>JANEYF010005756.1:0-226388 GCA_029963845.1 Rhamnusium bicolor | reverse complement strand
TGAAATCGTCTAATCGGCAAAGCCAGCTTATTTTAGATTTTGCTCAAACTTTATGAGAATCTCCTTTAGGGTTCCAAAGAAGGAAATTTACCGTCATTTAATTTTCACATGCGTCAGTTTCCGCCTGCCCGAATTAAAGCATTTAAAAAAGTCATTTTTATGCTTTAATATATATAGCTGTAAAAATTTTTCTATTAAAGATATCTACACGTTCAAGATGGCATTTCAAAGCTGAGAGATAGTAGTTTTTGTGCAAAGCATATAAATTCATACAATTAATATCCCCGAAAAATAACACAGTGCTGAAAATACGTGTATTTTACTGAATTTTCGTGATTTTTAACTGACTCCAGTGTCTCGACTGTTGAGTACAAACAGCTAATATTTCTCAGAGGTCAAGTGCACATATCGTGGAAGAGATAAAGCTTACAATTGACTCGTTCGGCCTACTCTTTATAAAAAAACTCTGCTCGAAATTTTGAAATTTTAAACAATTGCATGATTTAGGCTATAATATGAATGTGTTGGCTACGAGATAAAAATATGAAACTTACAGGATAAGTCTTACCTGAACCTCAAAAGCCTGTAATGCTCGTTTTGTTGTTTTCATCCTTTGTGCGTGTACAGGTGGTTTAAAAGAAGCAAGAAATGTATGAAAATGACGTTTTTTAAATGCTTTAATTCAGGCAGGCGGGAACTGACGCATGCGAAAATTAAATGACTTTGGATTTCCTTCTTTGGAACCCTAAAGAAGATTCTCACAAAGTTTAAGCAAAATCTAAAATAGCGGAGCAACAGAAAAATTTTTTTAGACGATTTCCTATGGAATGACTCATTATATATATTTATTTTGTCAGGAACTAGGTCTAGTTTAGAGGATTTGCTCACACGAGAGAATTTTTTAGTGAAAAGTAAATTAACAATTCTATGAAAAAGCAGAATCGGTTTGATTAAAACTGTTTTCATTTTAGTCATGAATAAATAAAAACGAGACAAATACGATATAGAAAAATTCGCTATTATTTTCTAGAACCGTGTTATTTTTTAATGTCTTTCATTTACCAGTTATACGTTTCTATTAAAAATACAATAAAAATGTAAATTTTTATAACAAGATATGTGGTTCACTGGTCTCCAGTTTCATTAAAATTTTATGTGACAATTTTACAGTTCATAAGACTGCGGTAAACGAAATTAAATATATTTTATTTCTGTAATGTTTAAAAATACATACATATTTCTGATATAAAAGTACAATTCTTATGGAAATGTTTTCTTAGGTATCTTCATATGCTTGCTGCCGAGCACTTAGTGATGTACATAGAACGAACTGTCCAAGTGTAAACGATGAAACATCAATATATTAAACTGTCACAGACGTAAGCTGATCTGATCAGCGTGTGTTGGTAGGCTATCAAAGTCCATAAGGGGCATACATATTCCTTAATACTCCACAGGATTGTAGAGACAGCTTCCCGAACCAGCAGCGTGTAATTTTCGATATAGCAAGTGAGGACGCAAACTATTTAGAATGTTGTAATAATGAAAAGACCAGACTAGACTCGTATTATGTCTTAGTTTCTAGTAGTTTCTATGTAGATTTTGTCTGTTTTCCAATTTCTGAAGGAAGATGATTTTATGTTTAAAAAAATTTCAGGCTGAATATGAAAATACAAAATCTACATTATTACCAAACTAATAGTATCAACAGTTTTCATAATAAGTTGGTTATAATTGCACAAGAACTTAAAATAAACATGAGAAGTTTATTAACCCGATTAAACCAAATTACAATCAAAGTGATAAATCTCTATAAAATTTATTAAGAACAGTTGCCAACAGAATTAAATACCAGAAAATAAAATTAAATAAGAGAAAGGGAGATCCGTTTGTAATAAACAGAGTTTTAATCACTTGTTTGAGAAATATAACACCATGTTTATTTTATGAATGTGTTTAAATATGTACCCACTTTAAATAACTCTCTGTGCCTACATTGTATTGTAGTTGTCTTAAGTATAGCATTGCACGCTTTAAAAAAATATTGTTTCGTTATTTAAGTTCAAAGTAAATATTAACATACTTTTGAAATGTTTTTTTATTCTTTCGAAATTTGTATTATTTATTGGACATACTTCTACATATTCCGATCATCATTCATCAGTTATCATTATCAATAAACAATTTAAATTATTCGGTAAACTTGGTTACTTCTTCTCTTACCAACCGTTATACCAGTAATATGTACAAGGTTTATCTGAAAAGCTACGTATTGTTAGTGGTGATAAGTAGAGCTGTCCGAGGTGGCTGGAGTACAGCCACGGTCTTGCGATGGCGTCACACGTGCCGATTTAGAAGTGATTTACGCTGCACTCTTATTTGAAAGGTTAATGCGTGAGGTTGTACCTATAAATTATACATAATGTCAAACGCGCCAAAGGGTAAAAAACGACCGTACGCGGACACAGTGAATGAATTTATCGGTGAATTTCCGGATTTATTCTATGACGGATGCAAAATAATTTGTAAAGTTTGTAATCAAGACTTAATGTGCTGGCACAAAACAGATTGTCGTCGTCATATCAACACCGTGCAACATCAAAATAAAAAAAATGGCATGTCTTTGACAACTCAGTTTATGTTTGATTTATTGTTAATGTTAATAGCCTGTAATATTCCGCTACACATACTGGATAAACAACCATTTCGGAGTTTTGGAATAAATACAATCCCCAGGTGAACTTACCAAGTCGTACATCGTTACGTATATATATTCCAGCTGTTCGTGAAGACATTGTAAATAGGATTAAATGTGGATTAAAAAATACACGGCTCTGGTTATGTATTGACGAGACGACAGATTGTAAAAAAAATTCTATTTTAAATATTATAGTACGTGTACTGGGCCCTCTTAAACTAACATTTCCACTTTTACTAGCTAGTAAAAGACTAACTGCGTGTACTGCCGAAATAATTACGGGCTGTTGGAGACATTCGAAAAATTTGAACTTTCAACAAGTCAAGTATTGATGTTTGTGACTGATGGTGCTGCGACAATGCGCATGGTAGGCCGTTCTTTTCAAAGAGACAATTGTAGGTTTTTACATGTTACGTGTAAAGTGCATGCGTTACATCTTGTGGCAGAAACGATTCGAAAATGTTTTCCAGAGGTAGATGCATTAATAGCAAATACAAAAAAAGTTTTTCTCAAATCTCCTAAACGGCTTCGAGCATTTCACAGACAGTGACCTGGTATCCCTGACCACCAGAGCCGATTCTTACACGTTGAAGAACGTGGTTGAAAGCGGGTTTTTATTGTGCTGAATATTTTCAACAAATAAAAGCTGTGATACTACAGTTCAACCCTAACGAGGCTGCAGCTATTAGGGAAAACCAGACGAGCTTTCAAGACGTTTCCCTTGAAACAGATTTAAAAACTATTAATAACAATTATAGAGGACTACACGACGCAATAGAAAAATTGCAAAATAGTTCGTTGTCGTTAGTGGAATCGCTGCAAATAGTGGACGACGTAAATACACAACTACAGGCTATAAATGACGCAAAAAAATAATCGCGTTAGTGAAAAATTGAGAGTGTATTACAGAAAGATCCTGATTTTAGCAAATTAAGACAAATTTGTGATGGTGCATCTACAACTTCGTTAAGTGAGTTCACAGATTGTTTTACTTATGCCTGTATTACATCCGTAGATGTCGAATGGTCATTTTCAAATGCAAAACATATTTTTTCACCAAAGCGAACATCGCTGACGGAGACAGCTGTAGAAATATACCTGATGCTATTATACTATAGATGTTCCCCACTTTGTGATGACGACAACCAAACTACTTCATAAATCTGCTTAAAAGGGTGAGTTTTATACAAATTTTTATAAAATGTAACATTATTGTTAAAATCTATTTCCATTTACTGTACTTATTCAAGTATTATGATATGATGTAAACATATGAGTCATATGACGGCTCTGTCGGCCAGGTGACCTCGGACAGCTCTAGTGATAAGTTTCACGTTGGGACTGTGTTTCATACGAGTAACCAAAACTGGTACACTGTGCGCTAAATCCATTCTATTTACAGTAACCCGTGTGAGTGCAATGAGAATTATGTGGGAGAGACTTTCAGACTTTTTAATGTAAGTTTAGGTATGCATAAAAAATATGCTAGAAAGAAGGTAAAATTGAGAAGTAAAAAATTTGCGAAAATGCTTGGAAAAATATACCTAGATAGAATAAATTGTAATTTATCGACAATTTTAATAAAAGAAATGGGATAGCAAAAAAAGAAAAATTAAAGAATCGGCAATATTATTAAATTAATCTACGCTACACATCTATATATATTGTTTTGGAATATAGTAGTTGGACACGCTATAGTAAATTAAAATTGAAAAAATAAGTGATTTACAAATCACATATGATAACACACAGAAGCAGAAAGATACAGAAGCTGTGGCATGACTAAAGATGTTGTTTTTTCTTTATGTTGAGGATACATGGATACACCATGTTTATCAAGTTAAATGGTAAAAAAATGTTTGAAGGTATTTGAGTTGTTTTCTTATCTGAAAAAGAAAGAATTTTGAATAAAGTGAAAGATAATGAAATGGTTTTGAATTTGTTTAAATAATAGACGTGTTTAATATAATGAAGCTACAGGAAGCTTAAACATTGAACATGGGAAAAAAATATTGTATTAGATTTAAGTTTAGTTATATAATGAAAAGTGAGTGAAAAGGTGAAAAGGACGAACGAAGTTCGCAACGTAATGAAATAGGATGAAGGGTATATGGATGTGTAGGTTAAAGTACAGAGAAGAGGATTAGAAAGGAGAAAAAGTGATTCATGCCATATCAAGGAAAAAATAAAAATATAATCAGTTTGCAAAAAAAGATGACGTTGACATCACTATAGAAATTTGGATACCGGGAGGAGTTGTCCGGGAAAAAGTAAATAGAAAGAGAGTTCCATTTTCTGATTTCAAAACAGGCACAAGTTTAATTTCAGCTCCTGAAGAAAATTCGAAATTTATAATCAAAATCATAGAAATTTACATTTTTTTTAAAGAATATTACAAAAGTAACTTACAAGAAGCAGAAAAGAACAAATTTCATATGAAAAAAGTGTGGAAGAAACTAGTAATATAATTTTTTAGCAAACAAGAGACGAAATTGTTATCAAATAGGAGAATTGCAAAGCAGATCAGTTTCCAGACAACCAGCAGATAAAGGAGGTAAAAAGGCAAAAGTGATTTGACAGTTGAAATTTAAAAGGATTCAGGAGGCATAATAGCATAATATTTTTACATACCTACAGAGGAAGTTGGAATCTGGGTGAAGATAAAGTTAAGTTTGTTGTTTATAAAGCATTTGTATTAGATTAAGATTGTTTAAATTTGTGAAGACAAAGACATAAAGTAATTTAGCTGTAAAAGGTGCACCAATTTAGAGTAGTTATTTGTTATCAATTTGAGCAATTTAAATTTGTTTAATTCTTGTTTAAATATAAATCATTTTATTATCTGACCACGAAATTTATTTATAATTGAATAAAAAAATATTGCATTCAGTAAAGAAAAATTTGATAACTAAATTTGGATAAGATAATAAATTAATTAAACATTTAAATATCGAAAATCAAGATCTATAAATCAAAATTTAACAAAATTGAACTTACCTCTGAAATTTAAGAGTCTCTAGAGCTAATTGAGTGCATGGTGAAAAGTGTATCCAAACCATAGACATAAAAATTAAAGACACCAATATACCATATCAATCTAACTACGACTGTGTCCGGACAACCAGCAAAATGCCGTTTTTGGTTCCTCTCCTTTCATGTCATTTGTTTCGTATTTACCTCACTCTCTCTCGATTCAGGGTCGATGAACTTCTTGAACTTGCTCATAAGAAATTTTACCGTATGTCGTCTCTCGCTTCGTAATCGTCGCCACTCGCCTGCCCGCCGCCATTAAATTTGTTTGATTGTTTACAGTTAGAGTGTTTATAAGAGAATCGAGTTTTTAAATATAATTTTTGTGATTTTATGTAATTAATATCTTTTTACGTTAGTTATAGATTTAAAAGACAATTGTGGTATATATTGGATTGTGCCAAGGACCAATTTTATTCTTCGTCATGACTCATACATATTATGTATTTCTCTATTTTTTTTATCATTATTATGGTGCCTTTTTATTATAAACAATTTAAGTTTATAAAGTCTTTTATTACTCACGCACAAATATTAATTTTTGATATTTACAGTGGTGTATTTATGTTTATAATAAACAGTTATAAATGTATTGTATTTTTTTTTATATAAAATAAACGTTATTATAATGTAACATGTAACCCGCCCCTTCCCTGGTTCTCCATTTTTTTGATAATTTTTTTCATATCTTAAACCATGGGAGATACGATAAAAGTTTATACGAATAATTTTGTAGGGAATTAAATTCCTATAGTAATCAAATGCCAAAACTTTGCGCCTCAGAAACTGCAATTTTCCTTATTGGCATTTGATATTAAATTTATAAAAAGCAAAAGTAAAAAAAAGTGGCTGGGTCGAGGAACTGAACCCGGGACCTTCAATCCAAAAACAAAAACCCTAACACGTAATCCATCAGCTTCTACTAGTTATTGGAAATAAACTTGTTACATATACTAAAATACTATTTCTTCTAGTGCATTGACCGAGAATTGAGAGAGAGATAAAGCTAACCCTGAAATCATACAATAAAAAGAGATCAGCAAAATAAATGTGTCGTGGATATGTCTCGGACACCATTAATCCATTGCCACTTGGTCTATATATCCGAGGTGAGCAGTGAGCAAAGATAAGTAAGTAAAAAGTCAAATTTGACATATTGTACAAATTTATCTGCAGATTAGGCAAGTCACAATACGTGGATGTATTCGTGATTGAGGATACACATATTTTCACATACTTAACTATTACACATCTTTTATGTATGTATGTATGTATACAAACAAATGTCCTGATTGACTGACTGACTGATTCATCAACGCCCAGCCCAAATACCTGGACCTGGCAACATGGAATTCGAGGAGTATAATCCTTTCATGGCGTAAGCATCCACGAACTCCTCAATATCTCTTAGGTCCGATGAGATATCGACTTGGTTCTTGCTCACAAAGGTTACGCATACAAATGTTTAAAACATAAGGCATCGCAAAAAAAGTGAGCGAAATCAGAAGATTGTTAAATCGACGAGAGGCATCGAAAAAATTAAGCGAAATCGGATGATTCTTAAATAAGACGACGACAACGACGATAAATAAATGCTAACCACAATCGGTTCAAAATGATAATATGATAAATCTATGGGAGATAAAGGGTTGATTCCCTTAGAACCACACTACTCCGTAGGATTTTTTCTGGAGAATCGAATAAAACAAGTTCCAACCCCCTATCCCTATCGCATATAGGGGATAAGATATTCAGTTTTTACTTCTTTCAACTCTAATTTCCAACATAAAGTGCTAAAAATCTAGGGTCGTATGTGAGATGGAGGGTTGATATTTGTCCTATAACGCTAACACTCCATAGGAGTTTTCCTGGCAAATCGAACAATAGGGGTTGATATATTGAATTTTTTTGTACTTTCACCACTCAATTTCAATACTGCTAAATATCTCAGCTTCCAGCGAGAAGGTATATAAGCAGCAGTATTGCACGACCGGTGCATCGACTAATTTATAAATGAGACATTTGTCTCGATAACATGATACTGCTTGCGTTTAAAGGTCAATTTCATTGAAACTTTGTTTTTTTTCTTTCAATTTTTGATTATCTTTAACATGACAGTTGAGTTTTTGAATGTTAATGGAGAGATGGTGCCTCATACCATTGTTCCTATCATAGGAGATGGATCCTGCCTGTGGTGGATAACTAGGAACAGTTTTCCATCATGTCCCACGACAGCAACGGGGACAACTACTCCATCTCCGCTGAGTACGCGGATATGGTATGTTACGGCTTTTTACTTATAGTGGTTTATGCGAGCTGATAGCGGCAGGGCAACTGTTCCAGTTTGTCTTTCAGATTTACTGCAACGGTGTGTTCTATGAGAGTTTCCGTACTCCAATTCGCCCCGTGAGAGCTACTTTTTACGTAGGACCTGTCAAGGTGCTATTTCAACGCTTACCTGCCACGAAACCACCTCCACCTTAACCCGACCTAGCCTCGCCCTGTTCACCTCTTCCTATCCACAAGAAAGATTATAGGAGATGCTGTGAAGTGCCCATGACATCACCTCCCTTACAATCCGGCTCCGTCTCATCCCTTTCACAGCCATCACCTCTTTCTGTCTCCAAGAACGCTTTCAAGAAACGTCGTACCAGATACAGCGACTCTATAAGGCGGAATAAACTTATTTCCCCTTCACGGTCTGCTCTGCTATGACTGTCGCAGTGACAGTCACTGAAGTTGGCAGGGACTGGCTTGAGGTAGGACTGCTTGACGTATGGTAAATGGTAAATTTTACGTGGCCTGCTCCAGAGTGAGCTTACACAGCAGTCTGGTGATCCTACAGAGAAAAGAACCACTACAAAGAGATACTACAGGCCAAAGTTGGAGTTTGGACAGTGGAGTATTTGCTGACAAAACTTTTAATGTATTGTCCTGATGTCCATGCGAACGAAACTAGTGTTTTATAAGAAGCTACACAATTTTGAGAAGGGAAACAAATATAGTTTCCGAAAAGTTAAAGAAATATTTTGTTGTGTCATACTGGTAAAAAAACACTGATTGTTCCAGTGTTATGTCGTATAGCTGTATTTTTCAGATATTCAATTTTACGAAAAAGAAATGTATGAAAATACCACAAATAATATTCAGCCAGTAACAACTTAAAAAATTCACTGCTTATCAGATGCGCAAATACGAGAGAAAAACTAAACAGTAGTCAAATTGGAATAGGTTTAGTCGCAGCTTCCAATATTTCACACTCGTCATGACTTTTTATTTAAAGCGTTTTTAAAAATAATTCCTTTAAGTAATTAGGTAAGTAAATCGTTTTGTTGCTGTTTGCAGTTATTATTGAAGATATATTTATTGTCTCCCTCCCAATCTGCTGCTTCGCTTTCCTATTTGACACCTCATCGGCAAAGCTAGATTTGTAGAGCTATATTTATTTATGCCATTTATGCCATCTATGACAAATTAAAATTGTAACAATTGTACCTCTTACGGATATGGCCTTTTTTTAGCTGAGACGCTGTGAGTATCGAAAATAATAACTAAGAATTTTTAAATTTTTTGGTGAACCATGTGTACGTGTAAAAGTCGAGCTCGTGACTTCTAAGGTCTATCTTAAAAAATAATGTGTGTAAAATTTACAATTTGCAATTCAGCATTCGGCGCCAGCGGTGGCAATAGTCAACACAAAAAGTTGCTTAAAATTAATATTTTTCGTTCTCATTAACTAAATAAAGATTATTTAAAGAATGAACGAAATTCTCGCACATGCCCAGAGTAAACAAAAAATTTTACTTTTATTTAGCTGTGTGTGTAAACAACCAAATCATAACTTTCGGGTCTATATTATAGTCAAGGTAGCTATAAATTTCTTATTGCTTTTTTGAATTGCTACACGTTGAAATTTACCTTTCAATATTGATTAGTTTTAAGATAAATGAGTCTTAATGTGGTCTTGATAGTTGACAACAAAGAGCAGTTAGTATCACATTTGGTTCAATGGTGAGTATATGCTTAAGAACTCTGGCAATGCAAATATACATAACACATTACTGGTCACTTGCTAATCTACAGTCGATGTGTGAAACCATTCAATAATATTGGCTATTGAAGGTACGTGAAACCATTATTGTCAACAAATTAAGAGAGTCGTATCTATTTGATCGTTACGTATTGGGATAACTGTATATTATTTCATTCACCAATTACTAGATAATTTTAGAAGACCTAAAAGTGCGTGGCGAGAATTGTACTAAAAAATTGGTTGTGATGAAATTGGTAAATGTTTCCAAATTGCTTATTTCTTTTTAATGGATTAGATAGGTATTATTTATAATAAAGTACAGTCGATTAGGAAAATATAAATTTAGGTGTTCCATATTGTCCCCATTTTAAGCAATACAGAGAGTATACCTTTGCAACAAACTCCTTTTATAATTAGCTGTGGGTCCTCCTTCGTTCAGAATGCGAATTTCTTGGGATATTTTTTTCTCTTAATTCACACTCATTATTAGACCTCTCCTTATACACCCTTCTCCATCGCGTAAAATCCGGACTACTTGTAAGCCACAAATTTGCAACTGAAACCAATATTATCTACATTAATCATTACCAGCCACTACAGCCGATATAAAAACGCCGACAAAGGGTTTTATACATTAAATGAGTAAATCCCTTTGTCGATCGTTTACATTCCATTGTCGGCATGTTTATAGTACCCAACTAACTTTTGAAATACTATACAATGAGCCCGAAATGATACCCATTTCCCACGGGTATGAAATTTTACAGCACGAACCTTGGCAAGTGTTGTAATTTTCATGAGTGGGAAATGGGAAAACAAATGATTAACTCGGGGATTTACCTTGAATACCAACAAAATTCATTGTGGCACTTTTATCCATATTTTCTGTCATCTCATCATTTTCACATATTCGAACATTTTTTAACTTCCATACGTTGTTCATTTGTCTGAATTTCGAGAATTTGTTCAGTGGGCGAATTTTTAATTAATAACAATTAACGGGAAATCATAAACAATCACAATCAATTACATTCTTCATTTCAATATTTCTTAGTCTTTCACTACAATGTCCGATTTTCCCGAACAGTTTCTTTAAAAAAAATGTTTTCTTAACGGTCTCTCAAATCACCGAAGTAATTTCCAGAAAATCCTAGGATTTTATGTAGAGTAAAGAGAGACGAGGCCCACAGTTTATTGTGGAGTCCGACCTGGTTATTTATCTGTTTTAACGAATAAGGGTCGGTTCCGCATCAATTAAATAATTTGTTAAATTGTTAACTTCACTTAACTGTAACATAACTTTTCTACAAAAAAATCGATAAATGCCAGAAAATATTTGTTGTTGTTTTAGTGCTTCGCAATGATATGTTCGATTAGTTCCGAACAAGACAGTGTTGACTTAATAGTTAATATCACTTTATAGTAGGTTTTCAAGGTATACGTAATTTTGTAGTAATTTTGAACAAATAGGAAGTAGTAAAAATCACTTTAAAGTATATTTGTTCGTAAAAATAACGTTATTTTTACTGAAGATGTCACTAATAAGTTACACAACTTTAAAGTCCCAGAAAATATTTCGACAACGTTACAGGAATAAAACACTTTCAGTTATCATTACTTTGAAGTAAATCTTTGGTAGGTAACGCTGTAAAGTCGGCATTACTACCAATTCTCACTTTAAAATTGAAAATGCTTTAATGTAATGCAGAGTGACACACACAGCAGCAGTTACTTAAAAGTGTGATAATTATCCAGTACCTGAATTTAGTAGAATTTACGTAATTGTTACTACACGAGCATACCACAAGGTGAATTTTACACTAAAGTTGCAAATTTAGTGACAGTTATGTAATGCCTACTACATTAAAGCTCCAATGCCAGTTCCCGTCATTTTGGCGCTAGTTGGGTTGCGCCAAGACATGAATAAATCATATGCCGTGTTATACTTTTCCTTGCATATTTCCGGTATCAAATTGGAATAGGTTTAGTCGCAGCTTCCAATATTTCACACTCGTCATGACTTTTTAAATTTCAAAACGCGTTTCTTAAAAAATAACGCTTCCCGTTTACAGTTATTTGACATAAAATATAACAACAGTCGTTTGTTTTGGTGTGTTGCTATGTCGATGGCTCACGGCTATCTTTGCAATTCTTGAATGTTTGCCTTGATCCGTAGGGTAATGGCAATAACTTTAGTTGCTATGGCAACCAATACAGTAAAAAAAAGGCTTTTACAAAATACTGTATTACTAATCATTAAGTTGGAAAAAATGCGCCGCAGGACAGAGGCGTACGCATCATAATAAGTGTAATAAAAGAAATTAACTAGTAATAAAAGCAACAAACTGTTACAATTCCTTACCAATTCTCGGACACACGGAGAGTTCTGTGAAGTTTTCTCCCCCGGGTTCCTGAGTAACCCCAGAGTTATTCGTCTCCATGTTGGCGGCGGCGTAGGCGGTGTACACGCCCTATTTCTAAGGCAGTGTGCTGCTCCTCGGTCACAGAGGTTTCTACAACCACTCGGGTGGATAGCTAATTAAGCGGGGCTCCCTTAAACGGTGGTTCTGATAACCGGAGTCGTGGTTTCTCTTTGACTTCCAGGCTCCAGAAAGCCAGCGACTAGCACTAGGGTTGCCAAAGAGTTAACACGACGATGACGGCGGCTATAAGCCGGGAGAGCGGTCTATCTCTGACTTCCAGGCCTCGAAGAGCCAGCGACAAGCACTAGGGTTGCCAAAGATCTGACCACGATCGTACGCCGCCTCGCGTATTTATATGATTTCCCGTGAATGAGTTCGTTGTCCAAGCCTGCAAGCTTGACGGAAATAGCCAAACGCTAACTCGTACTTTACCCACGAAATTACGCTCAAGATGCTTTAGGTGCTGAGTGATATAATGACTCTATGTTTATAGCCTTTGACCCTATTCTAAGTAAAACTCTTACAACCCTACGTGTTTACGTCGGTTTGTTTATGTTATCTCTTCTCGGCTGGAGAATGCTTTGAGATTTTGTACAGTTTTGTCAACGTTTTAAAATATTAAATGAATACTGTGTGTTCTCTTACTTAGCTGAATAATTTAGTCTCTATAGTTTGAATGCATACGTTTTCTGCCAAAATTCTAAGAAAATAATTTAACCTTTTTAAGGTATAATTAATTTGGAATTTAATGATATAAATGCTTGGACATAATTTAGTTTTATGTAAGAAATATCGGAAATTTATTCGCGATGAAGTAGCTCAGGGCTGGGGTGCTTCAGTACTATAACATTTACAATAGAATTTTTTTACAATGTGTCGTCTCGTCAACATATAACCACACATGTGTATTTTTTTAGTACACATCCTATCTTATTTACAATGTCTTTGCTTACAGTTGGTACATAGTTACGCAACGTTATGCAACTTGGTAACGTCGCCTTGGGATTGTATTTATTCCAAAACTCCTGAAATGATTGTTTATCGAGTATGTGCAGCGGAGCATCACAGGCAGTCAGCATTTAGAGTAAATCAAACATAAACTGTGTTGTCGAAGGCACGCTATTTTTTAGTTTTATGTTGCACAGAATTTAGGTGACGGTTACAATCACGTTTGTCTCAGCACATCGGATCTATCCCGCACACCTTATAAATTATTATAACACCATTGTAGAATAAATCTGAAAATTCACGCCTTACAATGCGTAGATAAGCTGATTAAATTGGAATTGGAATTGGGAATTCACTGATAAATTTATTCACTGTGACAGCGTATGGCCGCTTTTTACCCTTAGGCAGGGGCAGGTCTGACATACTTTATTATTAAATTAATATCAAAAATAAAATACAACAACAAAAATTATAAACAATACAACGAAGAGGAATATATTACGTAGTATACACCACGTGGCATAGCAATAGACTAAAATTAAATGTTTGTCTTTGCTAAAATAGTAAATGTCTCGCTTACAGATTTGGGTATTTCTCTACCTGGCACCACCCGTGACTTGCGGACCGATTTGCCAACTCTACTAATCATTGAAAGTTTCATAAGTGACAGGTTTCATGGCAGTCGTGGGAAACATTATTTATCTCGCACTTCTCAAAAGTTGAAAATAATTTTCTCCCGGTAAAATACCTTCATGGAATATCGGACCAATGCGATGATTTGATTTCCTGCCTCTGAATAGAAAAAGCTCCTGTGGATTTTGCATACGATACATAACACTCTACAACATAATTTCATTCATTAATGGGGTACAAGTAATAAGGCATTTTAACTTAAGGACAAACAGTAATTAAATTACTTAATAAATATCTCAAACTGTCAACATGTTGCTACAGAATGAAAGGACATTTTCCAACTTAATTTCGATTTTGTGCAAAGTTCAAAACATTTCATTAAATTAGGCATAATGCGCAAACGGTTGGAGCAAATATAAAAAATTGTTATGTTTGTCGTTGTAACTGGGAGGAAGCGTTGGTATCAAAAAGCTATAAATATACAGGGTTTCTATTTAATCTGAATCTCCGAAATGTGATGCTCAATTTATTCTATAGTAAGTGCGTTGAGATAGTACAACAATTTTCTATAACAAAAGTTGTACAGGTTTATTCATTATAAATTACCCACCCCTAATCATCGTTATTATTGCCTATAGAAATGTTTTAAATAAAAGTTGTGTGGTGATGACTGAGTTTTGTTAAAATGCTATCAAAAGTACAGTAGTGTGTAGATTTCAAAAATATACCATATGTTACCCCTGCCGTTTTTGAGTTATTAAACGTCGAATATCTTAGTTAAACTAGTTACTGTAAATATGGAAAAGTTAACATTATTAAAGTGAGCTATGAAAATGACAACTATTATGTTTGATAAGTGACATTTCTTTAATGAAATAATCAAAATGGTTTACAGTGAGGAAGAAAAAATCAAATATTTATACAAAATAGATAACAAAGATTTATTTAGGAAATTTAAATATAAATAAATGATCTCAAAAACGTTCGATGTGTCCACCATTACTGTCAATACATAATTGACATTTATAATTGCACCGGAAACAGCTTCATTATTTACATTCAGATTGTTTATTTCAAGTCGAATCCTGCTTTAATGACTTGATTTTTTTTTTGGCATTAGGCCAATAACCATACAGCTAGACACAACATGGTGATATAGAGTTCTACCTACGTCTAACCTATATAAAAAGAAAGAGAAAAAAAACATATTTGAAGACAGGCGAGGGAAAAAACAAGGACACACGCTTCTCGTCCTGGGGTCTATCAGGACATTGTTTTTATTATAACAAACAGTTTTAGAGGACCACTTTAGTATAAAGGTTTAAAGACACAGGAAAACAACAAAGATTACAAAACTAACCTATGCTGAATAATTTTCAAAGTAACATTTCTGTTTCAACTAAAAAACTGATAACGTAGTCAAACACTGTTTTACTATTGAGACTGAGTAGAGAAAGTATATTAAACGGAGACTGAATAATGCAATTCATAAGATTGTTATACAATGTGTTGCTAGTTGCTTTGTTTTTTCGTGCATTCAAAGAAAATATGATCAAGGTCTCCTTTCGTGTTACATGTTTCACAAATATCAGAGGGCACTACTTTTATTTTGTATAGGTGTGCTGGGTATCGAGCATGACCAAATTTCATACGATTTACTGTTGTAACATATTTTCGTGGAAAATCATAACCATCGTGCCAGAACTTAGTCGGAAGATTAGGATGTATAAGAGTATATCTTGTTTGACTAGAGGAACAGAAATCATGCCATAAGTGTTTCCATTTGTTTTTTAAATTCGTTCTTGTAATTGAGAAAGCATCAGTGAGACATAATTTTGGTTCATACGAAAATCCTGTGTTAATACTTTCTTTTGCTAAGGCATCAACAATTTTATTATTTTTTAAACCTATGTGGGCTTTTACCCAAACAAAATATACTTCTTTTCCAGTTATCAGTATGTTATGTAATATTTCTTTAATTTTTAGAATGCATGGATTAGTTTTAATATTGAGGGAAATATTACTTTCTAATGAGGTCAGAACCGATAAAGAATCGGATAAAATTATTGAAGTGTCTGCGTTAGATAAGTAAATATAATTCAGAGCTTCGTAAATAGCTGTTGCTTCTGCAGAGAAAATAGAAATTTGAGTGGGCAGTTTAAATTTTTCTTCCTGATTTATGGAGGGTAAATAGTATGCACAATATTATTGTTATTATTATTGAAAATGTGTTTTAGAAATCAGTCAGTCAAATCCGGACTGTTAGGTGGCCATTTAATAGGTCCATTATTCGCTCTCGATATTGGGGATACATTATTCAAATGATCGCGAACGGGTAGGACACTATGCGCAGTTGCCCCATTCTGCATCCAAATCATATCATCAAGTTCGGCTTCCGGAAAATACTGCAAAAGAATGTTTTCTGTTTCTGGGATAATTATTTCCAGATAGGTAACTCCAGTTAAAGTATAATCATAAAATATAGGCCCAACAATTTTGTTTCTGAAAATTCCACACCAAACGCTAACAGTTTTTCTTCCTGATTTTTTTATTTGTTTTACCAATCTTTTTCTGTTGTGCTTATTTTCCCACGACCTTCGATTTTTCCTATTAAAAACTCCTGCCGTAGAAAAGGATGATTCAGCAGTCCATAATATTTTAGTAAAAAAATTGAGATATTTATACAACTTTTGAATCATCTGGCGGCAAAAGTCCAGTTTTTTCCTTTTATGAGCCTCTGTTAAAACTGGTACGGGTAAAATTTTATATGGTCTGTAGTTGTCATTTTTTAACGTACATTGGATTTTGGAATAACTTTTACCTAATTGATCGACGGCCAGAGCTGTGCCAAGTACACAAAAAATGTACTCAAGTACGAAGTACCAAGTACTAGTAATAATTTCTCACAAAGTACCAAGTACCGAGTACTTCCATAAATTTGGAGTACTTAAGTACAAGTACTCGAGTACAAGTACTTGAACATCCGAGTACTTTCATACGAGTACATTTGATTCATGGTAAAAAGAGGAAATGAATAACGTAAGAAATCTATATTCTATATTGATATAATTTTTATTTCTATATTCTATATATTATGTGATGTGTATTATAATAATATGTATATTCTAGTTTCGTAATTTCGAAGTTCCCTGCTAAGAAAAAAAATCAAATTAAATACAGTTAGAATCAAAGATCCTTGTAATGCTTACCGACTTGCTACTGGTTGACTCTATTGGCTTTCATGATAACTAGTTTTTGAAAGTTTTCATCACTTAGAGCGTGACGCCGCGGACTATTTATTATCGTTGCATAAGATTTTTTTACAAAAAGGGTAGGAAGTATAGGACTAGACCCCAGTCGAATTTTTTTTCCTGCAAATCTTTATTTATTGTTGTTATTTAAATTTATATCACATTTTTAAATTATTAAATAGCTTTTATTTTGAAAGCAAATCTATGAGTGCGGAGTGTGGTGGTGTGGTGCTTATATTTAGAATAATATAAGTAGAATCTAAATCCAAAAATATATAGGGCGGCCGATTTAAAAAAAAACTATTTTTTCTTGCCCCTGTATATAGTTTGGGAATTTAAAATTTGCTAGTCGATTCGAAATCTACGCAAATAATTACGTAAAATACGTTTGTAAATGTTTAAAAAATGAATGAAATAAAAAAGAGGGTACAATTTCAAACGACACGACACTGTACATACTTTGGTTTCGGTTTTTTTTTAATATTCTATGCTGTACAGTATGTACTATTAAAAAATTATTGCAAAGTTTAGAATCACTAAATACATGCAAAGTTTAATAATATACTTAATATCATAAGGTAATAAGGCAATCGATAAAAAAAATAATATTAATTTATAATAATAATAAATGTAATGAAATTGACACTATACTAGGTCTAAAAATTGCCAATTGTTCAATGACATTGAGGTTATTTTAGATGTTTTAGTTCATAAATAATATGGGTTAAGTGACTTTTTTTACTTGAAATTAAAAAGGCTGATTTAGTCAGCAGGTTTAGTATCAACTTTAAATTTAAAATTTAGCTGTAAACTTTTTAATTTTAATAATAATGTATCGTTAATTCAGAAAATCTAATTATTATAAGAACTGCTCCTGTAAATTTTAGATAGTTTACTATTAATATCTTTCTATCACAGTAGTTCTACAGTAGCAGGCCTCCGGCTTTTATTTATTATAAAATTAGACACGTAAACAAATGTCACGGGAGTAAGGCGCATATTTTGGTTAAAGTACAGCTAAATTACAACTTTTCAATGTCACTTAAAATCAAATTTAAGACTAAATTTCTCTCGAAATTTCTATTTAAACATTCATATGTGAATGTGATTGTGTACTTTCAACTCTTGAATTAAAAATATTGTTAAATTTAAGTTTAAAATTAACCCTATATTTGTTGACTAAATCAGCTTTGAGTACTTAAACTAAAATGTCTATGATTCTCAATTTACAAAATATAAAAAATTACTACCTTATTTTGCTATAAATAAATCATATATCACAACATAAACACAAAATGTTTTATTGCTTGGTATTTTGGTAGCCTAATCGCTGCACCATATACATACAAATGTCAACAACAAACTAAACTATAATATAGTATATAGTAATAATATTAGCAAATACTGTTAGATTAGCGAATGGTAGCTCTTGAAAGCACTAATAAACACATACAAATGATTTAAATACTGATCACAGGCCACAACATACCATGGCAATTCTGTGATTGCTGACAGGTTCATACGAGCTGAAATGTATATGTACTTGTGTACTTGTGAATGAAAGTTCGAGTACAAGTACTTGGATTTAATTTTACGAGTACAAGTACAAAGTACAGACTTTAAGAAAGTACTCGAGTACAGAGTACAGAGTACATGAAATGTACTCTAAGTACCCAATTCAAGTACTTGTACTCGAGTAATGCCCAGCTCTGTCGACGGCAATATTTATACTACATCCAGAATTTTCTAAAAAATAATACAATGTTTCAAAAAAAGTCTATTCGCGAATAAATATGGATGGGCTTACCTCCGAAATGAAGCAGTATATCTCGCTGTTTTTCCTGGTTTGTTTGAACTACGCGCTTTTTTCTACTAAAATAAGAGTTATTATTATTCACCTTTCGATAAATTTTTGAACGTATTTTCTGATGGTGTAGGACGGTTTGGATACAACTCCCTATATGCTCTTTTTGCTGCACGGTTATTTTTGTTATTTTGTATATAATAAGTAAATATTTGGACTTTTCTTCGTCACTGTAAAACATTTTGATTATTTCATTAAAGAAATGTCACTTATCAAACATAATAGCTATCATTTTCATAGCTCACTTTAATAATGTTAAATTTTCCATATTTACAGCAACTAGATTAACTAAGATATTCGACGTTTAATAACTCAAAAACGGTATACGGTAGGGGTAATATAAGGTATATTTTTAAAATCAGGAACAAAGGATCATTCCAAAAATTTAATAATATACAGGGTATTCCATTTAAAAAATATGTTATTTTTTTTGTATTCCCTGACATCTGCACGCTACTGTAGTTTTGATAGTATTTTAACAAAATTCAGTCATAACCACACAACTTTTATTTAAAACTTTTTTTCCTATAGGCAATAATAACGATGATAAGGGGTGGGTAATTTATAATGAATAACCCTGTACCATTTTTTTTAGGACAAAAAAATAAAAAAAGTTAAAGGGGGTAAAATCTTTTGTAAATACCCCAGGGAGGCAGTGATGTTTATTACGATAACCAATTCGCTGTGTTCCGTATTTTATCATGCTTTCTGGTATTTCAGATATTGCGGTTAGAAACTGTAAAAATGACCACACTGTATATACTTATGCACTCTTACAAACGTAAAATTGTCATTGGCTCTAAAACAAAAAAAACCTTTATTAGTTATTACTAGCGTAAAATGCCATCACCTTTAAAAATAATATTGACAAAATGAATCTAACCAAAATAAAACGTATAGGCTTTGAAATTTAATAAGCTTGTTTGTCTTTTAAAACAAGGCATATAGTTGAATCAGACATCTTTTGGGCTGTAAAAACGTGATACATAGATTAAATAAACTCTTAACTAGTACAAAGAAGTCTTAAATATCCTTAACAAAGGATTGTAGAGGTACGTAAAAACGAGAAACTAATAAGCATTTACTATGCAGTATGCAGCAGACTACACAGCGTTGTCCAGTTAGCGATACTAAACGATTGTTTGGTATATAAACAGGTATTGTGCCAAGAAAATAGCAACATACACATACAACACTGTACTTATTCTTTATTTTATTTATGTGGGAGATTTTTACAATCGAAAGACTTTACAGCACATCGAAAGCAAACAACAGCTAAAAACCTTTAGTCATTTTGTTACTAGTTGATCAAATTCAATATTATTAAAAAAGTTAACATCAATTATCATCATTGATATAAGACATACTTATAAACACATTATACAAGTAAAAAAAGATAATTTGGATATTATGTGGAGTACAGCTGTCACAATAATGTAAATTTTATTGAAACTATTCTGTTCATCAAAACAAATAAAACAAGCATTTCCAGTGTAAATTGAAGTTGCATCAAAACTCTAAAATATTCCAGGACATGTGTTTTGACGTCTATGTTCTACATATGAGTGTGATTTGTGTAATGACATGGCTCACCTGAGGAGACGGTTCTCTGAACGGAACATTTAAAATTGCAATGAGGAATTTCCAGGAAGAAATAAAAATACTAATAATAATATAACGTAACTAGTATATTTAATTGATTATTTCATTTCTATGTCTATTTGTAAGTTTTAACCAATCACAATATTTTAAATTCCGTAGCAACGAGAAATATCAGTGGCTATTTGAATTCCACACGGTAACGGGAAATATCAGCGACTATTTGACCATCAGCTCAAATAGTCGAATGATATTTAATCTAGAACGTCATGTCGAGTAGGCATACGGCTGTCATAAAAATATTTTTAAACGTCACATTAATTGAATAGTTTCAAAATGAACCGATTAAATAAACATATTGCTTATATATGTAGCTGTTTTTAATGTCCACTAAAAAGAACTACACATCTCTAATTACATTATTAGCATTCAAGAAATAATCTAAAAAAATACAACTCGACTTAGATAAGCTAGGGAACATTATATTGTTGCAATTTTTCTCAAGAGCTTACCACGTTTGGCGTTAATAATCAGCCTGGCCAAGGTCATTAATCCTACAGAGACGTACTGGGTATGCATCATATTATAATACTTGAAAAAGTACAATAATAAAAACAAAAATATTTTATATATTATGATGTATGTTTTTGTACTATATCGTTCACTTTAAATTCTTTTTTTATGTATTTCTTTATATTTTGTAAGCTTAGTGCTTCACATTATTATCAAACTGTTAAATGACGTTCACACATATACATTATATATCTAAGTGATAACTAATAATAAATAAATAAATAAATAAAATAAATGGAAATAAATTTTATTAATACTGGTACACTTTATAAAAATATGTACAAAACTCACCTTCTTAAGCAGATTTATGAAGTAGCTTGGTTGTCGTTATCACAAACTGGAGCACTTCTATAATAACTGTGTAGCATCAGATATGTTTCTACAGTTGTCTCAGTAAGCGATGTTCGCTGTGGTGAAAAAATATGTTTGTATTTTGAAAAAGACCATTCGACATCTACCGAATACAGGCATAAGTAAAACGTAGCTGTAGATGCACCATCACAAATTTGTCTTAATTTGGTAAAATCAGGATCTTTCTGTAATACACTCGAATTTTTCAATAACGGGCTTATTTTTTGCGTTACTTATAGTCTGTAGTTGTATATTTACGTCGTCCACTATTTGCAGCGATTCCACTAATGACAACGAAGTATTTTGCAATTTTTGTATTGCGTCGTGTAGTTCTCTATAATTGTTATAAATAGTTTTTAAATCTGTTTCTAGGGAAACATCTTGAAAGCTTGTCTGGCTTTCCTTAATAGCTGCAGCCTCGTTAGGGTTGACCTGTAGTATCCCAGCTTTTATTTGTTGAAAATATTCAGCACAATAAAAAGCTGCCTTCAACCACGTTCCCCAACGTGTAGGAATCGGCTCTGGTGGTTCCGGAATACCAGGACACAGTGTGTGAAATGCTCGAAGCCGTTTAGGAGATTTAAGAAATACGTTTTTTGTATATGCATCTACCTCTGGAAAACATTTTCGAATCGTTTCTGGTAGAAGATGGAACGCATGCACTTAACACGTAACATGTAAAAACCTACAATCGTTTCTTTGAAGAAAACGGCCCACCAAACGCATTGTCGCAGCACCGTCGGTCACAAACATCAACACTTGACTTGTTGACAGGTAAAATTTTTCGAAAGTCTCCAACACCACCCGCGTAATTGTTTCGCCAGTACACGCAGTTAGTCTTTTGCTAGCTAGTAAAAGTGGAAATGTTGGTTTAACAGGCTCGAGTACACGTACACGTACATTTAAAATAGATTTTTTTTTACAATCCGTCGTCTCGTCAACACATAACCACAGCCGTGTATTTTTTAATGCACATTTAATCCTATTTACAATGTCTTCACGAACACTTGGTACATATCTATGTAATTATGAACTACTTGGTAAATACACCTGGGGAGTGTATTTATTCCAGAACTCCCGAAATGCTGGTTTATTCAATATGCGCAGGGGAACATCACAGGCAATCAGCATTAACAGTAAATCAAACATAAACTGAGGTTCCAAAGAAGACACGCCATTTTTTTTATTTTTATGCCGGTTACTTTTGACATGAATTTTGCAGCCGTATTTATTCCAGCACATTAAGTCTTGATCACAAACTTTACAAATTATTTTACATCCATCATAGAATAAATCGGGAAATTCACCGATAAATTTATTCACTTTATCAGCGTATGGTCGTTTTCCTTGAAACAGATTTAAAAACTGTTTATAACAATTATAGAGGACTACACGACGCAATAGAAAAATTGCAAAATACTTCGTTGTCGTTAGTGGAATCGCTGCAAATAGTGAACATCGCTTACTGAGACAACTGTTGAAACATATCTGATGCTACACAGTTATTATAGAAATGCTCCAGTTTATGATAACGACAACCAAACTACTTCATAAATCTGCTTAAGGTGAGTTTTGGTCATATTTTTATAAAGTGTACCAGTATTAATAAAATTTATTTCCATTTATTTTATTTATTTATTTATTTATTATTAGTTATCACTTAGATATACAATGTACATGTGTGAACGTCATTTAACAGTTTAATAATAATATGGAACACTAAGCTTACAAAATATAAGGAAATACATAAAAAAGAATTTAAAGCGAACGAAATAGTACAAAAACATACATCACAATATATAAAATATTTTTGTTTTTATTATTGTACTTATTCAAGTATTATGATATGATGCATACCCAGTACGTCTCTGTAGGATTAATGACCTTGGCCAGGCTTAATTATAACCAAAATATCAAAATAATAGCAAATAACTACACAAAACGATTATAAAATGAACATAACAAACGTATGATTCACAACACGGCATACACTATTACGCGTTACATTCCCCTTCCGTCTCTTTACGGACCTCGAGCACCGGCAAGTCCTAGAAGTCGGCGAGCCCAGTAAAGACACTTTCCGGGTGTGTTATGTACAATATTTTTTCTGCAACCGCTTTTGCTACTCTCAAAACACTTTTTAACTTGAAATCTTTTGTAAATAAAATTCATAAAATTCAACTGACACATGTCGACAACACAGTCGACACATAACGCTCTATGCGCACTGCCCGTTTCCATCTGGAAAATACAAACAAAATAATCAAAGAAAGATGCCCCAAATATGGCACATGGGAACATTGAGGCACTAGTTAAGTACTACGTACTGTACAGTGGCGTGTCGTGATTTTTATAAACGGGGAAGCTGCTACAAAATAAATAGCTACCGACATTTCTTGAATTAGTTCCTTTTCTAGCAATCTAGCAATCGTTCTTGACTGGTAGAATTTCTAACGAAGTTTTTAATTCTTTTTAATGAGGAAAAACTACTCTCAGTCGATGCATTTGTGGAGGGAATAGTGTTGTAATTTGGTCATTTACGATATCAGTACCTATTGTGGTTAAGTTCCTATCTTCAGTTGCTCAAGTTTATTCCATAGACGATCAAATTTGTCTCTCTTATATAAAACAATTGATTTCAACTCCTGGATCTCTTATGCAGAAATTTATATCACCTGAATACGTATCGCTAAACGGAAATAATTTAGAGAAAACGAGAAGTAAAAGATTAAAGTTAGTGTCCATTTTCAACATGTCTAAATAACCTCTAGAGCAAACTACTGTTTCGTGATCCCATTCCTCCTGGTGATCTAATAATTTTTTCAACAAAATCAATGTGGCTGGCGATATTCAAACAAAGTTTGCACCAATCTACTATTATAATTTCATCGAGTTGAAGCTACTTTGGGAATTCTTTTATGAACCTCGGAATCTAAAGCATTTGTCCATTTTGACGATTTTGAAAAAATGATGCAATGCCGTTTAAAGTAGAAAAAAATACCTTACATTTCCTGATACTGCTAACAGATTGTCGTAACACTGAATTTAATCGATGCATCATACAGTGTATAAAAAATGCATTTGGATAAGTTTGTCTTACTTTAGCCTGTAGTCCCTCTAAGTCACCTGTCATTACTGCCGCTCCATCGTAACTTTGCGCGACTAATATTGAAGCACAATTAAGTTCACCAACTATAGATTGCACAACGTTATAAAGAGCATTTATTTGCTGTTATTTGCATAGAAACGTCTAAAAAACGTATAAAGCGTTTGCTATTGTCATCTTTTTTTTGTAACAAAACGTGCAGCCCTCGATAACTGGCAAATATTTCTAGCATCAGCAGTTTTATCTAGTATAATTGCAATAAACGAAGTTTTCTCTATTTCGCCTCGGATTTTCCTTAATATAAATAACTTCTCCTACGCACGAAATTAAATCATTTTGTACAAAATTGGAGGTGCCTTTAAACACTGTCGAATTTACTAAATGGAATTGCAATGTTTCATTATACTTTGTTAGCAAATTAATGAAATCCACATAATTCCCCCTATTTGCAGAATTTTGCGATTCATCGTGACTCCGAAAACCAAGCTTAAGTTTACCTAGGAATCACACCATAAACCTTCTTTAAGGATTTCGCAATTTTTTCGTACTTCTTGATTATGTTGTTCATGGTTTTTCAATTAATTGTCTAAAGCATGCTCAATTCTTGTATTTCCTTCAATAATGGACTAGATATATTATGTTATACACGACGAATATCTTTTTATTAATTTGTGCAAATAATTTAAATCGGAAAATCAATTTTTGTTCCACAAATTCTTTTCATTTAAAAAGTAGGACATAGCCATTAAAAGCGACTTAGTGTTGCAAAAAGTGAGCCTTTCACATTTTTGATAATTTTCCGTTCGGAAATGTTTTACATATAACTTAGTCTATTTGGTTAATATTGTTAAAGCTGGAGTTGGCCTACCTTTTTAAAATCATTTGTCTTTTACCTTCAAGATTATAAGTTGAAAATCCCCTTATCACTAAATTGCACACATTACATTCATAAAATATAGTTTCCATTGTTTAAGAACTATTTTGGGAAGTTGAAGGACCCGGTGTCTCTATTACACTTAGCATGTAAGCTATCTAGTCTATAGCTTACATCCGCACTATTTTTAAGTTTGTTTTTAACGTTTCTCGCGATTATATTTGCACTATATTTTAAACAATAAATAATAAAAAACACTTTAAAATAGAAAACCTAAATGTCTCGATTGTACATCTACACGCTCGCGTTTACTCACAAAACATTTGCCGTATTTAATTTAAGTACATGAGAAAACAGCTTACACTTGAACAACTCACATCGGAGCCGTTCGAGCGATATCGGCATCGTGAAAAGAACCTAATACATTGCAGCTTTGTAACTCAACGCATTTTAAAACATTTGTTTTGATACATATCGAGTTCATAAGGGCCGTCGAAAAAAGAGACTGGGAATAATAAGAAAATAAATAATATATTTTATTATTTTATGATTCTTATAAGGGAAGCTGTGCTTCCCTAACTTCCATTGAGAACACTATAACATCTGTCATAATATCATTTAAAATAGTTAAAGTAAATTTTATTGAATGAAACTAAAATTTAATACCAAAATACATTTATTCAAAATACGCAATATTTACGACATTCTTCTCCGAGTGGGGAAGCCAAGTGGTTAACCAAATAAATAAAATTAACTTACAACTAGATAAAATAAGAACAAAGTCAGACAAGCCAATCGCCTATACAAATGGTAGAAAAAAATATACAGTTATTTATTATTGATCGCCACCATTTTTCAGATTTAAAATAGAATGTTTTTCTTTAACTTAAAGCAATTTGCTACCATTATAAGATGAAAAAAAATGTGTAGCTACTTAAACAGTTAATCATAATCAAGTATAGATAAAGATAAAACTTTTATACGACTTTAGTTCAACTGCACGGGGTGGATTTGCAAATCTTTTAGAAATGTATGTCAACAATTTACTGTTCACTCGCGGGCACTTCAGTCAGACACAAGTTAATGGGTAGTGATTAGGTACCTACGGGTTCGAAGTTAAAATTATCCTAAGTTACGTATTTTATTTGGGTCGTAGAGACGTCAATAAAAGTTAACATTCTTACGCCTTTCTCATTTTATCGAGTGTACGGTCTGGGCCTAATATCACATTCTCAACAGCTCAGCTCCTTCCACAAGTTGGCTTCGCGTTGTCAACACTTTCCACTCACAAGTTAACAATTCAAAGCACCGTCGCTGGTTATCCAAATTTTATATGACAACAACTTTAATCTTCCGCTATCAGTGGCCTGCCTGGTTCTATCAGTCTGTCGCTAAACACAACCGAATTCGTCTCCCAGCGCGTGTAACAGATCTACTTCGTAAACAACTGTTTCTTTCGCACAGTAGCGGCGCACTAAATAGTTAGTACAATAAGGTTTAGTAAAACTATTTTATTCGAAGTTGGAATTTAGCTTATAATTCAAATGATATCCATATAATTTATAAGGAACGTAGCCCAAATTATTTATTAAAAAAAGTGGACCGTTACAACACGCCACTGATACTGTACTTTCCAGCTTTGTGTTAGTTATTGTTCCTATCTATTCGATCCTAGATCTAATTTCTTAGCTACGGTACGTCGATAAGAAGCAATAACTGCGAAACACGTCCGGAGCTACAGAGTTCTTTTTATTTTATCAAAAATAACTTGAGCAAAAAAAATTATTTGTCTGTCTGTGTCGATGTGTCTGTTCCCGCGATAAAGTTCAATCGTTCAGAGATATTTACTCTTTCGCACAGTAGCGGCGTACTAAATAGTTGGTACAATAAGGGTTAGTAAAACTATTTTATTCGAAGTTGGAATTTAGCTTATAATTCAAATGATATCCATATAATTTATAAGGAACGTAGCCCAAATTATTTATTAAAAAAAGTGGACCGTTACAACACGCCACTGGTACTGTACTTTCCAGCTTTGTGTTAGTTGTTGTTCCTATCTATCCGATCCTAGATCTAATTCCTTAGCTACGCCGATAAGGAGCAATAACTGCGAAACACGTCCGAAGCTACAGAGTTCTCTTTATTTTATCAAAAAATAACGAGCTAAAAAATTACTTGTCTGTCTGTGTCGATGTGTCAGTCTGTTCTCGCGATAAAGTTTAATCGTTTAGCGATATTTACTTCAAATTTGTATCTACTGTCATCTTTGGCAAAACTATTTTCCTTAGTTGCTGAGAAAAAATGGCAAATCACTTGGGAAATAATATTTGAAATAATTGTACCATGAACGATTTAAAAACCTCATACTACGTTTTTTTCTCCTGTAGATGGATCTAAAATCATTAATTACCAAGTCAATTAATTAATGAAGTGGCATCTTAATGCAATTTATAATAAAATATGAGTAATTCAATGTCCTTACAACTTGTCTTAAAATGGCTGAGGTCATTAAATTATTTTAAATGGGTGAAACTATACTACATCACGTCTGTCTCGAAAAAATTGAAAATCTGTGTATAACGAACTAAATAAAATAACATAAACAGTATGTTTATGTTATGGAGTAATACTTATCAAATAAATTAAAGTGTGATTTTTAATATAAGGAAAAGTGGTTTGGAAATTATTCATCGATGAAAAAGACTTCAGCAGAATTATTTTTTAAAATAATAATTTATTTGTCATAAACAGGTATAACCATGACTCTCAACCTGAAGTTCAAGTCAAGTATACCATTCCATGATAGTGACAAATTTGAAAAATCGTCTTATTATTCATGCATAAAAATCTTCAATAAATTACCTATCTAAACACACATAAAGGAGGCAGACAATAGCGGAAAATAGAAACAGTTGGCTGTTGAAAATTTTATTAAATGCGTTTAAAAAAATTGTTATTATTAGTACTTAACCTAATTGCAATAGATACTATTGAAAAGTTTGTCATCTATTGCAAGAAACATTGTTGTCTGGACGTTTAGTCATTTTTAATAACAAAAAAATAGTACGCAAACACTCTAGATAGGCATTATTCGAAAACAAAAAAATTGTCACAATATTATGTTTTTATCACGAATTAAAATTTAAACAATTACAATTTTACGAATAAAGTTAGAGTTAAAGTTCGAAACATATACAATTATATTAGAAGATAAAATAGTTCTATACATTTTGATCGAGGTAAACAATATATTGAAACTAATTTTTGAATATTAACAAGAAATACTTCTAAAATGTACATAACTCTACGACCCTCATCAGCAAATTCAATTAAAATTAGTTACATTTATTACAAAAAGGACACAAGTAACTTTTGACTTTCGCCTGCAGCCACAATGAAACGTTTTAAATTTACTTTCTCTCAAATTACGGGATGCAGGAATGTTAAAGGGATGAACCTTTCAGAAACGTAGAGACGAACACAAGGAGAATATTCATAGTTTCCTATTGTTAAGGGTAGAATTTAATTTAAGCGTTCACATACTTTGGTTACGGCACAAAAAGAATTAAAAACCTGTAAAAATTTTCTCTATATTTTTCTGAATTCACTCGACTATGTTGTACACATAACTTTAAGTGAATAGCAACTATCTGCTCCATATTTTCATTCTCAATTGAGCTTTTTTTTTTAAACTAAAAGATTTAAAATTTTTGTCGCTGTCGTCTGAATTAAATATTAATAAAATAATATAGATTTATTGGAGTCAAAATAAAATAAAGAATGTTTAGTGCCATATCCCCAAAAAAAAAAAAACAACTATGCAGCTACTACTACTAAAATAAAGCTGGAAAGTACAGTACAATCATTGAGGCCCCAATGTTGAGGCCCCTTATGTTAGTTCTTGTTCCTGATCTATCTCATCCTAGATCCAATTCTTTAGCTACGCTACGCTGATGAGGGGCAATAACTCCGAAACACGTGTCCGTAGCTGCATAGTTGTTTTTTTTTTTTTTTGGGGATATGGCACTAAACATTCTTTATATTATTAAATATTAATGTCAAAGTACCACAAGACAGTGTTCTCGGGCCATTGTTTTTTATTATTTTTATTAATCCTATTTCTAGATGGTACTTCAGTTATTCTTAATCGATAATGACGGACTGCCACAGAATAGTTCCAAACTTCACAGTAATTTTGGATATAGTAGACTCGGGTATATTACTTCCAGCATATTCAGATATGGTCGAAAATATTAATATGAAATATTTTCAACCGTATTTGATTGTATTGAAAGCAAAAACCACTTAGAATTAGTAAAAAAGTGTGTTCTTTTCACTTACATTAATAACATAATTTTTTTACCTGCCTGAATAAAGACCTAGGTCTTGACACTGTTTTACTGTCAGTTTAAAATAAAGTGTTCATTTCTATTTAATAGTGCATCATACATTACTTATTGAGTTGGCAGAAATGTGCGGCGGGTCATAGGCGTACGCATCATAATAAGCGTAATAAAAGAAATTAACTAGTAACAAAAGCAATAAACTGTTACAATTTATAACAATGTATGCACAACTTACCCTCTTAACTAGCTTAATGAACTAGCTTACTTATTACAAACTGGAGACGATCTTTGCAGCATCAGGTATGTTTCTATGGTTGTCTTCGTGAGTGATGTTAACTGTTGTGAAAAAATATGCTTATGTTTTGAATGGACCATTCGACATCTATTGATGTAATACATGCATACTTAAAATAGTCTTTGAATGCACTTAACGGATCTAGAGATGCACCATCAGTACTATCAGAAATTCGTCTTAATCTGGTAAACCCGGTGTTTTACTTTGCATATGTGCAAAGTTTTCTCTAACGTGCTCATTTTTGGCGTCGTGTAGCAGTCGATTTACTTCATCCATTATTTGCAGTAACTCTGCACAAGGTGTAAAGCATGTACTTTACACGTAACATGTACCAACCTATAACCGTGTTCTTGAAGAGAACGGTCTACCAAACGCATACACGCGGCACCATCGGTCACAAACATCAACACTTGACTTGTTGACAGATCAAATTTTTCTAACGTCTCCAGCACCACCCGCGTAATTGTTTTGCCAGTGCATTCAGTTAGTCTTATGCCAGGTAGAAATAGTGGAAACATACTATAATATTTAAAATAGATTTTTTTTAAGACCTGTCGTCTCGTCAACACATAACCACAGCCGTGTATTTTTTAATACACATTTGATTTTATTTACAATGTCTTCGCGTACAGTTGGTACATAGTTACGCAACGTTGCACGACTTGGTAACGTCATCTGGGGATTGTACTTATTCCAGAATTGGTTGTTTATCGAGTATGTGCAGCGGAACATCACAGGCAATCAGCATTAACAGTAAATCGAACATAAACTGTGTTTTTGAAAGTACGCCATTTTTTTTTGTTTTATGCTGCACAGTATTTACGTGACGTCTACAATCATATTTATCCCAGTACATCAGGTCTGTCTCGCACACTTTACAAATTATTGTAACACCATTATAGAATAAATCCGGGAATTCACTGACAAATTTATTCACTTTGTCAGCGTATGGCCGTTTTTTACCCTTGCGCACGTCTGACATATTTTATTATTAAATTAATATCAACAATAAAATACGACAAATAAAATTGTCAACAATACAACAACATAAAATACAACGGAGAGGAATAAATTTACGTGTAAACGCTACGACACACAACAATGGAGTAGTCTCGCGGCTCGCTTCGATGTGTCCGCCGGCCGGTTATTGCCTCACCAGATATCTATCTACCTGCTGTTGTACCACTGAATAGCCGCACGATTTGCCAACTTTACTTTTTATTATTTTACCAAATGAATCAGAGCGTACAGAAATTTTGATTATGAGGGCTTTTGGAACGTTCATATGAAGAAATTCGTGACATGATCTTCATCCAAATCGGGAAACCACTAGATCTACAGTGTGTAAAACTGTTCGACGCTATAAACGAACAGGCGAGTCAAAAATTCACCTAAAATAGGACGGCCAATGCCAATATCAGCCACAACTGATGCTATAAAATTACATTTTATTCTACAAATTGAAGAGAGTCCTCAAACATCAACAATACAAATAGCGCTGGGTAATGACATATGTATATCAAAGGTCGGTCATTAATATTATGAAGTCCGAAAAGATAAAACCCTGCAAAATCCATTTCACACAGGACCTTAGAGAATGATCTCGATTGGAGAATACAGTTTTGTGAAACTATACAAAATTTATAAAACGTTAATTATTTTGTGAATAAAATTCTATTCTCCGAAGAAGCAACATTTTGTTTAAATGGAAAGGTAAATAGAAATAACTGTCGTATTTGGTCCAGAGGTAATCCCCACCAGATGCGAGAAATTCACATGTAACATGCCCAAAAATTCAACGTGTAGGATGTGGGTGTATTAGACAATCATACTATCGGACCTTTTTTCATAGCGAGCAACTTAAGTCGAACAGAATATCTTGATTTATTAGAAATCACGTTATACCAGCCATTGCAAAGCTTCTTTCCAATCTCAGCGATCACATGGTTATTGCTGAAGGTAAGATTTGGTTCCAATAAGATGGAATCTCACCACATTTTGCACTAAATGTGGGAAATTATCTCAACGAAGTCTTTCCTCAGCAGTGGATAGAAAATAGAGGTTACATTGAGTGGCCTGTTTACTCTCCCGATTTCAAACTTTTGTATTTGTTCTTAAGGGGATACATTAAGGACAGAGTGCACAAAAACAAACCAGATAATCTTGAGGATCTAAGAAGCCGAATACCTTACGAAATGGCATAGTCTCGAGCGGCTTTTTTACAAAATTCATTGCGATGCTTCATAGACCGATTGGGACATTGTCTGATTGTGGAAAAACGGCATTTTGAGCATTTATTATAAAAAAAGAAAACTTAATTAAATAAATTGCATTTTGCGTAACCGGAAGCCGTACAGCATAAATGATACATTTTTTGGACTCCCCCATGTATCTACCCCGAAGTAACAAAATGTCATTGCAATCAAAGAGAAACTGACAGAAATGTACGTGTCTTCATATTTTCTCACTAACGCTATATAACTAACGACTTCTACTATTGTTTCATACATCGGGATATAAATTAAAACAACTTTTTGGTAATTCAGACAAAATTGAAGTAAATGAAAGGTCAGGGATGTACGAAATTATTGTAACGCAAACAAGACCAACAACTTAAACTATGCACGTCTTGAATATGGAAGAACAGCGATAAGTCTACTGTTGGCCAACAAGCGTTTGAAAACAACCATAAGACACATATTATCAATTTAAGATTAATTAGAAATATAACAAATAATGTACAGCTGGAAGCATTTGAAAGTTTGGAAATACAAAACGTAAAAATGATGTGACCGAGTAATACCATGACGAAGAGAGTTTAGGTGAAAATAGACAGCGTTGTTGATGTAGGTTTAATTATCTCCAGATAATGCCAACTGGATAGCAAAACGCGCAACGAGTGTTTTGATTTTTATGGAAACCACTTCAGTGTTAGTGTCGTGACATCAAAGGTTCCAACCCGCTTCAGAAACAATGTCAAATAATAATTTTAAAACATATTTTTTTTTGGTCCAATGACATAACATTTTATGTATAGGATTATATAACAGCTTTTGCTAGGTAACGTTCTCTTTCTGTCAGAAGAAGCTGAATTACCAACTGAAAAGAATTTCATGAATTCGAAAGAAACAACAAGCATTTTTACGGCGTCTTTGCCTGAAACTGATTATACTTAAATGAAAAGCATTACAGGAATTTCCTCAATACCTTTCGTAAAACTTTGTCACTGCAAAACTAGATAGATCTCATAAATATCTTTAACAATAAATATCTACAAAATAAAACTAAAACAGTATACATAAAAGTGTAATCAACATTGTTTTGTTTTAAGGAATTCAGCATAAAAATACGTTATTTACACTGAAGAGAAGGGTGGGCTATAATCAAGGCCTGATCCCCGGGAGAATATTTTAAAGTTAAAAAAAGTAATTACGTCCTTCTCATTTCACAGAGCATTTTAATGAACAACATACCAAATTAGATCAGTAAATTACTGTCGTATTTTTATAATTCCTCAGTTTTTGCCTTTTGGAAGAATGAGGCAGAACCCGAGTATTGAATGCGAGATTAATGACCATGAAAATAGACATTTCAACAACAATATAGTACTGAATTAATCTCAACACCATAGGCACCTATTTAGAAGCAGGACCGTAACCAAATTTAATTTTGGATTAACTAAACTTGGAGGCAATTAGTTCTCGCACAAATTGTTATTTTCGTTAATTTCTTTACGAGGGTGATGAATCTTTCCTTACGGTTTTTAAGGGGATTTCACGAAGATTACATTTAATTGCGGATGTATCCTAATAGTTAATTGCTTGAATAAATTTTAAAGCTCTTTTTTCCAAAACAGAGGAAAATATCATCCAAGTCTCAAATTACATATTTTGACACATTTCTCTTAATAAGACACTTCGATTGGAATTTATTAATATATTTAGAATTATTTTATATTAAATGTTTCAAATTATGTTAAAAAGTTATAAATGACAAAGTATTTAATGGTAGTAGGCAAATTTATGTTGTTTTTCACATTTTAGAAACGCCATTCAAGTTGTTACTATTTTATGTCCTAATTTCAGATTTCAAGACGAGATCAAATGATATTCATTAATAAAGGAAAAGAATAGTGGCAAAAATGTGATATTTTACTTAAATTAACACTAATGGTGGTACCTAAATAGGTACCAAAGCCGAAATCTTCTTAATTTATTTAATTGAAAATTAAATAAATTTTTGCCAACAATCTCTAATTAAATAACCCAAGAAACATTTTCAGTCTTATAAGAAACGTTTATAGAACTATTAGGTCTCGTCCTAAGAATTGATTGCGATATTATTGTATAGAGGTCGTTATACAGTCATTATAAGGTCGTAACGATCTTTGATATGACTTCTATATGACCGGACCTATGATCTGATATTTGTTCAAACACGACAAAGGAACGTAACACATCAGTATGTATTGCACTGGCGGTTCTTCTATAGGGTCATTAGGTCAATGACCTCCCACATACAAATAAAAAAATAGAGCTATTTATTCATTTTCTGAAGTTTAAGAATATATAATATATTTTTAATATTCTTAAAAAATATATTAAAGTTTCTAGTTCATTATATGCACAATACTATTCAAATATCTTGATCGCAGGATTTCGTATCCCCCCCGAGCACCGAGCCTCTACATTCATATTCATTACATTATTCATTTATAGAGTTTAAAAATCTTGGATCAATCCACAACTTGTCCTCAAAGCTAGCTACGGACCGAATTTACAACGAATTAAAGTGAAATAAACTTATGCGCGATTCTTCAGAAAGCAAAAAAGACAGAAAACACTAGCGGAGACAATGTCCATGACACATTTTACGGAAACGGTAACGCACGAAGCTCACTGAGTTCAGTAGAGCTGTGAGCAGTCTTAATGCTGACTAGGCACGCGTTGGTCGGTAAATTCAGTCGCGTTGTTTTTAATGTTTTTATTTGTGAACATTTTATTAGTAAATCTTTACTTGTTGTGAAATTAAGTAAAACAGTGTTTTTGGTGTTTACTATTAAGTATGAGTGTTGCATAAAATATATTAAAACTGAAAGATGGACATAAATTGGGTTATGAATAAAGTACAAGTAGTTTTTGTGTTTAGATACGTTTTAGACGATGTTGTATGTGAGAGATTTTGGAAATTTATTCAGCCTCCAGGAACGACATCGCAGCATTTAACAGATGTAATTTTAAAAGAGTTAGAATATCTGAAAATTAATGAAAGTCTTGAAAAAATTGATAGCACAAAGTTACGATGGAGCATCAGTAATGAGTGGTGCTTTTGGAGGTGTACAAACCAAAATTAAAAAAAGTTATCCTTCAGCAAATTTTATTCATTGTTACGCTCATCAACTAAATTTAATTTTACAAAAAGCATCGTCAGGATAAAAGCATGAAAATTTTGTTTGCTAATTTACATAGCTTTTCTTCATTCTTTGGAAAATCGCCAAAAAGAACAGCCGTGTTAGATAATGTTGTTAAGGTGAGATTACCTAAAGCGGCTCCAACATGATGGAATTTTAATACAAAGTGCATAGAGACTGTTTATACATATCGAACAGAATTATTAGATTGTTTAGAAAAAAATCATTGATAATGAATCAGAAAACAACACTCTAAACCAAGCTATTGGTTTAAAATACTACTTACAAAATGAACATTTTCTTTACTGGTTAAATTTTTTTCATTTAGTTATGCCTCATTGTGATATATTGTTCAATCAATTACAAAAATGTAATATTGATGTCATAACAGTAAATAAGTGTATTGGCGTTTTTAATAGTAAAATTGAAGACATCAGAAATTAAATTTTGAATAACTACTTGGAGGAGACATCCATGTAGACTGCCCAGAGATGTAAAACGGAAGAATCAAAAAGGAGAATTTCATTAGAAGGTTGTGATATAATTACATCTGAGGTCAAAAATAGGTTTGGCTTCAGTAATCATTTAGCAGTGTCTCAGTTATTTCACGCAGATCGATTTAAAGATTATAAAAAAGCTTTCCTCAAGATATGCTTCAATTAGTTAAAATCATTTGAAACTTAAAACTGAATTAGAAGTATTACATATTCGAAAAGATTTTTCCAATAGTGAAGGTGCAGTTGCTTTGTTACAGCTTTTTTTTAACAATAATTTGTGCAATACTTTTTCTGAAAGTGTCAAACTGTTAAAAATCTTGTGTACTCTCCCTATGACTACCGTCGAAAGTGAACGTTGTTTTTTCACCTTAAAAGCATAAAGACATTTTTAAGAAATACTATGGGTCAGGAAAGGTTATCTTCTTTAGCTATGCTTACCATAGAAAGGGCATTAATGAAGAAGATAAAAGACTTTAATGAAAAAGTAATTGACCACTTTGCATCTCAAAAAGACCGGAGGATCGACTTGGAATTTAAATCACTTTAAAAGGTAGGTAATACAGTAAACTTTTCTAATTGACCTCCCTATCTCTTGACCCACGAACCGCCACTGATGTATTGCATCTATACGTATGTCTTGTATTCATGTTTATAGTAGGGATAAATAAAACGTCAATAATCAACCTGTATTAACTATGAGACTAAATACCTACGTGGTGTTATTATACGAAAGTGTTTGATATTTAAATCGATTTCTAGCTATGTTATGATGCCAAAACTGCTGGGATTTTTTTTATTGTAAAAGTGGCAAAGATACCCCAAAAAAATACAACTCGCCTTCCAAATTGTGAAAATAAAAGATAATTTAATAAATCATAAAAGACAAACGTATTTTAAACATTGGATTAGAGCATAATTGATAATATTGAAGAAATATATTTTCTAATCAAATTTCTATGTAATAAAACCTTAAATTTAAAGTTTTAATATTTTTGTTTGTTAAATATGAATGCTAAATTTCCAACTAAAAATATGGCCTGAAATATAAGACGTAAATGGAGTACTGCATATTCTTTTTCCACCCATTTTTCCAGATTTCATTTCTTAAGCTAGCCTGCTCTGCAATAATAATAAGTCCGAAACAGCGGTTTCCATAGCTGAGTCGTTGTTTTAATTTTGGGATATTCTGCATATCCCTTAAAAAAAATAAATTGTAAAAAGAACACCTTTCAGAAGAGAGAGAGAGAGACAGGTTACGATAGTGGACAAAATTTAAATAAAAAAAAACTGTCCGTTAGGAGTAGACGACCTTTAAAATATACCCGAGCTAACATCGTTTATTAAATAACAACCGTGAAAATTTTTTAATATCTTTTCAGTACAGTCCATCTAACTGAATCTGATTCAATTAATTTAGTAGTGAAGGTCGCTATTGAAGATGAAACAAATAGCCCTCGTGCTAAAACGGTTTGAGACGTAGATTTGAAAATTGGGAGATTTGTAGTTGAAATTATTTTGCATATTTAAGACACATATGTTTTGAACGCCGTTGCTGCCATGGATCTATAGAGGGATATAGCACTGCTAACATTTTTTTACACAATATTGTTAGGCAATTTTTCTGTAAATGCAGAAAAGGACTGATAATTTTTTTGTCAGAGTTTCCTCCAATGCCATAGGCGTAGACAATAGAAGGGTGTTTTAATAATTTTAAAATAATAATCCATTAATTGACTAAAGTCGATAAAACGATAAAATAAGTGTTAAATAATCTTATTTAGTTGCAGCTTATATTTAACTAAAAGCAAAAGCCCTTAGCAGGAAAAAATATCTACGAAACATAATAAGCTGAGAATATTTTTATTACCGATTGGTCGATGTTTAATACCATTTTGGCACTGGTTAGAAAGTTGCAGTTGGTTCAAGTAACTAACAATTTTTTTCTTTAAAATATAGTAGTCGCTCAAAATCACCATAAACATTTTTTTATGTTTTAAATTGTGTTTTTTTAATTGTCTAATTTTAGGGTATTTCAAGAGTCACACTCTAGATATAAATTATTCTACTAATTCACTATTTGGAGATGATCAAAAAACTTATTTAATAATTTCAGTCCAGATTTTACAGTCGTAGAGAACTGCAGAGTTTCTCCCAGAAGAAAGAGGTAGGTTTTTAGAACTTAAATTGTGGACAAATTTGATGCCCAACAAACCATGTTTTGCCAATTTTTTTGGTTTTTTGGATTTTTCTAGGAAGCAGACTATTCTGAAGCACTTTCAACTAAAACTGCTTTAGAATCAGATGAAAACAATGAAGCCATTGCTATATCTGGACCTTTAAAAAAGGTAAAATTTGTACTTATCGTAAAATTTATTTTAGTGATTGTTCATTTAGATTTAAAATTCATGATGAACAATCTTGCAGCACCCTCACATTAAAGTCCGGTTTTTCAATGCTTGGTGACTTAAATTATGTCAGTTAGTGATTTCTCGGCCAATAGAATTCACCAATTTCACAACAACCGATGGATAATTTTGATAACTAAGCATTGAAAAACTGGGCTTAAGTAACACTGAAAATGATAGTTTCCATAGCAATATATCGAAATTGTAAGGGTCAGTTGTATCCATGTGGTTCAGCCAAATTTCATCTGAACTAAAATCCAACGTTACGTTTGCTGTAACAATCATAATTTTGGATTTTAAATGAACGTCAGTTGAACTTGGGCTAAACCATGTGGATACAACCGACTCTAAGTATCAATTTGCAACTTTTTTATAACAACCTGAAATTGTTTTGTTGTAGGAAGTACACTGTAGTTAAAATCCCATCAGCAAATAAAGAAAACAGTAATCCTAGATTTGAAAGTTTTCATAATGTAAATGGTAAATATTAAGTAAATTAAAAATAGTTAATTTATTAACTGTTTTCCAGACTTCAGTGAGCGGTGATCCAAATGATACTAAAATATCTGGTGCTGAGCCTATATACTCGTCTAGTACGTTAACTGCTTCAGAGACGGACAATATCGCTAAAGAAGAAGAAATTCTGGGTTCTATAGTTGGTCCTAATTCCAGTTACAAAGGAAAACTTAATATTTGGCAAGAAAACGTAAGCAAGACGCTAGTTGACCATTAGAATTGTGATTAATATTAGTCATATGCAATATGTTAAGTAAAAGAATTTATAAATCACATAAGATACGTTTAATAATTTGTAGGAAAAGGCAGAATGGTTGCAATTTTAAAACTGATGATTTTTCATCACTAGAAAAAGTCGAAATAAATTTTAAAGCAATGAGAGTCATATTCAGTCGTAAAAGAAAAAACTGAAAACTCTTCGAAAAACTGTTCGAAGGATGAGGATAAGAGTTGAACATTAAACTTTCTTCTGAAGGTATTAAAAGAAATGTCCTTAAGGAGATATAAGAATATTCATGGATAGTTGATTATTTTGGTGATCATTTATATGATAATGATAGATATTTTAGAACTATGCAATCTATTTTGTTGAAAAATCAATAATTTTGTTATGTAAATGATACTTTAGAAAATCGTGCAATTAATAATAATAATATCGTCTTTATTCAAACTAGGCAAAAACAATACATTTGTTCCTTAACCTAAAATTCACAATATAATATAACTTAAGCGAAGATTAGCCTATGGCTACTCTTACACTTAACCTACAACCGGCTTTACTGAGACTGAACAAAAATCATATTCTAAACAAACTTAACTAACGAAAGTACTAGCAATAATAACGAGGTAATTTTGCTATAAGAAAAATAAAAATATATAATATATATATATATATATATATATATATATATATATATATATATATATATATATATATATATATATATATATATATATATATATATATATATATATATATATATATATATATATATATATATATATATATATATATATATATTTACACATATACACACATATACACATACATATACATATATACACAATACATACATACATATATGATAATAAACAAAAAGCAAGCTTAAGAGTTTAAAAGAAGAGCTTTCATAAAGCATTTAAATTTTACAGAAGAGAGAGTTTTATAATCCTTATTTACAGAATTATATAATGTAACTGCATTATATGTAAAAGATCTGCGAAACATGGCAGTTGAATGTTGAGGCATGGTTAGTGTTAATTTGCAATTGAATTTGTAAAATTAATACTTCAGCCCTATTTCAAAATTAGAATTAATTATAAATGCTCTAAAATGTTGGACAAATGTACGACTAGGATGAGAAGTAAATTAACCAAGACTTTTTTTGTCCAAAAATAAAAAAAATTATTTTGTAAATGATATTTAAAAAAAATCATGCAATAAAGTTTGTATATAGTTATTGCTTAAGCTCTATTTCAAAATTAGAATTAATTATGTCCAACATTTTTGGTTGGACATAAGTACGACTAGGGTCAGAAATAAATTTATTAAGACTGTTTTGTCAAAAATCGATATTTGCTGTAGTCTGGATTGTAATAAATTTTTTAACAAAGAAACCGAGTTTAAATTATTTCAAATTCAGTTACTGCCATTACCTCATCATTTTTTAAATATACCTACACAGAATTACGAATTAGATAAAGAAAAACTAAAGAATTATTCATGTGACAAATGTGATAATTGCATGGAAACTGGTAAATGCTGTAATCAACCACACCAAGAATTATCCAGTTAGTTTTGGTATTAACCAAGTAAACTTAGCACCTGAATAGCTTTGTAAATGGGAAATCATTACAGTGGAAGAATTTTAGGAGAGGTTTTTATTTTATTTTTGCCATGGACGTATATTATGCATATTAAGTTTATGATATTTCCATTTATATCAAGTTTGTTTAGTTACAATTTACTCTAAAAGGTCCCGTCTAGGTTAAAACGTATTTTTTTTTTTGAAAAGTGAATATAAACGATACATTTTGTTTCTACATTAAATTATTTTTTGTAATTGGGCACATAAAACGATAATAATATTTCATAGATGTTTTATCTTGGTAAGGAAAATGGTTAATAAAACATACAAACTGCAGCTAAAGTCATTAAACACTTCTTTTATAGACTTTAGTCTTCTAAAGTTATTGTTATTTTTAAATTATTAAAATTGCAATCCGCCTACGCCCATGGCGTTGGAGGAGCTTTGACAGAAATAACCCCACTTTTTCTAAATTGACGATAAGTTGCCTTGCAACAACGTCTAGAAAATGAAAGCAATTCTAGATTCCTCTTGCTTATAAATCTATGGTTTATATTCACTTTTGAAAAAAGAAAATATCTGATGTGGACTGCACATAACTTTCTTATACCAGTATATATCATCCTGATCTAAAAAGATATTCTATTTAAATCTTTACTTACCTCAATGAAATTTTAATAGCGGACTTTGAAATGTTTCATTAAAATTTTTAAATAATTAATTCGCAGCGTCATTCGATTCTGTCAATAATAATTCATGTCATATATTTTAATAATTTTTTGTTATTGACATTGACATTTTTGTAACTAAATTAGATATTTGAAATGTCAAACTGTTAAATTTATCCTAACCCTAATTTATGAAGCCAATATGTAAAATATTTCAGTTTACATCAGCGTTATTTAAGTACTTGGAAAATATATTTTATTCGCTTGATATAGTAGACATGATTTATAATCTCTCATCAAGAATATATTTTTTTGTAAAGTCCAATACAAAAAAGTTAGGATCCCGTGAACTCCCTTTCAGCTGGTCAATCTTGCTCATCACCGAATTTTTTATTGTATTTGGCCTTTAGAACAAGTGTATCAAATTTGAAAGCTTTATCTCAAAAACTGTAGCTGCTATCGCGATGCGGACAGATTTTTTTTCATAAAGTTATGTTTTTTCATTATAATTCGTCGAGATTCTTCCAGATATGCAATAAAAAATTTTAATTTTTTTTCCCAAAATTATACTTTTTTCTTCTTTCATTCATAATATTTCTTCTGGTGGTACCACATTCATTAAATTTAATGTGTCATCTAAAATGTTATTGACAATCTGCCAAATCTGGGAAGTCTCCCATTAGTATTTTTTGAGTTATCGCGGACGGACGGACGGGCGGATGGACGGACGGACGGACGGATGGACGGACGGACGGACGGACACACACACACACACACACACACACACACACACACACGATAGAAATCATTCGGAAAATAGTCAGAATGGATTCAGGAGGGTTCAAAACTTATATATCAATCAATATCTCGAGGTCGAAAAAAATCACGATTACTATACTTCCTTATATTAGGTATAAGAAAGTAAAAATATGTTTCAACATAGACATGACCCGTTATAGTAAATTGTGAATAAATAGACTTGATTTAAGTGTAAAAATCATGGGCATAATATATACAATATACATCCATGGCAAAAATAAAAGAATGAAAACCTCTTCTAAAATTCTTCAAGATAACTGTTTAAATTTCTCATTTACAAAGCTACTCAGTTCAACAAATGTAGCTTGGCACTTGGCGGCACAGAGAGGGAAGAAATATCGCTAGTGTGGAAGAGAGATGAACTAAACCGCTTTACATTGAAAAGGCGGGGTTTAGACTACTGCGCATCCAAACTCAAGTATCATGCTAGAATAGTTGACTAGTAATAAGTGTAATATTTACTTGGTTAGTATCAAAATACTGTAGCTGGACCCATAGATAAAATATTAATAATATATTTTCTATGGCTGGACCGTTCTTGATGTGGTCAACACTTACCAGTTACCATGCACTTGCCACATTTGTCACATCAATAGTACTTTGGTTTTCATTACTTAATTATAAATTCTCTGGAAGTACTAAAGCATAAAAGAATGATAGGTAAGGCAATTGGTTGAATTTGAAATAATTTAATTGACAGATGTGTAATTTTTTAAAATTATTTTGTTAAATGAAACTACAGAAAAAATATCCATTTAAATAAATACGTAACAAAATTATTGATTTTTGTCAAAAGTCTCAGTTAATTCACTTCTCAACCTAGTTGTACTTATGTCCAGCATTTTAGAATATTCATAATTAAGCCTTATTTGAAATAGAGCTTAAGCTTTACTTACATACTTAAGTATTACTCTAATTACGTACTTACTTACTTAAGTATTAATTTTACAAATTGAATTGCATGAATTTCTATAATATCATTGACAAATAAATGATAACCAAAATATTCACATATCGAAGTAGGAATATTCTTAATAGTAGTTCCATTAATTAATAATAACGAAAAGTGTGACTTTTAGTGGCAGCAAACAAATGATATAATATTTGATACTCTTTTATTAATATTATAGATCCATTGCTACTGCCATTTTCAATATTTTTAAAGAGCTTCCAAGCTTCTAAATGCATTAAGCTCTTTAGTATTTGTTACATTCCTAATTTATATTTGAATTGCTACTATCTGTTTTATGGTTGTTCTCAAACGTATACTAGGCAACACTGAACATCTGTCCATATTTGAGATGAGCCGTATGTTCCTTGAAACTAGTTTGAATTGATCATCTAGTTTGTCTAACATACTTTTGATTATAGTCCTTACAGCTAATTTCGTAAATCCCTGACTTTTCGTTTGTTTCAGTTTTGTCTTTCGGATTGCCTAAAACTAGTTGTAGTTTATTTCCCGATAATTGAACAACTGTCATACCTATATCTTTGAAGATCTTATCAATACCACGGGTGAATCGAGGATTGTATGGAATCAATACTAATTTTGGAATTTCTCTTCCAATTTGAAAGGTCGAGGATTTTCGAAGTGTCTTTAAATTTACATTTCCTAATTATTATACCAATTAAACTCCATTACTCCCCGCTATTTCCTTAATCAAAGCCTTTTCTTCATTGGGGAGGAAGCTTAATAGGTGATTAACTAGAAGTTTAAAACTTGCTATTTTGTGTTAAATACAATACAATACAGTTCTTACCTTTTCTGTATATGTCAAATTTTAACTTATTTTCACTGTTTCTAATTATTACTATACATCTAAAAATGGTAGTTGTCCAGAGTTTTCAATTCCATATGAGAGTTTAACTGACGCGAAGCAACTGTTTAATTCAGAAACACATTTGTCAATATTAGTAAATTTTTTATCAATCACTGCAAAATATCATCCACATATCTAAACCAAACCCTGGAAAAATATTCGAATTCTTCTTTTGCTTTTGCTTCGATTCTGTTCATAAAGAGACTGGCAACGAATGGTGACAAAGGGTTAGCCATTCGTGTTTCTTCATGTTGTTCGAAGAAATTATCGGTGCATCGAAAGCAATTTTGTTTCATGCAAAGTTTAGTGAGTTGAAGATATTCTTTTACTACAACAAATCTCAAAGGAGACTAAGGTTTTACCTTCTTGCAATTGGGCATTGCAATCAGCATTACGGAGGATTATCTCAACGTTGTAAGTGCATTTTTAACGCTGTTTATAAACCAAACAAACAGCTACAAATTAGAAGACATGCGCATGCAAATGCCATTCACTGATTTTGCGAAAATGGTTGGGAGTCGATCTTGGTCACCCTGTATAATTTCATGATATAAAAAAGTTTTGTGCTGGCCACATTAGTAGACAAATATTCCTTCAAATGTATATCTTCCAGGGGCGGTCGGTTCATGGAAGCAAGGGAAGCAGTGCTTCCCTTGGGATTATTAAAAAAAACACATAATTAGAAGCTAATTATTATTTATCACATATATTAATCATTAAAATTTACTATTACCCAATTTCAATAGATACGGCCCTGCATTTCATCAGCTGAGACAATGTTGCACGATAAAACCGTAACGTGACGCACTCGATTAATCGAGCCAACACGAACTCGAGCGACAGATATAAGCTACTTCTTGAAATACATCCCCACTTCATAATCCTGATATCTGAACAGTATAGCATAGTAATGCGTCTTGTTTTATAGATTTTAATCTCGATTTTAATATCGATTTTAATATTATACTTAATATTAATCTTCCTAGTATTATTCTCAGCTTTTGTACTATATTTGTAAAAACTTTTTTGGTGTTTCTAAACCTGTGGTGCGGAGACAATTGATTTTTAAAACGTTGAACATTAGTGCGCGTATAAGCAGTTTTAGATATGCTTACTCAATATGAAAGCTGGTCCTAGCACTGTGGAAAATATTATTTGCGTTTGTGTGGTGTGCAATTTGTTGAAAAAGGGATTTTCAACATATTGGTTTCAAGATAAACTGGATATTATTAGAAACGGGAGACCAACACCTGATTTAAAACTTTTAAAAACGAAAGTTAAAACATGCTATAGGTACTTTAATATTGAAATGTACAGTACTAATCAGTGGTTAACGGGTTGTGAAAATTTGTGTAAATTGTTTTGTTGGCCATGTGTACTTTTCACAAATGAAAAATGTGTTTGGAATAAAAATGGCTTTTCAGATTTAAACAACATTCACAAAGTGACAAAGAGGCATAGTAAGTGTGAAACTCATTTGCGAGCGGTGCTAAAAAGAAAAAACATTTGGAAAGTCACGAATTGAGCATTCATTAGATCAGCAGTTGAAAGAAAGTGACCGTAAGCACAATGAACTTGTAAAAAAAAAAATCGAGAAGTGTTAAAAAAGACTTATTGACATTGTTTGTTTTCTCGGCGAAAATGAACTTAGTTTTAGAGGTCATAATATTTTGCAAACTAAATCAAATGACGTTGGATTTTGTGTAAAGAAAATTGAAGAATTCAAAAATTTGATTTGTAACAAAAGAAATGAATTTGAAAAGTTCTGGGAGAACTAGTAATGACAATTTAGAGTTGCAAAGAAGAAGAATACGAACTGAATTTGTAGTGGATCGTAGAACTTCATATCGAAGACTTTTTTATCGAAATTTTGGACAATATCACTGGGCAACTAAATAATAGATTTAAAAATCTTAGTGATATACAATTTTTAGAACTGTGTAATTTTAATGAATTTAAAAATAAACAGTTTCCACAAAACGCACTTCAGTCATTGAGTGATAACTACGGAAATTTTTTTGATATAGTTGGGTTGCGATCGGAACTTTCAGTTATTTATGCTACAGAAGATATTAGTCAGAAACATAACGCCAACGAACCGATTATCTTTATAAAAGAAAATAGTTTGGATCAGGCCTACTCTGAAGTGTTGAAATTGTGTAAGTTAGTGTTGACGATACCTGCAACTAGTGCTTCGCTTGAACGCAGGTTTTCGACCTTAAAAAAGAATAAAAACTTTTTCAAGAAATTCAACCAGTGAAGAGCGCCTTTCAAAATTGTCCCTGTTGACAATAGAAAGTGACTTTGTGAAGGAGATGTCCCAAATTTCAAACTTTTACGACGAAGTTATTTCCGACATCGCAAAAAAGGAGAGGCGGATTAAACTACATTATAAATAGGTAGGTATGTGCATGTTAAGTACTTAACTAGTCGGCTCGATTTATAGTTGGCTAAAGAGTGCACGATGGCAAGTGTGCAAACTCTCTATTTCGCTGTGGGTTCGATCCCCGTCACCGGCACTGGCAATGTCGGTGGGTATGGTTGTGTGTGTTTTTTTTCATAAGTGTAACCCTCGCCCGTGCAGCTTCGGCTTTGGAATCGGGGGTTGTCTAATTTTTGTGGTGTTTTTATGTTTTATGTTTATTGAGGAGTGGCGGTCCTACAAGTGTACTTTTTTTTCTAGATATCATAACTTTGCGGCTTTCGACATTTGCTTTAAAATGAGTATATGGAAGCCATGCCCCTTTTCTTAACAAAAATTTTGTCTTGCTTCGCTCGGGGCTTCGCACTACCCATCACCCTATATCACAAACTGCTTCCCCTGTATCAAAACTTACCGCACGCTCCTGATATTTTCTAAATTTATTATCACTTTCATTTGACAAAAGTAACTAGAACTAGATAACGGATTCGAATATACTTTCGTGATTTTTCTAAATTTTATCCAGATTCAATAGTGATAAATTTTAAAAATGGTTTATTTCGACTCTGCATTTAGAGAATATAGTGACACTGAGATTTAAAAAAGACGATAAGGTAATGTTGTGAATTAGTGACTAATGATCATTCGTAAAAGATTAATTAATTATTCGATAAAATATTCACCGGCGTTCAATTTAAAAGATGGAATCTTTGTTAAAGATAAGGCTGAAGGAAACATGTTCATTTCGTGTTAATTTTAATGCAGTCTTGTTTTTTCTTAAAGAATATTAATTTTCCTAAGATTAACAACGCCTTTTATTCTTTAATATGTTTGTTTCTAAAATGTGTTGATAATTAATCACCATTTGTTTCAAACAATATATTAATCATAGCCGACTCATAATATTTAAAGGAAAATATATTTTCCTTCTATTATGAAAAATAATTTAGTTGGTATTTGTTTGTCCATGGATGAATATAAAAATCATATGTACATAATAAAAATATTCTAAATGAAAATATACTTGTTTTTTGATGTTTTAATTATTGCAGGTTTGTAATGACATGAAAACTTGTTACTGCTGCTTGAAAATATAATATTTTATATGATACCAAATAGAAGCAAAAAATAGTGTTTCGTGATATGCTTTTAATTATTAAAAATAAATTCAAATGAACTACAAACATCGACATTAATTAATAATAAAAAAAACCAAACCCACCCCCCAAAAAAAAAAAAAAAAAGCCGGCCGGGGGGGGGGGGGTTTGCCCCCCCCCCCCCCGGGGGGGGGGAGGAAGGAGGGGAGAAAGGAAAAAAGAGAAAAAAAAAAAAAAAAAAAAAAAAAGGGGGGGAAAAAAAAAACACCCCCGGGCGGGAAAGGGGTGTTTTTTTTTTTTTTGGGGGGATGGGAAAAAAACCCCCTTTGTTTTATTTTGAACCCCAATAAATCTATCTTGTTTAATTAATAATTATTAGGCAGTAGAAATATTTCTCATTTTCAGGGCCAGCAATTATATAAAAAAATCCTATTTTTTAAATTAATTGAAATAATTGATGTCACTAATACGAATGCGTTTATTTACATACCTGTAATATACGCAACCAGTTATTAAAACGTAGGAAGTCGGAAGAAACATGTATAATATTTTAGGAATTTTGCCAGTTGGCGAGATGACCGCGTACAGTTACTTTCACGGAGCGGTGTTTGATATCAGAAACAACCACGAGACATTCAAGTACATATAAAAATGTGTTCGGTTTTAGGTACAATTAATTACTGACATACTTCCATCCTTGTTGTACATAGGTGTTTCTCAATGAATCTATCTTTGTTGCAGTTTGGGAAGATTTTCGTAGATGCCGCTGGCAGCACAGGAAACGTCATCGTTGATGTTGGTTTCAGTCGCCATATTGTTTGTTTTGATGCTGATATTGTGTAGGTGTGTCGTTTTTTATTTTATATTGGATTACGAACTGTAAAATACTGTGACTTTTAAATACTATTTTATTTGAACTTTTTATTAGTGTTAGTGTAGTATATAATTTTATTATAACCATGCCACAAAAACATTGTCTTATTTGTGGATTCAATGTAGACCTGGTGGAAAAAAATGCACTATTTTCCAGTCGATGACCAAAAATAAGTTTGTGTTTTGTGTTTTAAAGGTATTCAAATGAAATTGTTTCCTTTTTGTTAGGTCCAAAATTTGGCAGAAATAGGGAAAAACCTTTATCGCATAAACACAAGATTTCTGTTATAGTCACTGAATTCATCTTTGATAATGTGAACTTCTCATGGTATTCCTGTTCTGACCATTATGAAACTGTAACCAGGTAGATCGTGCAAGCTGTGTGGAAAATTAGGATTCTTTGGTGGTGTAAAAGAAAAAAACAAGAAAACATCCAGAATCATAAGGATGCAAAAAAATCTAAACATAAGCTGACGACATTCCAGCATCGATAGTTGTTGATATGAGGTTTGTTCCAGCAGCAGTCAGAAACAGTTTGCAAACTATAAAATAAATAAGTATCTTTTATTTTATTAGCTTCTTATGGCTTGATAACTTTAATGCTATTATTAAGGTTCTTTTATAATTTTAAGTATGGATGTTGCTTGAAACTGTAATATATATGCGCCTACCTAATAAGTTTATATTTACCCAATAATTATTAATTAGGTATATAATTTATGTACCTACGAACAAGTACTTCTTCATTCTTGTCTAGGATATGTATATTTATTTGTAAAAACCTATCAGTGTTTATAATATATTTTGTTAATGTAAACTTTATTTAAACAATTAAATATTATTACTACTATATTTGTTAAAAGTATTGTTAAATTGCAGACCACATTGTATAAATAATGTATAGCATTAATCGATGTTGATACATTTATCTGGGATGTTGGGAAGCAAATGTACATTTTTTTCCTTATTGGTAGGCTTACTTATATATTTTTTGTACTTGCCATATAGGTTTTGCATTACATAGGTACCTGTTGTTGAAGAAAGTATTATAATCGTTATTATTTAATTGTGAAATGCTTAACTTTTTGTTTAGCCATTTATTTTTCTGTGGTTTAGATTATTTAAAATATCTTCATAATTATTGCATTCGTTGTGGCTTGTTATTTTATTGATTTTCTATCAATAAACGATTTATTTTACCTGTTTTGTTTTATTTCTTCATTACAATGTAATTGAAATATAACAGCCAACAAAACGCACCGCGCGCTTTTTTAAATCACGGCTCAACATCGCGCACGCCATCTATTCTAATTTTCCCAAACAGTAGACCAATGCAATATTCCGAATAGAAACAATACAAGTACTTGAATGTCTCGTGGTTGTCTCTGATTTTAGGTAAAGTTCTTGTTTCTCAGTTGGCGAGATGACCGCGTATAGTTACTTTCACGGAGCGGTGTTTGGTAGGTATATGGTCCCCTAACCTGGATACAAAACAATGTGTAAAATTCATGAAAATTATCTGCGCAGTTTGGCAGTGCCTGCTAGTGATGGCAATAATCGAGATATTTTCATAATCGTACTAATTTTAGTTTGTTATTTTTCATGGTAGGTGCATTTATTTACAATAAATAGTATTACCTACCAATTGTGTTTTATGTTTTATTTACGTTGCAAATAGGTAACATCATTATTTAAAATTTAAACTACTACTTTTAAATTATTTCACACTAAGACTTGTTAATTTTATTATTACGAAAAAATAGCTAATGCAAAAGTTATAAGGCTTTTCATGTAGATTTTGAAAATCATATTAGAAAAACAATGGAAGCTCACACAATTGCTACAGTATTAATTTTATTTATTTAAATTGAACATCCTATGTATATTTTACATTTTTAAATAGAACGCTTTCCCAAGAATACAATGATATAGAGGTTGATGGGTCTCTCTCTAATACTAAGGGAGATATGAAGGAAATTATGTGACTCCCACCCCGTTATTTTTGTTATTTCTGACTATTCAAAAACAGTGTATAAGAAGTTATTAATAAGCCTGGACCAAGGTCATTAATCCTACAGAGACCTACTGGGTATTCATCAGCAGTACAATAATAAAAACAAAAATATTTTATATATTGTGATGTATGTTTTTGTACTATTTCGTTCGCTTTAAATTCCTTTTTTATGTATTTCCCTATATTTTGTAAGCTTAGTGCTGCACATTATTATTAAACTGTTAAATGACGTTCACACATGTACATTGTATATCTAAGTGATAACTAATAATAAATAAATAAATAAATAAAATAAATGGAAATAAATTTTATTATTACTGGTACACTTTATAAAAATATGTACAAAACTCACCTTCTTAAGCAGATTTATGAAGCATCTTGGTTGTCGTTATCACAAACTGGAGCACTTCTATAATAACTGTGTATCATCATATATGTTTCTACAGTTGTCTCAGTAAGCGATGTTCGCTGTGGTGAAAAAATATGTTTGTATTTTGAAAAAGACCATTCAACATCTACGGAAGTAATACAGGCATAAGTGAAACACTCTGTGAACTCACTTAACGCAGCTGTAGATGCAACATCACAAATGTGTCTTAATTTGGTAAAATCAGGATCTTTCCGTAATACACTCTCGAATTTTTCAATAACGGGCTTATTTTTTTGCGTCATTTATAATCTGTAGCTGTGTATTTACGTCGCCCACTATTTGCAGCGATTCCACTAACGACAACGAAGTATTTTGCAATTTTTCTATTGCGTCGTGTAGCCCTCTATAATTGTTATAAATAGTTTTTAAATCTGTTTCAAGGGAAACATCTTGAAAGTTTGTCTGGCTTTCCTTAATAGCTGCAGCCTCGTTAGGGTTGAACCCCAGGTTGATAGTATCACAGCTTTTATTTGTTGAAAATATTCAGCATAATAAAAAGCTGCCTTCAACCACGTTCCCCAACGTGTAAGAATCGGCTCTGGTGGTTACGGAATACTAGGACACAGTGTGTGAAATGCTCAAAGCCGTTTAGGAGATTTGAGAAATACTGCATGCACTTTACACGTAACATGTAAAAACCTACAACCGTCTCTTTGAAGAAAACGGCCCACCAAACGCATTGTCGCAGCACCGTCGGTCACAAACATCAACACTTGACTTGTTGACAGTTGAAATTTTTCGAAAGTTTCCAACATCATCCGCGTAATTGTTTCGCCAATACACGCAGTTAGTCTTTTGCCAGCTAGTAAAAGTGGAAATGTTGGTTTAAAAGGGTCGAGTACACGTACTATAACATTTAAAATAGATTTTTTTTTACGATCTGTCGTCTCATCAACACATAACCACAGCCGTGTATTTCTTAATACACATTTAATCCTATTTACAATGTCTTCACGAACACTTGGTACATATCTACGTAACGATAAACGACTTGGTAAATTCACCTGGGGATTGTATTTATTCCAGAACTCCCGAAATGCTGGTTTATTCAATATGCGCAGGGGAACATCACTGGCAATCAGCATTAACAGTAAATCAAACATAAACTGAGGTTCCAAAGAAGACACGCCATTTTTTATTTTTATGCCGGTTACTATTGACATGAATTTTGCAGCCGTATTTATTCCAGAACATTAAGTATTGATCACAAACTTTACAAATTATTTTACATCCATAATAGAATAAATCCGGAAATTCACCGATAAATTTATTCACTTTATCAGCGTACGGTCGTTTTCTACTTTTACGCTCAACATTATTTATTATTTATTAGTACTCTATGCATCGACCGACAGATAAAAACTGAAGTGTGTCGTGTCATCGTCATCGTAAACAAACGCGCGATGGCATTGGTATTGCGCCCGACCCTGAATCTACCATCGCTTGGCCAGGCTTAGTTATTAAAAATAGTTTCAATTGTTTTGGAAATACGATTTTAAAAGTGTTTCTTGTGAATTCACTAGGATTTTTTTACAAATAATACTATATACTTGTTGCAACTAAATAATTACCTGCTTCATACTTTATCGTGTTCATCGATCGAGGGTTCCAACTTGGACACCGCCGTATTCCATCGTGTAATAATTGTCTGACGTACGTGGTTATTGGAGTTGATAGATTTTTGGTTAAGTGGGTTATGGGGTTTGAGAGCTTGGGTTTTTAGATTACAACTTCATTTTTAGGGTTATATGCATTTAATAGCTGAAATTATGTTTTTTTTGGGGTTATGGCAAAATCCTGATGTGATGGGGTTAAATAGACCTTGGACTCGGATTCAGCGACCCCAAAAACATATAGTTAGATATAGGTCTCTGTTTAAGAAAAAAATATTTTTGTTTATTTATCTTGCTGACGGTGTCGATAGCCTAATGTATTCCAAAACGCATATTTTTCTAAGATAGAATCGGTTATTTTCATATCGTTTTCATTAGTATGCGTAATAAAATGTTAAAATCACTTATAAACAGATATTTCAAAACAATATGGCTGTAATTACGTGTATCACAATCTAACCACCGTCAGAGTAACCAATAAGAATACGCATACAGGAATACATCACTATTTTGTAAATATTATTTTAAACAAACATATAGTTTTTTCTGTTATGAATTCACATTCATGTTGGCTTCGTGTTGCTTTAGCTTCAGGTATAGACATTATTCCTCCGTGTATTAAACTCGATGGATATAACTATAAATTAAATGTACTAGTCTAAATTATCATAATACAGAGGATATGTAAGTCAATTTGAAAGTTGTGAAACAGTCTTATTTTTATTTGTCTTAAAAGATATTAGGGTAGTCGGGGAAAATTGCCACGTCCTCCCATTAAATTACTACCTTTCTTAATTATTAAAAAGCACGCTAAAAGGTGCACATTTGATTGAGGTTACTATTTAAACATATTTATGATATGATGCAATCAAATCACAGGCAAACAGAATAGATTATTATGATAAATTTTTCACAACAAAATTTATTAATAAAAATACAAACGGTTTTAAAAATATCCTAATGACCTCAACAATTAATTATATTAATATCTTGTACTAGATCGGTACTATATTTTAAATGGTTTATTTATGCAAACACTATTAAAGTCATGTCAAGTTTTACAGCATCGTAATCTTGGTTGGTCATAAACAATTAACGATGTTAATATATTTTAAAATATAATAAGATAATAACTATTTGTGAGAAGTAAACTAAGGAATTACGTTGCGCAGTAAAAAGGTACAAACTAATTGATGATATAAATAAAGAGTCTCGTCTGGCTGTTTCAAAATAATTAATTTTAATTGCTTTAAACTTTATGTTCTGAATAAATTTATTTGGATTAATGATAGGTACGCAGAGCAACTTTTTGGCAGTATCCTTTATGACTCAAAGACTATAAAATTTGTGAAAATAATGAAACAGATGCGGATATTTCAGTTAACTATATACAGCGTAATATAAAAAAGGAGATAAAATTATTAATTTTCTAAAAAAAGCATAAAAAAATAGTTGAAATGATTTGATTTTGAAAAGTTTCTGTAATAAATTAACTTCTTTGTACTACTTTTGTGTACTATTGCCTTTAAATAACCACAAAGAAAAAACCAAGGGATTGTTTGGTGCCTTGTGTGATCTCTGCATAGAACTTCATCTACTGATTCAGCAAATGGCAAAATTAGCAACTTTATAACTTACTTATTACATTTTCTCCCATATTTCTCATTTCAATAAATATGCAAAAGAGGTAAAAATATATAGACATTTTTTATAAAATAAATGAGATTTCACAAAAAACTAGTTAAAGCTTAAAACAGATACATTATTTCAAACTTACAAAACGCAATAGTTAATTTTCATTTTGGTCAAACATTCTATTGTACTTTCTAACGAGTTTTCAACAAACATCGTACGTACAAGATGATCAATAAGAATGGCTACACCCCAAAAAGACATGCATTTTTTAACCTGTTTAACGTTTTGAAGATTCTGTTACATGTCATTTTTTCTACTCACCCTGATTTTACAATTGGATTTCAAATAAGACTTGGAAACTTTCGGTTTTCATATAAAAATAACCTGTTGCCATTAATAATATTACTAATAATAATTTATTGATCTATGTTGAAATTTGCAAATACGGATAAGGTATGTTTACAAAATGGATACTAAGTTCAGAGCAGCATGTCTCAATAAGACAAAACAGAATAAACGAGACAAATAAATAATAAAATATAGGATAATTACATGTACATATAAAAATTAAATTTGGAAATTGATAGCAATCATATTGATGATTAGAAAAGTGGACAGAGTTGATAAAATAGAATCAATCTTACCTCCTAATTATAATGAGACTGAGAAAATTTAGTAAATTCCACGAGGCTATAGAAATAATTTTTATGAACATATTTTTTTAAGCTAGATTCAAATTTGGTTTTAGGGAGTTTTCTTATGTAAATGGGAAGCATACTACTCGTATTATAAATATAAGTTGAGTCTCTATTAATTGTAAATCGTTTAGCCAATGTTCTGTCAATCCGAGGAATATAGTTTTTTTGTCATTTCGTAGGTGGACAAGAATGATTTTATTTGATAAACATGTTTGTATGTTACATCATGGGCATCAATAATATTTAGTCAACTTTTCACATATTTCTTCTCTCGACAGAGAAAATTCGACACCTCAATCCAATAAGGCCAGATCTTCGGGTCAAAAAATTAATTAAGATTTTCATTGGTGGTTGTTATTTCATACTGAACCAATTAACACATTTTTCGAGCGTAATTGGAGGATTTTTTAATAACATTGGACAACTCATTATTGTAACATAAATAGCTGTTATGATCAGTAAACATAACTAGATTGCTGTCATTAACAATAATTGGAAAATCGTTCACAAACAAAAGGAATAGTAAAGGCCCAAGTCCAGAACACTGCACCACACCGTATTTTACATGTAAATGTTCTGATTTGCACTATTTGCGTTTTCTCCTGTAATATATCATTTAATCCAGTATGCAATCTCTAACTTTATATGACTTAATATGTTAAGAAGTAATTCATGATCGACCAGATCAAATGGTATTTTTTTCTTTCCTCCTTACTACCACACGAATAATTCGTGGTTATCTAAAAAAATGCTATTAGTTGCCCACTCAGAGATCAGAACTTCCTCACCGTAGTAAAACTCGACGTGTGGTGGAGTTTATAATAAAGGTAAATTTTGACGCTTCAAAAAAGTCACATTTCTTGACATTTCAAAAACCATATTTTAACGTTTCCTCAACATCGGAACTCGTTGTGTGGTGGAGTTTGTAATAAAAGTAATTTTTGACGTTTCAAAGAAGTCACATTAGTGGAATGTCACGAATAATATATTTTTTTGAAAAAGTAATTTTTGACGTTTCAAAATAGTCACATTGGTAGAGTGTCACTAATATTTTAAAATTTGAAATGTCAAAAAATATTTTTGTCATTTCCAATTATTGACGTTTTTCAAAAATGACTAAATTTTTTTTTGACAGTTCAAATTTTAAGAACCGATTTTGCTCATCAATGAACTCAATCTCTTCCTTGACCTTTAGAATGTGTGTACCAAATTTGAAAGCTTTATCTCAAAAACTGTAGCTGCTATCGCGAACCAGACACACAGACAGAAAATTTTTTTGTCTGAAATTTTGTGTATCGGCATAATTCGTCGAGATTCGTCCAGAAATGCAATAAAAATTTTCAAAATATTTTTTCACGAATACATACCTTCAACTTTGAGGGGTGAGGAAATAAAGTATCATCAATATCATCAGGATGATTAAATAATTTTATATATACATTGTTTTTAATCAACTTTTGTATCAATATATTTTTAGTTGGAAATAAACCGATTTTAATCCACAGTATTTTAAGGTTTATTTGTTATATTATTGCAACTTAACAATTGGTGACCCCGACATGATTCAAGGAAATTAGCAGTCTGGTGAAATTGTAATAAAAGTAATCTGAAGTTAGACATATTTGGAAAAAAGTCAGGTACATTCACAGCTGCGGTGAAGATGCCACTATTGATTTTTTGAAAAGACGGACGAAGTACATCGGATCGGTTCCAGAATGATTTGTTATTTGATGCCTGCAATCGTCGTAAAAAATTGCCAAAGACGCGTTCGAGAATGACGCAGCGGCCCGGGAATGCTCGAAATTGCTTCCCTAGGTTCGGTTTTACTGAAAATGAACCCACATGCCTTCCTTGACCCCTGGAATCTTCGGGTAACTTTGGAAAGGTTCGGGGCCAGTACGGTTAGCGGTTACGCGAACCAGACAGACACATACGGAGGATTTTAACACCCTTGAAACTTGTTTCCCCTTTCTCAATTCATTAGAAACGCTATAAAAAGTGCTTAAAATTCCTTCGGAAATGATCGGAGCGGTCTTGTGAATAGTCGGAATCGGTTAAATGTGCATCAATTTTATTGAGTCTGATGCTAATATGCCTTTATTTGTACCAATTGGTTTAATCACTTTGGGGCATTTATTGCATTTCCACGAACCACCTCAAAGGGCTTAATTTTTTTACCCCACTTCCCTTGATTATCCTTAAATCATGATTAAATCAACACGCATTTGTCAATTCCTAACCAGACCTAAACCGGTTTCAAACTTCATTAGTTCTCCTCGGTATGCCATAGTTTTGAACAGACAATGATCGTGGCCATTTGAGAAGTTTCACATACCAGCACTACTCAATTTATCTTAGTCAGTATATGACTAGCAGGTTCGCCACTATCATTTGTCTGCTCCATAACCATATGGCATACTGAGGAGAACTTAGAGGTCCGAAACCTGTTCTATGTCTGAGTCGATCGGAATTAATATTTAGGACACTTCATCATGATTTCAAAGGTAGGTAATTCAATGCAGGTCAGGGTATTTTGCCGCTGAGTAGTTGTTTTCGAACCGGCTCAAATCATATTTAATGACAGTAGTTTAGACCATCTGGGCTAGAGGTCGTCTCTCTCGGTACTTGCTTCGCAAGTCGCTTCCGCCACAGAGACTCTTTGAGTCAGTTATCGCATTTGGACCATATGAGAAGTTTCCGGACATACCGACCTCCGACACATGTATCAATATATTTTTAGTTGGAAATAAACCATTTGGTAGATCCACATCATTTTGAGGTTTATTTGTTCAGTACAACGTTAACAATTACGGTGGCTCCGACATGATTTAGGAAATTAGCAGCCCGACGTGAAATCGAACAAAAGAATCAGAAGTTAGACATATTTGAAACAAGTACGACGAGACCATTGAGGAGAAGAAATTATGTCAAATCAAGAACATTTTTTTAAAATCAATTGTGAAGAGGTAAGCACATTTTACTATTATTACCCTCTTCAACAATATAAATTTCTTCCCGTGAAAACATGAACAGTCAAAATTTAATTCAGTTGGATAGTACATTTAGAAACATTATTGAACAAGCTAGCGTAGCAGTCAAATTACCATTGTTCTGGTCTCAATGTCCAGAGGCATGGATTTCGCAATCGGAGAGTTAGTTTGGTTTAAAAGGAATCACTAGAAATTCAACTAAATACCAATATGCACTCATTACCTTAGTAACTAATATTAATGATTTTGGACATTTTTAAGGAACTCGGTAATCAAAATTATAATTTTATTAAAAGAGTTCTCATTCAAAGACACTCTATCAGTGAAGAGAGAAAATTAGAAGAACTCCTGTCAAATACAGAGTTAGGAAATAGAAAACCATCAGATCGATGTAGAATCTAGCACATACACGAACCACAGCTGGGAAATAACTACTTAAACAACTGTGGGTTAAAAAATTGTCCAATATTGCTCTTGTCGCCTCAGGCAAGACAAATATTCAAGAATTTTCTGATATAGCGGATAAGATTTGGTAAGCATTATCAAATCCAAACATTATTAGTACCTATTAAATTAAATTTAGCTGGTAATCAAAATATCTCAGCAGAATTTTTACAATCATTTTCAAACATGTTTACTAAATATAATGAATCTTAAACGAGATTTGGGAAATTAAAAAGGTAATTTTTACAAAAAATGACAGATCAGGTTCATTTAATCTTGCAGACACTAGCTTCGTTGCAGAAGTTTGAGTAGGAATTGTAGACAGAATAGTTTGGCAGGACAAAATAATGGATTTAATGAATATGGACATTTATGTTGGTATCATTTTACGTTTGGAGAAAAAGCAAGTAAATGCAAACGGCTATGTCAATTTAAAAATAACAAAGATGAAAGTGGAATTAAATACCACTGCTATAGCAGCAAACAGTGGAACAAATTCATCAAACTGTTTATTTATTACGGATAAAAAATAACAATTTGGAGACTTGTATAATTCATACAAGAGCTGAAATCTCGGTTATACCAAATCGTTATGTTCGGGCACTATTTAAATGGTAAATCTTAAAAAGAAATCATCGAAGTGATAATTCGTCTTAATGTTGGACAGTTATTTTCATGTATATTTAGAGTTAAGAGTGGTATTATGAATATCTCATTTTTGTGTATCTACGTAAAAAGGTTGAGTTAACAATGAGATGTTTAACTTGTTCTCTTTAAAATTACAAAATAAGACTATATTTACTCTGTGTTGGGGTACACTAATAAGACCTATTTGAATATACTTATATACATGTTTGTCCAGCAAACTGAAAATACAACTGCATTTTCATTTACTAATTTCAAAACCAAACAATAACCCCAGGAATTCTGTTAATTGCTTTTTGAATGTTGCTTGTTTAACTACAGTTTGGCTCAACATGGTGTTATTAGACTTTATGTTTGATTTCGTTTCTTAGTACTTTCTGGAGCACAAATATTTAAATGTGTTTTATAGTACCGCTATTGTAATTGCACAGCATCTTTATAAATGTCTGAATCATTTCCCCAGCAAAACTGAAGTTTGCTATTGGATATGTTTACTGTTCGCTCATTAAACTCGGAAGTTTGTGAACGTTTTTCCTATGCGAGATTGTTTTATAGGTTCCAAGAATATGTTTTTTTGCTGTTGCATATATTTAAAGTTATAACATAAAGTAGTTATCTATACGGATTATAAAACGGTGGAACTACAAAAATAGTCAGCAATAATGTGTGTTTGTAGATGGCTTGGCTTATGTTTGAAAGAATATAGGGTAATTATTATAATAATCTCTCTATTTTAGAGTTTTTTTTGTACAGCAAGTTCTTATATAAGACAATGTAAAGGTACCTAAAAGTTAATAAGAATTACCTGACCTTAGTATTAAAATACATACTTTTAACAAGATATATTTAGTTATATTATCATTTACAATAATAGATAGAGAAATCTGAATAAAATAAACCGACCTTCAACGGCATCCGTTTAATGGTATTTGCAAAATATTTTATATTAGTCTAGCTACACATCTTTATTCCCACGCACACAGTAGTGTTATTGAACTCTTATATCATCCGTTGGACACTCTGTAGGAAACTCGTCGCAGTTTTTGCAATGAATCTTGTGTCCGTCTTATCACACCTGATTCTTTACAATACCTCATGTATCGACTACATATTTCATTCTCTCCCGATGTTGCGACTGTATTGGCAAGCTCGTCAATATTTTATAGTATAAACTAACATTCTTCTTAGCAATAGCTATATCATTTGTTCACAATTTAATTTCCTTTTTTTCATCTCCGATTTATTCCTTAACTGGAGGTAAATTTGTGGTAGCGTATTTTACTGCTTTTACCTGTCTATAGAATAGTTACTCCAAATATAGTAGACATTAAGTTGCAAGTTCTGTAGATTCATAGTTTCGATTGGAATAAAATTGTCCTTAAACAAATTAGTTCTATTTGATTAAAAAAATTATCAATAAAATTGATTTCTTGTCTTGCACAGAAATTTTTAGCCCAAATTTCAATATTTTATCGGACGTTTTCTTTCTGTTTGTTATCATGCTTACAAGAAATCGTTACAGTTCTCGTACTATATGTGACGTACATCATTTATTTCAAATAGACTGGACAATTTGTAAGTTCTTTATTTTGAAAATTGATGTCTAACGAAAGATTTCGCTGCGGCGATATTAACGATTTACTCTAGAATATGTTTATCGGCTATATTTATTATACTTTCAAAATTATTCTCATAGCATAATAATCTATAACCTGGAATTTATTTACTTCATTTTGGTTCACTAATACAGTCTAGCTACAATAATGTTACTTTCTAAACATTTATTCAAGTAGGACTTTTGTAATCCTGCTTAAACGGAACTTGAAAAACTAGTAGATAGACATATAGTATTTAATAATGTACTTACATTAAAATGATCTTCACACACATGTAGAGACCTTGCTCTGTGAAATGTCTTTTTCATTTCTTCTACACGCTTTTAACCATTTTGATCGACGAATCTTATCTTCTGGCAATATTATAAATATTTTATCTGGCACTTTTACTGTAGTATTCTAACACAACGGTACAATGCAATATTTAAAATAAGGAGTTTTTGTTTCCATTTTAAGTATACACTTAAAATTTATCTGAAATCAAGTGGTCGAGTGCCGGGATCTCCGTCGTCGCTTGTAAATTGTATGGTGTGATGTCACGACTACTCCCGCGCTTTTGAACCTGTTTGAAACGGTTCGCTCGCGCGCGAAACTTTAATAATTTATAACAAAATTATTATTAGGAATTAAGGCGTCATCTTTTGTATATCTTATTTTTTAGTATTGTAGAACATTTTTATGAAGTAAAAAAAATGTGCATGTTCCCTATTTGAGATTTTTAATTGATACAGGAGCTGGAATCTCGGTTATACCAAATCGTTATGTTCAGGCACTATTTAAATGGTAAATCTTAAAAAGAAATCATCGAAGTGATAATTCCGTCTTAATGTTGGACAGTTATTTTCATATGATATTTAGAGTTAGAGTGGTATTATGACTATCTCATTTTTGTGTATCTACGTAAAAGGTTGAGTTAACTGGTAGATGTTTAACTTGTTCTCGCTAAAAACAAAATAAGACTATATTTACTCTGTGTTCGGACTCTAATAAGGCCTATTTAAATATACTTCCGTCATGTTTGTCCAGCAAACTAAATACAGACCGCACCGTTTTCATTTACTAATTTCAAAACCAAACAATACCCCAGGAATTCTGTTAATTGCTTTTTTGAATGTTGCTTGTTTAACTACAGTTTGAGCTCAACAGTTTTTGAAATGTTATTTTAATAGTTTCATTTCGGTTCTTAGTCTTTATGGAGCGAACATAATATTAAAATATATTGGCTGCACTTTGTAATTAGCTACAACATCTTTAAGAAACTGTCGTAAATCATGTCCCCCCCAGCAAAAACTAATTTTATTGGATTGTTAACTCTTCGCTCATTAAACTCGGAAGTTTTTGAACATGCTTTACTATGCGAAATTGTTTTATAGTTTCCAAACTATTTTTTTGCTGTTGCATATTTAACGTTCATAAAGTGTATGTATAGGATTATAAAACGGTGGAAGGCAAAAATAGACATGCAATAATGTGTGTGGTTGTAGATGGCTGGCGTAGTTATTAAATAATATAATAATAATAATAATAATCTCTCTATTATAGAGTATATGATACAGCAATTCTTAAATAATACAATGTACCTTAAAAGTTAATTTTCCTAAGAATTTTATGAACTTAATATTAAAAATATATACTTATTAACAACATATATTTAGTTATATTATAGTTTATAATAGCAGTAGAGGGATCCGAATTAAAAATGACCTTCACCCATCCGTTTAATGGATTCTATAAATATTTTATTTATTAGTATGCGCACTCTTTTCATCCGATGGACGAACCGCGCGCAGCTGCAATACATAGTCTTCAACTATCCTACCGATAGGTAATTGACCTCTTTGCGCACATTTTCATTCTCACCAGTATTTCTTTTTAAAGCTCGCCAACCGGAATTTAAAAAAAACCGAAAAATTAGAAGTGGCTTTGTAGACAATCCTAATCATTCTGTTCACAACATAATTACCTTAATTTTGCTAAAAGATTTATTGCACTAAACAGATGTGTAGTCATTTCATTTTATCGTATCGAATCATAACTATTTTATATTTACCAACATTAGTTACTAAAAGCTAAAAAAAACAGACAACTCTACCTTTACCCGCAGATCTCTATAGGGAAAACTTTCATAGTTTCGATATAAAATTTGCCACCATAAACATATGAGTCACTTTAGGCAAATTATCTTTAGATTGTTTAATTAATATAGTCTTGCTCAGGCATTTTTTCCAACATTCTGTACATTTTACTACATTAAACTTACTATAAAACACATTTATATATTTATCGGATAGAAAGGTCACTTTCAATTCAATCTAGTCTATAATGCCATATACTCTTTACACTTTTTTATTTCGAATATCATACACACTTAATTTGTTTTATTAATTTTTAGGTATTTATTACATGATTTGATTTTCTCAGGTTTAGTTGAATTTTATGGACCTTTATAAAACAACGTATATGGCTCATCTATTAATATAGAGTCTCTACTCTGTACCCCAACAAGTCATTAATAATCTCGTTTATATTGTGCATACTCTAAATTGGAATTGGATTTCTTAAACAGTCTGGATTGTGTATGCTTTCCGTTGAGAATCCTATCTAGTATTGTATGGTGTGACTTCGCAGTCTAACAGTGTCATTCTAGCACTTCAATTTTATCGCTGTTTAGATCCTTCATTCTCATCGCTTGGAATTAGAAATCTTAGTTTTTTTTTGTGAGTACACGTTTTATTACAGCGTTACGCTATGTTTGTTAGTACTATTTTAACTTTTATAAAGAGGACTTTTGTAGGCATGCTTCCACTAGTTGCTTATTTCTCGTAAAAAAATATTTTTTTGTCATTTTATTCATGATAAAGTTGAAATGATTTTTGTAATTAAGATACTCATCAATAGTTACTCCTAAATATTTGATTTCCTTTACTTTATCTACTTTTTTTCTCATAATTTCTATATTTAAATTAGGATATAAGAGATTGCTCTTAGATAATTTAAATTTGTTACCTATATTTAAACTTAAACTATTATCGCATAGCCATTTCTTGTTACAGATAAATGTTTCAACGTTAATCTGGGGCGCTATATATCACTGTATCGTCCGGAAACATAGAAATTATGCAATATTTCACATATTTTACAATATCGTTTATGTATAAATTAAAGGGAATGGGCCCAAAACAGTTCCTTGTGGGACGCCATACATGGTTTGCAATTTATCTGATAGACTACTTCTAAATTTAGCATTTTGCGTTCTAGAATTAAGATATGTTTTAAACCAAATTAATACATCACCTGTAATACCAATTCTTTCCAATTTACATATAAGGGAAACAATTATTCCTTTTTCCTTTTTTAAAATATTTTTAATCGATTTTAAGAAAAAATGTTTGTGAAATTAACGAAATCTCATTATTCTTAATAATAATTTGTGTCCTGTAATTTATTTATTTTATGAAACTAATTGATAGATAGATAGGACAGAATAAAACTACTGTTCTTTATTTAGATTGACCAGTTTCTGCAGTATAACCTGCCTTCCTCAGCTTCTGTAATTCATTAATAGTGTGACCAACGAATTTACAAGATACTAAAATACACTTACCAATCTAATAATAAAACATATTATTTCCAATTTTAATTGGTTTAGTCATAAATAAACAACAAACATACACATTCAAAGTCAATACAACAATAATTGACAACATACAACATTAAAAATAACAACGCAATAATTACTACAAATTTGATTTTATATACGTGAACAATTAGTATTCTGATATATGTTAAATTCTTCTTCTTTTTGATAATTTTGTGGCATTCATTTTTATCCTAACTCATATTTCATATTAGAGCATAGTTAGGTTGAGGTTGTTCATATTCTTCTTCCTCTATTAATTAATGCCATTATCATACAAATTAGAAGACGATGAGTACGTCAAATTTCTAACCTGACTTTATTTAAAAATTAAACTTATTTCATAATGATTTATAAATTGTACTTATATTATCTACATCTGTTCTAACATTAACACAATTTTTGTTACAATTTATATACATCATTTCTAGTAAATTCTAAATTCTGTTCAGTATCTAATATTTTTGTTTCTTCAAAGTTAAATTTACAGTTTTGTTCTATTACATGTTTAGATAAAGGTGTTGACGTTTTCTTGTTTTTAATATCGTATTTATGGTTTCTTATTCTCGAACTTAAACATTGTTTAGTTTGGCCAATATATTGCTTACAACATTCACACGGAATTTGATATACAACATTACTTTTTAATTCAAGTGGAATTTTATCATTACTTTTATTGAACAAAGGACCTAATGATTTTTCATTGTAAAAAGTTACTTTAATATTACTTTCGTTCTCCAAACTCCTTTTAAAATTTGACAATGAATAATAAAAAAAATTCTACAAAATACCGTTTGTTATTGGTATGGTAAAATATAAGTTTGTATTTTGTTCCAGATTTTTAAAATGGCATGTAGACCCTCTTTAAATTCGTAATGTCTGTAAAACCAGTGAATCGATATAACTCATTGAATATTAAAATGTAGAGGCCAATTCATTTTCTCAAAATCTATCATTAGTTCTGTCATTTTGAAAAGTTTTAATAAAAAATAACGAGCGTAAAAGGAGGTCTACTTTCAATTGCATCAGCCATCTTGAATTTTGATGTTTCAACCATCTTGACATTTGGTCTTTGTAGCCTATTCAATCAGTTAACTATTGGCATCAAGTTCGCTAAAATCGGCTGAGAAACAATAATTAGGCAAAGAAAACAAAAAGTACGGTTTTTGTTGACCACCCGGTACTATTTTCTAAAGACACATTAATGTAAAAAAGCGTTCTTTAAATTATAAACTAACAATTTTCTTTAGGCTTACATGAGTAACAAGATATCACTGATTACACAAATTTAAGACGTTTTAAATAGCTGGCAATTTTTTTCAATGATAGAAATAATATACAGGGTGTTTCTTAAGTAGGTATCAATAAATAAGGAGACGATTCCTCCACTTACTAAATAAATGACATGTGTCCAAAAACATCATTCTATAGAATTAGTTTCCAAACATCCCTGTCCAACGCAAGTCTTATCTTTGTCCTTACTTCTACACTCTATAAATCGGCATTTAGGTTGTATAAGAACCGCATTCGGGGTATTCCTCTTCTACGTTTTCCTACAGTTTTATCCAGTAAAAGGTTTCGGTTAGGATCATCTACCTTCATTCACATACATGACCTACCCATCGTAGACGGTCAGTTCAATTGTTTTAATGCCTGTACAGTTCAAAGTTGTACATTTTTCTCCAAGTTCCATTTTCTTCAATAGCTATGTAGATTCTCTATAGTACCTTTCTCTCAAAACACCCCAAGATGATCATTCTTTTTTTTTCCTTACGGGTTGAGGTTTTGACTACCCGCTGTACTGAAGCTTAAGCTTATTGTACCCCATAGTCTCATTACTTCATAAGACCCGTTCTATTCCAGAAGGCGAGTATACAGTCTATGGGAGCTCTGGCTATCTCTTCCGGGGTTACAAGTGGTCCCTCGAAGTGTGTTAGTCTCATTGCCGTTAGGGCTGGGCATTCACATAAGATGTGGTGGGGAGTTTCTTCCTCTTCACCACACATCCTACAATCTGGATTGTCTTTCACCCTCATGTTGGTTAGGTGTTTGTTTAGTGTGCAGTGTCCTTTTAATATTCCCACTGCACACCTCAGCTGTTTTCTGCTCAGCTTTAGCATTTCGTTGGTCCTTGCTCTAGATATTTCTCCGATGTACAAGCGTGACTGCCTCATTCCCGGCATCTCTATCCAGTGCGAGTAGTGTTTCTGTCTTAATAGTTCCTTTACCGATCCTTTCGCGGTGCTATAAGATACCCCGCAGGTCGGTTCGGGACCTTTTAGATTTGATTTAGCGCCTTTTCTGGCTAGCATGTCTGCTTTTTCGTTTCCCATATTTCCCTGGTGTTCTCGTGTCCACTCAAGTTGTACACTGTTGTGTTCTGTAAGTTTCTCCAGAGACTCCAGGCAGTCTTTTACTGTTTTAGATCGTATTTCTACTACTTCCAGAGCTCTGAGGGCTGCTTAGCTGTCAGTGATCATGCGGATTCTATTATTTTTGTATGCCCTCCGTGTCATTTCTTGTGCACAGACGTTTATTGCTATGATTTTGGCTTGGAACACTGTTGCGATACTTCCAAAGTTCAGGCTGATATCTGTCCCTGGTTGTTCTCCCGCAACTCCTGCTCCGGTACTGCTTGACGTTTTTTATCCGTCAGTATACCAGATGGTATCATTTGGTTGTCTTTGCATCCTGCCTCCTTCTCCATCTCTTTCAGGTATATTTACCCTGAAAGTTTTTGTGAAGTTGTAGGTTGTGCTGATTCTGTCTGACTGCATATCGAGTAGACGATTTTTTCCTACATGTTGGAATACTTCAGTATGGTATCCTCTCCTTGGGATGGTCCCATGCCCAGTTGTTTTCAGCCTGCATGCTGCCATTAGTGCCTCATTCTCCACCACTAGATGTAGTGGTGGTAGGCATAGCAGTATTTGCAAGACTGCGGTCGGCGTTGTTGACATTGCTCTCGTGATCACTAGACATGCAAGTCTTTGCAACTTGCCTAGTTTTCTCATCATGTTCATTCTTAGTAAGTGTCTATGTTTCGGAGTCGTATGTTAGCACCGGTCTTATTAAGGTTTTATAAAGTTCACATAATGTTTCTGGAGATGTTATGGAATTTGAGTTGCGGGGGCAAGTCCAAGCATCTATTGGCAAGCAGTATTCTACGTTTTATTTCGGTTGTCGTATTATTATGGCTATTAATCAATGAGTCGAGGTACACAAATTCTAATCGATTCGTAATCATGATCATCTGTATTTAGGTATCTATTTTGGGGGCGTATTATGTTTCTTGGCAAGTTCGATGTATTTGTAGAGATCGGGAGGTAGCGATAAATTCCAGAGACGGCTTTTAAGTAGATATGATATTATATTGTAAATTCCTATTCAAATAATATGAAATGATAAAATATTCTTATGTACTGCGATAAATCTGTGTTCTTTATAAAATTGGGGACAAAACGTTAAAGGTAAAATACATTGAAAATACTAAATGAAAATGAAGGGCTCAATGCAAAAAGTGACTTTCGTGGGTTTTTAAACTATGGCGGCCTTAGTCTGATACGTGATAGCCGTACCGTCCAGAAAATCAGTCAAAATTGCATTGTAAAAGACATACGTACATCGAAATATCAATAAACATTTTTTTATAAACATGCACCTACTTTCAGTATAGATTATAAACTCTTAAATGACAACATCTTAAAATGTTAAAAACTCATTTAGGGATTTTTTGCATGAAGCCCTTCAAATACACCTATGACTTCGAAGTCATTGGAATACACTCTACATACGTAGTATTTATAAAACGTCTATGTGAATAACATGTAGATAGGTAAACTGTGCGAAATTAAAGACAAGAAAGTTCACTTTTTTAAAATAGCTCGTGTATTAGTGGGCATTACAGAAATGTTCAGGTGTCATCGGAAACGACACTAAGAAAAAAGTATTTATCACAGATGCGACAGTATTAAACAAAAAAAATTATTCTCAACTAAAGGACAAATACAACAGTGTTTGCTGCTGGAAGTTAACAAATGTCTTAGTGGGTGCATTCATATTGATAATATACTTTTTACCCCTTGTCACCTTCTTTGGGTATTAAGGACTGTCCTACAAATTATTCAAAAAAAATGTTAGATAATCATCTGCTCCAAAAGGATTAGTCAGAGGTAGATTTTTGAAAAAAATGTTCTTGCCTGTCCAAAAAAGTTGCACATAATAAATATTAATCAGAAAATGAAAAAAAATGTCAACTATTTAAGATGATTTAAAATTGATGTCTTGATTCCATTCTCAAAATTAGAGGAATATTTCCTTGAGAAAAGAATGTCTGTTTTAAATAATTTATAGGATAGTGGTTTAATACCCAAAGAAGGTGAGAAGAAACATTATATATATAGGATGCTACAAATAAATAACTATAGACAATATACTCTTGTGATCGCTGATTAATAATACATGTATGTGTTAGTGTTACATTCACCAATATTTTCAGCCCTCTTTGTATTAAATTTGTATGTTACCGAACTCGCCAAAATAACCACAAGGTAAGATAGTGTGTCACATATGGTTGAACATATTTACACAGGGACACAGCACCTAGCGCCAACCCTGGAATTGACCTCATTTATCGCTACCTCCCAATCTCTACTTATTTGACATTGTCCCATGCTTTATTGGTACTTAAATTTTTACTTACTCAGTTGAGACAAGAAAACAAATTTTTAAAAGTTATTAATGTATAATCCATACGTTATGGCGTGGCGACACCCACTGCATGGGTATCAATTCTGTCCATATATATAAAATTATACCCACTATGGTTATCATGTACTGAATTAAAAAATCTTTTTTTTAGTTTTTGGTTAATTGGCCTGGGAAATTTTACGCGAAGCACCATGTATGGCCTCCATAAATCGAAGCCTTATAATGTGCCTAATTTTTTTATACGAAATCCACAGATTCTTATGGACAAATTTAAAAGTTAATAATGTAATCCTCTATGTCTGGTTTTAAATATGCTATACTTATTAAAGTAATAACGAACTATTTATAAAAAAGCACGATCTAAATACTTACCAAACAAGAAATTGATAAAAAGTTGTTACACCAAGAGGTACCAATAATATTAGAAATCACTATATTAGTCTCGTAGCAATATTTTAATTATTTTCCAAATTCTTTCAAAACTGACTGATAATTCCTTACAGACACTAACACTCAATAACTGTTTTTATATTATCGATGAATATCACTCATTATAATCATATCTAAACCGTTAGGAATAAGTTTCTAGTCACATAATCGGAAATAAAAATTAAATATGTTGTATACAAATTAAATCATTAAAAGTGAATTTGAAAAGCGAATTTTTGTCCCACATTTGGTCGGAGTAAAAGTGAAGATATATAATATCCAGTTATGATTCCAAATATTTTCTCTTTTAAATTTGATTATATGTACAGGGTGAGCAAATTTGGATGTTTGTATAGTGTAACTCCGTAACTGTAAGAGATACAAAACAAAATGGAGAACACATTCTCGATCACTTTTTTTGAGACAAATTCGCTGGCGAAAACAAAACTTTGCTATTGTCTATTATTTTCGAGTTATAAACAAAAGGTCGAGAAAATAAAAAAGTATAATTTCGAGTATTGGCATAAAGTTGTATTTTTTTAAATGGGAATCATAGTTGGCTATGGTTTAGTTAAAAAAGGAAAATTTTTCTCATTCAAACTATATATCATATGTGGGGTTGATTTTGATGTGTAAGTATTTAATAGCGAAAATAATCTTTTAGTAGATTACGTTTCTTTATATTTATTTCAATTAGGCGTGTATCATCTATGACAGTGTTTATCCGTTTGTCAGTAAATTGCATATTAATAATTTTGTTTCATCATAATTACACCATATTTAATGTGAAAGTGAAGATGTCTTACGAAAATTACGAGAAATATGATATGCTAGAATGCTTTATTCAAAGTAATAACAATTGTGATATTGTATCCGAAATATATTTCAATCGCTATCCAGAAGGAAGACAACCTAATAAAACTATTTTTAAGAGGTTGAAAGAAAATCTCATTAGTGGGTCCTTCAACAAGCCAAGACCAAAGAATCAGATATTTATATCTAATTTTATAATACATTACAATTACAAAATAAAAATTCAAATTAAAGTAAATGTTCAAACTGATGTCCATTATATTCGATACATAAATTACACCTCTTCATAATAATATGAACTGCATTATAAATATGAAGATTTGAAATGGAATTCACAGTCTATAAAATTTTGTCTGTTCACTTATGTCGGCACAGGCTTACTTGTATAATTTGTCTTTAATGTGGCCTCAAAAGAAAAAATCCAGTGGTGTTAAGTCAGGTGATCGTGGTGGCCACTTCACTGCTCCGTTACTTCTCATCCAGTTATTTCCAAAATTGGTATTTAATAATTCTGAAATGGTCCTGATATTATGATGTGGTGCACCATCTTGTTGGAAGAACTGATTTCTTGCCTCAATTAAGGGTAGATTGTCAATAAATTCCTCAATAATTTTTTGGTTCAAGATTTCGTAGTACCATAGGCGATTAAGATTTTCTTGATCGGAAAACTTTTAATTAGAGTGCCTGCTTTGTGTGTGTACATAAAGGAATAAAATAGTAAAGTCATGCATGGGACAGAAAGAGATTTGTGCATCAATGTTGCCTCATTGTACGTTGTGTCTGTGAAGTAAAGAGGGCACGCCCCATCATATCCCTTCTTTCCACATACAGTTTATTGTACAGATATTAGGTGTTTAGGAAAATTCTGGCGATTTGCAAATATTCTCCTTATCTAAAACTATAAGAAAAACAAAGACAGAGATAGTGAATTGACTACTTGAGGTAAATACTCCTAAACCCTTCAAAAACCACGACGTTGCGAGCACGACCATTGGTATACGTAATTAGTAGCGGTGTAAGTAGTAGCCAATAAATTACTCATTTTTTTAGGTCATGCGCTGCGATGGCCCACCCTTCATCAGATCATAGCAGGTAGTCGATGACACTGTTGGTGCTGTTTTAGTTAGTACATTTTAAAATGTTGTTATTTCTGTAAATAACTACATATCCCTGATTATTTCGAGAGTTTCTAGTTATTTGATGTATAATTGTTTTTAAAATGCATCAAAAAATTCAGTGGCATTTCTTAGAGTAATTTTTGGCCATTTGGCATGGAAGTAAACTGGCATTCTGCTATTAAATGATAATAAATTAATAAATATTCTAACGAAAATAAAATAAAAAATTCTAAAATTAAATAGATTTAAAAAACCGTATTAAAAATGAAACAAAACATTTTTTTTTTCTAAACGTTACTTTAAAAGGGGCTCAAAAATGTCGCCCTGTTGCGCCTGTCAATACCTTAATCGGTGATAGAATTCGTTCCTGACATTTAAAAGCATGTCAGGAGTCACACTCTGTAGGGTGGCAACCATTTTAGCACGTAACTTTTGCAAGTCACGTGCTCGCTCGTGTTCATGTTTATAAATTTGCGAGGTTGCATATCCCCACAAAAAAAATCGTTAGGCGTCAAGTCGTGAGATCTTGGTGGCCATTTTATTGTGTCTCTTTCACTTATAAGACAGTCGGGAAAAGTGTTGTCTAAAAACTCTTGCAGCCTTCTTGCATTATGAGCAGGACAGCCGTCTTGCTTGTATCAAATCTCCCCGAAGTTGACGTCAAGAGATTGAACAGCCGGAATAATCTGATTCTGCAAAATGTTTAAATATTTGTCGGCATTTAAGTTATCGTCAATGAAAATAGGTCCAATGACATGATCACCTAAAATGCCAGCCTAAACATTTACTTTTTGTGGATATTGAATACGTAATGGCCACTCACATGTTTATTTTCCCTGGACCAATATCGAACTACAGAAGGATTATGCCGGTCATGTATGGAAGAAGATGTTTCATCAGTGAATAAAATATTCTTGATGAAATTTTCGTTTTCATTAGCCTTTTCCATCATGGTTTCACAAAAGTCCATTCGTTTCGTACGGTCTTCAGGAAAAATTTCTTGGGAAGTCATAATTTTGTAGCAGTGGTACTTACTTCTTTTCAGAATATTCTGCACTCACAGAATCAAACTTATGAATGATGTTTAATACAGTTTCAATCGTCGGGGCAGGACGGTTTTCAAATGTAAATATGATTCGCCCGGTAACTCCCTCAGCAGTATTACCGCCGTAATACCATTTGATCATTTGCACTTTTTCTTCAGTTGTATAAACATACATTTTTTAAGTTAAGGAAATGTTTAACTTACCACGTTTACGGCTGACGCAATCATAAAATTAATGAGACAACAGTAACGTGAGAGCAGTTCACCACATGATCACAAAATTGTTTATTGCGGTGTTGCCAGATTGTGAAAGTGTGATTATCAAAAAGTAACAATTAAATTACCAGATTTTAGGAAAAATTACCAGATATTTCAAATAATACGCCAATATTCAAAAACTTTATTATAAAAAAATAAACAAACAAAAGTAAAACAGTTACAAGTATGTATATTGAATAGAAATTTTTCAAATAATAACAATTGGCTGTCAAGTTCGACTACAGAAATTATATTATCATCTTCATTTTCGTTTATATTTTTATATGATATTATGGAACTTTATGATTCTTTCACGAATTCTGACTTAATAAAATACCATTTACTATATTCGTCATTAATTGATTTTTGGTTAAAGGTTTGATGTTTTTGGTTTTGATTAAATTACGTTAACCTTTGAAAAAATGCATCCACATGTAGCACTGCGTGCAGTCTGCACTCATTGCAGAAATAGGGGGGAGCTCTCATTTTTCATGCAGTGTAGCATTTATTTTATAATTATAAAATAAATGAGCGTAGCTGCATGAACAAAATCTCGTATGCCGCACTACTACTAACTAGATGTCGCCAAATGTTCATCGCAGTTAGTAAAATGGAACAGTATTCATTGCATATTATGCACTTTACATGAAACGATTTTAGTTATTTCTCAAGGTGTAAATAATTTTATAAAAAAAGTGACGATCCCAAAAAATTATCGTAGATTATGCCAATATTAGAGGCTCCATTAACCAGTTAAAATTCCAAATTGTAGATTTTGGTCATTACCAGGCATCTGGCAACATTGTTGTTTGTTTTATCTACAATAAATTTTGTGTAGGAAGGGATGGGATCAGATGTGGAAGGGATGTGATGACTGAGGACTGGAAGCGTACCGGATCACATGTGTGATGAGACGGAGAAGTGCCCTCGTTACTTCGTAAACACAATAACGCAGGCAACAGTGATATACAGTCTTATTCTGTCGCATACATGACTTTGCTAATTTTATGCTTTATGCACACACACAAAGCAGGCATTATAATTTAACTTTTACCAATACTGTATGTGATATGTGATACGATTGCCACGTAAGCACACCAAGCACTAAAACCAAAGCGTCCCTGAGACCGCACGTCAACGGTACGGTGAGGGTTCATATCAGACCAATAGTGCTCGTTATGTCTGTTGAAAATTCCTGCACTGCTAATGTAAGCTTCATCTGTCCAATCTACATTTCTAGAGAATAATGGATCTTGTTGACTTGTTTGACGATACCATATGCAAAACTCCAATAGTCGCTGAAGATCAGTTGGTTGCAGGTGATGTTGTTTCCTTATTGCATAAGGCCTAAATTTATGTGTCTTCAAAATACCCAAAGCTCGACGTCTTGAAATCCCAGATTCAGCTTCAATTTGACGACTTGAAATTGAAGGATTTGCAACCGCCATTCCAATTACAGTTATAGAAGTTTGTTCAGCAACTCCACTGTTGTAATCTTTTGATCTTAGCTTGATGAAGGACCCGCAATTAATGATATTTTCTTTTAATCTCTTAAAAATAACTTTATTAGGTTGTCTTATTTCTGGATAGTGATTGAAATATATTTTGGATACAATATAACAATTGTTATTACTTTGAATAAAGCATTCTAGCATATCTTATTTCTCGTAATTTTCATCTTCACTTTTACGATTAAATGGGGTGTAATTATGACGGGACCAAAATTATTAATGTGCAGTTTACTGACAAATGGATAAACACTCTCATAGATGACACAAGCCTACTTGGAATAAATATAAAAAAACACAAAAAGTAAACTACTAAAAGATTATTTTTGCTATTAAATACTTACACATCAAAAGCGACCCCACATATGATATATATAGTTTGAAAGAGAAAAAAAATTCTTTTTTAAACTATGATTTCTGTTTAAAAAAAATACAACTTTATGCCTTAATTTGAAATTGTACCTTTTTTTTAATTTTCTCGACGCCACTGTATTATACAAGAAGAAGTACCGCAAGATTGTAATAGTTGTTTTTTTATAACATTACAAACAACCAAGATACTGACATGTGTCTAAAAGTCGAAATATCGAACTTTTGTTTATTACTCGAAAACAAAAGACGATAGCAAATTTTTGTTTCCGCCAGTGAATTTGTCTCAAAAAAAATGTGTCTTCCATTTTTTTTGTATCTCTTACAGTTACCGAGTTGCCCTATACAGACATCATTGAAATTTGCTCACCCTGTACATAGACGCTGAGCAGACGTAGAATAAATTCGATATTTGAAATGAAAAAAATTACGTTATTCTGAACTCTCCACATTTTTATATTCTAATTTATTTGTAGACAATCTTAAGACCATATGTGTCATAATATAAATAAAATACAGCTTTATAACTACTTTAGTCAAGTAGGTGATATATAAAATAACTCATATTTTTTTGGCCCTTGGTATACCCATATTCATTCTCACATACCGTAAGTGTTTATTAAACCTTCTATATAAATGGGCGGTATTTCTGAAAGTAAAATCTGTTAAACGAACGAATTGTTTAACACAAAAAGTTAGAGAGCCAAAGCGAAGGAACAATTTCACAGAAATTCGACTGGAACAATTGGTTTTTATAGTTTTTATCACTTGCCTCTTATGCTCGACAGCCCGTCGCTACTCACAATATGTCAAATAGCTTAAAATATTAGCCAAGGACCACCCTTGTTTGCGCTAAAACTTCTGTAAATACACAAAGACCACTGTTCATATGCAACCGAGCCGAAATTAAGCCTTAAGTGCCACCCAGAAGATTAAATGTTTCATACTTTTTGTCATCATTTTTAACTCACTTATGATGGTTAACCGACCTCAGCACGTAGATTTCTAAATCAAAGGATTATATCTTTTCATCCCATAAAAAAATAATGCTCGTAAATGTAAAAGAAAGTAGGCCCAAAAAAGTTAATTTAGAAATAAAGACATTTTCTCGGGTGCAGAGAGAACATAAAAAAATACTGAAATCCTAAAGTGTGTGCCATAAAATACTTTTTTTATATCTGTCAGGTCTTAATTTAAATCTTGCAAGCATATAACATTCGTGTTTTTATTGTTGTAGTGAAAAAAATAGTATTTTATATAACAAGTGGCTAAAACATATTTTAGTCTCGAGTTATATACTAAATTTTTTTTATCGCCATTCGAAATTAGAAAACAGTATAATTTTGTAAAAATACGGCAAATTGACAAAGTTACCCTGTCGTAATGACTAAATTCTATTGCTGTTTCCATAGAAACCAATAATAAAACAACCAAATATTGAACGATTTAAACGTCGCATTTGACACATTCTACTTTACAATAATTAGTATTTGGAACAAAATGCGTGATTGTGAGGAAGATTTTATTCCTGGTACTCCTCCGAAAATCAGGGAGCAAGCAATTGCTGTAACTTTAGATTTATTACCAGCGAAATCTAAAAATTGCACGAAAAAGAATATGATTTATTTATGCACTGGTGTAAGCAGAAAACTGTGAGTAACATATCTGTGTCTGTTCTTTTGACTTATCTATCTGAAAACTCAAAACTTTAAAATGTTCAAGTCTCTGGTCCAAGTTTTCGATGCTTAAAGCAGTTTTGAATGTAAAGAATAATGTAGATGTATCCAATTATCAAAAAGTAAAAGCTTTTTTTGGAAAGACAATCCACTGGGTATAGGGCTAAGATATCTAAAGTTTTTGACAGAGCAGATGTCAAACGTTTTTTACTAGAAGCACCAGATGAAAAGGTTTTAATGTTGAAAGTTGTATTAATAATGGGCTTCTTGGCTGGCGCTTGTCATCGAGAGGAACTTTACAATATGACCATTGATGACATTATGAGAAAAGACTGCATGTTGGTTGTTAAAGTACCTGAATCGATGACCCACATTGAAAGGGCTTTTACGGCAATTGGTGAGACAGTTAATGGAATAAATCCACTAAATATTTATGATAAATATGCAGCTATTCACCCTACTCATGTGAATCACAAAAGGGGTTTTTCTTCAATATCGAGGAGAAAAATGTACGGTTCAACGAGTTGGTATTAATACATTTTCAAAAAATACCAAGTATTATAGCTAAATACCTAACTTATCTAATCCTGAGCAATATACGGATCACAGCATTTAGGAGATCTTCGCCATCACTATTAGCAGGTTGTAGAGCTGATATTCTTAACTTAAAACGTCATGGGGGATGGAAATCCTCAACAGTTGCTGAGGGATATATAGATGATAGCATCCAGGACAAAAAGGAAATTTCAAAACAGATATTTTCAAACAATACTACAGAAATGACTATGTCTGCCGATGTAGTCGTTGGTGAAAATTAGACCAACCACCATTTAATATAATGAATCGCATATTTTTCGCACATCTGAACCTATAATTCCAGGAATAAATATAAATAATGTTAGTAAAGTACTATTCTTATAAATGTTCGTTAAATTGAGAGTTCGTTAACAGACAATCCAATAACATGAACAAAATTTAAACATAAAAAAAAAAATATTTTTTTTTTGGGGGGTGTAAAAAACCCAAACGTTGGAAAAAAAAAAAAAATTAATTATCCCTGATCGAATTCCCCAAAAAAAAACTCAGATATTCCAGTAAATAATGTAATAACATGTAAAATTTCTTTATTTGAAGATCACACTTTTTTTCTTATTTTTCACCTTTTTTCTTTATTTACTTGTCTAGTGACATTGTTTTGATTCATTGAAACTGTCCAATAAATGTCATTTTAGGATATGGCGTTACAAAAATATATTTAATTATGGGTACAGTTCAGTAAATTATCCGTATTTACAAAAGTAACATAACTAAGTTAGTTAAAACTTTCTAAGAACTACAAAAATGATTAAAATATACTAAATTAATTCTATAATTACCAGTAATCGTGACGAGTTGGGTTGCCATCGTTACAATGCTGAAATAAAGTACAATCGCATGAAAAACATTATTTGAGCGATTTATTTCCATGTCTTTTATCAGGCTTTTTATTTTAAATACAAATTTTATTATAGCTAAACATTCCAAAATAAAATTGGTAAATTTGTTATTTTTTCATTCAATTTGGTATTTTTGGAAGTTTTTTTTTGATATTTTTGAAAAATTCTAATATTGGCAATTAAATTTTAGAAAAGGGCAGAAAAACAGCGAATGTGTAGAAGTTAACATAATTTTAATTAAATTTATATTATAATCGCCTCGAAAGGAATCTAAGTTGGATGTATTATATGGCACGCTTAAAAAGCATGTAGAATTTTTCTTTTATTTTGGAGGTGTATGGTTCATCTCATGATTATTTAGAATCAAACACATCATAGATAGTTTAGATTGACAGTTACCTAGCATACTTTAAAGAAACAAATTCTATATTGTCATTGTGATCATTTTAATGCACCAGAAAGTCAAATAAGATAATGGCACCAGGTGCAAAAAGACACGTGTACTTCAACAGTTTTACGAAATTCGCATTAAAGATATATATATATATATATATATATATATATATATATATATATATATATATATATATATATATATATATATATATATAATTAAATATGATTTGAAGGAAACAACTACTCAGCGGGCAAATACCTCGACCTGCATTGAATTACACCTTCAAATCATGATAGATCGATAACCAATATCATTTGTCAATTCCTAACCAGACATAGATCGATTTCGAACTTATTTGTTCTCTTCAGTATGCCATAGGTTATGGAACAGACAAATGATAGCCCAACCTGCTAGTCTGTTTTAACGCGTTGCGTTAAAACAGACAACTAAACACCAAGTAATAAAATTTTAAAACAAATTCCTAATAATTAATAGTTTCTCTGATGATGGTGTAATAAACCGAAACGTTAGAAAAAAAATTAAATTAGTTATACCTGACCGAAATCCCCACAAAAAAAAAAACTATCAATATTAAGTCAGAGGTATATGTATAATGTGTTAAAATTGATAAGAATTAGTACTGGGATTGAGCATGGGCAGTTTCTGGAAGACCACACAAACGGGAACAATAGAATATGATCTCTGTTGCACCTGGAACGAGGAAATCCAGGTCTAGGTTTCCAAAAATTAGCAAAAGGATTCCCTAGACAACGGCGAATATTTGTATTTGGCACTCACCCAGCATTTATGCGACGTAAATACAGAGCAAGAGCACCTAGAAAGATATTAGCTATTACACCGGAGTAAATTCAGAAAACAGTTAGATTTTGCGAAGACTTTCAAGACAATTTTGGAAAAATTATCTTTAATACCGAAGATTGAAGATTGCTTCCATTTAGGCTATAATCGTATACAGGTGTTAAGTAGAGAGAGGTCTACAGTACAAAAATAAAAAAATGAAAATGTGTAGGGGCTCATGAAAGTTGAGGTAGAATATGTGGCACCTCGAACTAGACCTCAATTAGTGGCAACAGTTTTAGAAGCATGGCAAATTATGACTGAGAAATACATACGCATCCTACTTAATTGCCGGTATTTCCAACCGAATTAATAAATGTTTGCATTTAAATAGCATATGTGTTGACAAGATAAGTTGTTTTTCATATAAAATATTAAGATTTGTCCAATGAAAGTAATTTATTTCGTAATTTTTTAATTCTACATAATTTCTAGACGTACTACATAATGTTGATAATAATCAAAATACAATTTTAGTCAAATAACTGCTACAGCTAGAATTAAAAATTCACTCATTAAGTCATTACATCAATAAAATGTACAGAGTATCTCTTGAAAAGGCTGTACAATAAGTTACTATAGTTTTCCCAGATCAAAATAAATCGGTTAACTACAACTTAGAGTTGCTATCGAGGGACCAAGTTCTTAAGAAAATTGTTACTTGCTTAAATAATGGAAGAATGGTTTCAGCTATTGCGATCAAATTTGTGATGTTTATTTGTATTAGCAATAAATGTTTTTGATGTAATCTTTTTACTTGTCAATATTGCTCGAGTGGTCAAAAGTTAGTCATCTAGTTAAAAAAGTGGCCAAATTTTTTCAATAGGTTATCTAATACATTTAAAATTATTGTTATAGTTAGATGGAGGTAAGTTGGGTTCAACCGTTTTACTTTGGTTTCGTGAATATGTGGTAGCTTTGTACAGATCTTTCAGAGACACCTTGTACACTCAGACGGGGAAACTGGCCATGTGACCAGACTCTCACCATTTGAATACCGGTGATTGTGTCTATTAATATGTCCATTTAAGAAAAATGTGCTGTCGTGACATTTTCAATGACAACAAGCAAAGAAATGAAAACCAGCCTACCGAATTAAGAAAAACAATTTGCCACTACAGTAAGAAAAAAAAGGCTAGGTAGGTACTTGTTTAAAAGAACACAAAACGATTTAGAATTAAACATCATTAGTTTAAGGGTTTAAGGGAGTTTAAGTTTTTGAGTTTGTTTTTTTTTAGGCATTTTACGAACGTTTCGAAAATGTTACTGTTTTAGAGAAAATATAAACAGAAAAAAATAAATATTTCCCGCATTTTGTTTCATTTTTCTTTAAATGTTTAAGAATCAAATCCAATAGGTACTTTGTAATAGTTCCCGCCTATTCTCTGCTCCTAAATCCGTTTTGTTCTTAAGTCGCTCAAGTAATATTAGAATGTGAAAGCTTACACTTGAGGGAATAATTTATGGGAAGAGTATAAAGGAAAGTGCAATGTGTCGTGAAATTAAAACCGGCAAGAATAACTTATCTAATCCCTTTTTAAAATTTTTCCAAGCGCATTATATAAAGGTAACCTTTGTCGAGACATAAATGCGACCAAACAAATTTAACGGAACAGGTAGAAGGTATATTGTACCTTACACATTCGATCTACTGGAATTTTGATATCAAACAACGCGTTAAAAGTTTGAACAAGGCAATTTAGGGATTATCCTTAGGGCATATGTGTGATGATGCCCTTATATAAAAGAATGAGAATTTGAAAAACAATTTCGATGATGTCAGCTACCTGTTAGTATCAAAGATAAAATAAATTAGATTATTTTTACTGGGGATTCAAAAGTTTTTAACTCTCATATAATCACTTTTAAGATCATTATACGAGCATATGTTTGCGTTCATAAATGAGTGATATTTGTCATTTATACAGGGTGTCCCACATTTAAGTACCAAGACTTTGACCATCGAGGGAGACCCCATTTTAAGAAAAATAGTTTCAATACAAATTTTGCTTAAAGATATACTGCATTGAACTCGAGTTTCGCCAACCTAGTTGGCATCGTCTAGAGACAGTTAAAAATTCAGTGTTTGGAGATGATTAAAAACTCAGTTTTTAATCATCTCCAGATTATGCCAACTTGGTTGACGAAACACACATCGAATGTAGTAAGTATATGGTGTTTTGTGGAAAACCACGTCAGTGATGGCTAGAGATCGGGAGGTTGCGATAAATTCCAGAGACGACTTTTACGTAGATATAATATTATATTGTAAACATCTAATGAAACGTTCTCAAACAATATGAAATGGACGGCTTGCAGACATAAAAACAATTACTGATCGTCATATTGACGGGGGAATGCTCGTTATTGTCGAGTGTCCAATAGCAATGCGAATGATTAGATAGATTGGCTATCACGTTTACGCCCACTACCACATGTTGAAAATGAATATACTTTAAATACGTCGTATTTATAAAACGTCTATGTGAATGACACATATATACGTAAATAGTGCGAACGGAGAGGTTAACAATGTGATTGATTAAGTATGTCAAGGAAAAAATAATTTTTTTACGTGAATTTTAATAGAAAATTGATATTTTTTGACGATTACATGGGCGAGGAAAACCCTAAAGACAGTTTAGTTTGGAAAATGCAACAAACAATATCGAAAATTATCCTCAGATTAGTATATGCGACAGATTTCTTAACAAGAATAAAATTTTCCCAGTAAATACTGAGCAATGAAAATGTATTTTTATTTTATTTTTAACATTACGATTTGTTTAATTTTTAAACCATTTAATTCTAGATTTAAAAATAAAAATATAAAAACTATGATGCATTTTGTATTAAACTACTAACCATGAAAAAAAATATGAACTATGAAAAAAATATGTTAACAAATAATAATAGACTTTATTTAATTACATATAACATAAAAGATGTAAATAGATAGGAGATTTCTGTAGCTGGAACGAAAATTAAATTGAGTATCGTTAATTTGTACAAATAATTCATCTTGGTGTGTCAGTAATTCTTGACACTGTTCCTATGTTGATCTGATCATCAGGATCGTCAATGATGTCAAGAGACAGTATAATCTTGACAAGAGCACCGCCATGGTGCTCTTAGATATTGAGAAAGCATTCTAAACTGTCTGGCTGCCCGGTATCATATATAAACTGCACCGGTACGACTTTCCGGCCCATTTAACGCAACTGATACACTCTTACTTGCACGGCCGAACGCTGCGAGTGAGAGTGAACAAAACTCTATCAACACAAAGGGACATTAGAGCAGGCGTTCCGCAGGGGTCGGTCCTTGCGCCAAAATTATATAAGATATATGTGTCCTACTTTCCGCAGTTCCCAAACACCAAGCTTGCGATGTACGCCGACGATACCGCCATATATTGTCACAGTCACCATGCTCAGGCCGCTGGGCAGCTGATAAAGGCGCATATGGTAAGTGCGTCGGAGTACTACGCCAAGTGGAAGGTGAAGGTAAATGTCGCCAAGTCAGAGGCTATTGTTTTCACTAGAAAAAGAATAAATGATAAAATAATTACACCTATTTCAATGGGGGGTAACCAAATTGAGACGATACAAGACGTAAAATATTTAGGCGTAACTTTGGATAAAGGACTTTATTTTGGAAAACACATTAACGAGACGATACGTAAAGTTTCTCTGTCCAGGATTCTATACTCCCTGATGGCGGGGAATAGCAGACTAAACAGGGATAATAAAAAATTAATTTATACGATGATAGTAAGACCAGCCCTAGTATATGCTGCGCCGGCCTGGTGTTCTGTGAGCGCGACGACGTTACATAAATTGCAGGTACTGAAAAACAAATTCCTTCGCCTCATAAGTAACTCAACAAGATATACCCTCATAAGGGAATTACGACAACTTTGCAACGACATTGTACCCATTGTGGATTATATCAGAGACACGTCACAAAAATTTTACGAATTTAAACTCTCGGATTGTCCACAAACCGCCAACATTACACAAATAAGGGAGTATAACGAGCCATTTCGAATAAAACACAAATTACCGTACCAAAAGTTACCAATTTTCAGACAACATCTTTAGACTACGGTCCTCCGACAACATGGGAGGACACTCCCACATTATAAGGGGGGCGCCAAAACTCCAAATTTTGTTCTCACGTTTCTCTTATTTTCTTTTTGTTCGTTTTTGTTATCAAATATTCCCCAAAAAATTTATTTCAAATTATAAGCAAACCATCAGTAAATTGCGGCACATTATCATATACACGAAATATCATTAAATACCCAAAAATAAGCGGAGCTGGACATTCCCGCTTCCCAATTCAGTATTGTTTAGAGGCGAACTTTTTACTGTGACAGTTTGGCTCGTCGAAACATCGTCAAAATTCAAAATTATTATACACAAATTTATACAATTTTATATATTCTTTTTGCCTTATTTTAAAGTCTTATATCAACGGCGCATGATTTTGCATGCGGGTGTCGAGCGAGGACCATATACATTGTTTTCTTTAACTATTAATAAAATTGTTTTGAATTTGAATTTGAATTTTATGTTGATCTGAGAATTATTTTCGAAATTATTTAATACATTTTTTAAACCATACTGTCGTTATGGTCTTCCTTGCCCACGTAGTTTTCAAAAAGATCCAATTTACATTAAAGTTTTATGAACTGTAGAAAGTACTTTTCGCCCAGGTTATATCCATTTTGGATATCTACGTTGAAATTCTCTCTGTGCCGCTAAAGTTCTCCCCGTTACAAAATCCAAAATAAATATCTATTAATTTTCTATTAGTAACAAGTTGCATTTTTTATTTAATTTAGTAAGATGGAAGATCAAATAAATAAGTACTCACCTAAAATAATAAAACTACTGAGTCCTTCAAATTTTTATTATTATTATTATTTAGAACTAGGACGTTAAAAGAGCTTGCAGATTCTGATTTTATTACTATTTAATTATTAATAATAAAATATTAATATATACCTACGTTTTTCATTTTGTAACGACATGGAAAAAATTATTAAAAACTGACTAGAAATGTCTTCTTTCTCGATTTTTTATGTGTGTACAGCTCTGGTCCTCCCCCGAAATAACCTTCTAAATCCGTTAAGGACTCCTATTATTAAATGATTTAAATAGTTTTTACTTAATTAAATACCTCTTTAATAGATATCTAGTGTACCAAAGTTCATAATTCTACTTTCACTCATTTTGGAGACAAAGAAAACCATTGCTGGGGCTTCCCCTTAGGGGGCTGTAGAAATTTTTTAGGAACCATTTTTCGACCCATATTTATGGGAACTTTTTTCCATATTTCTGGTCGCAGAAGCAAGCAAGTGTCCCAAGGTGGCTCAAATATTCCATTACCTGCATCGCTTAAGAGTATTATTTCCAAAATGAGCGCATTTAAATTAAGGCATTTCTAGGATTAATGAGATAAAATTCAGCGATGGACGTGAAAGCTTGTTTTTTATTTTAAGTCAAATAAAAACATATACAAATGGAACGTCCTTTTACTAAAAATATAAATTTTCTTTCTACATGCATTAAAAAAGTTAAATAAAAAGTAGATTGAAAATGACGTTACTTTTGTGAAAATCCGTTATGAAATTAAATAATTACAAAACACTATGTTTTAATTGTCTAATTTTCACTTTTTTTTTAACATTACGACTAGTTTCATCTTATTCGGATATAATAACTTAAACGAAAAAATAAAAAAGGACCTCCCAGAAGAAAGGTCGGACCTTATTTCCTATTTATTTTTTTTCCTAATTATTTCAATTTTACAAGATATCATTAATCCCGTTTTGGAATTTTAATGTTAATTTATCAAATAATATTCTTATCAGAATTGTTTACTCCTTATGATATCAGACTTGTAGTACATTTGCTACTCGATATCCACAAAAACGGAAACCGTCACCAAACACTGTAAAACGCATACTGGATAATTTTAAAAACTATGGCTCTGTCAAGGTAAGAATTCAAAAGCAGAAGCCTATTGTTGATAAAGAAAATGTAGAAATAGCAATTCTGGGATATTTTCATGCATTTCCAATGATGTCAGTAACACAAGCTGCTCTAGAATCGGGACTATACAAGCATTCAGTTCACAGAATCTTAGTTAAACATAAATTACACCTGTTTTCATTCCAAATGGTTCACCGATTAAAAGAAACAGATTTCCTAAGAGAAAATTTTTGTGAATTTATTCTAATAAGGTCTGTAGGTGACGATCCTTATTTGGGAAATATTATATGGTCAGATGAAGCTAAATTTACCAAAAAATGGACTTTTTAATTATTGGAGTAACTCGAATCCTCATGTGTTCAGGGAACGAAATTTTCAAGAAAATTGGCAGTTTAATGTTTACTGTGCCATAAGAAACGATATTGTGGTGGCATTAGAATTTTATCAGGAAAATTTAAACAGTAACTTATAAAGATTTCTTCTTCTGCTGATATGTATAGTTCATTTTTTTATTTTTGTTTTTTTTTTAGGTGAAAGATCTAAATATTTTACAAAATTTGAATTAATAACTATTTAGAAAATTTACCTCTCGCCGAACGTAGAAACAATTTTTATCAGCACGACGATGCTCCCCCACATAACGCGTATTTGATAAATAATTTTTTACAAGAAACTTTTTACGATCAATGGATCGCCAATAATGGACCTTTCTTATGGCCTCCTCGCTCTCCCGATTTAGCAATTTTAGATTATTTTATTTGGGGAACTGTTAAAAATAAAGTTTATGAGAGTCCATTAACAACTATTGAAGTTTGTAGGCAGAGAGTAAGAAATGCATTTTAAAACTTATCACAGGATTCAATTAGAAGAGCTACCCATGAAGAACTAATCCGAAGGTGCGAAAAATGTGTGGAGGTTCGAGGGCGGAATAATTGTGAACAATTATTAAATTAAAATGGAATCATGTCCAATCGTATGTCCACCAAATGAATAATCCCTAGAATAATCTACACCAGCTATCGCAAATCGCGAGGAAAATTTTTCCTGTTTTTCTTTGCCCAAACGACGATACCCATTTTCATATTATTCGTTTTGACAAAAAAAAAATGTTTTCCAAAATCACATTTTGAAATACATTCAAATGTATTCCACTTATTAGAGATCGAGGGACTGCTTTTCTATCAAAAGAAATTTCAATTTGACAGACCAATTTGCCCCTTTTATATGTCAACTTTTTTAAATTATTTCTATACTACCTTTTCTTTTTTATATTTTTTGAGTACAACTCATGAAGGTTAATTAAGGAATAAGCTCTTCATATGAAACGTTGTTTATTTTTAATTATCGATAACATAAATAAATAACGATAACATAAATAAACATCGTGAATATTAATTTGTGTGGAATTTAATAAGAGTTTCGTAGTGTAGTTTAAGGGAACCCAAGAATATACTTGACTTTATTTTATTCGCTATTACAAAGGAGAGACTTCGTCCCCCTAACTGTTCTGCTTCACCTTCCCCACGACCATTGAAGGTCCCGATTTCAGAAATAGCACTCTTATTATTCAGATATGAGGAAGAATACAAATAAATGCAAGGATATTTCTAATTGTTGTCTAATTTAAATAAATTTGCATGAATTTTCTTATACAGTGTGGAAATTAAGTAACGCATAAATTCAGTAATTCCGTTGATATTAATTTTTTTGGAAAAAATCTCGAACGGGTATAGCGATTTTAACTTCAGCAAATATTTTCAGTCTATTTTCAGTTTCTTATGTCATTTATTTTTTAAATTATGACGTCAACGACTTTTTTTTAAATGACAACCTATATTTTTTTATTATTGATTTTGGTAGTAGTTTTTATTCCGGTTCCGACCGTATAAAATTTTCAATATCTTATATTTGAAAAAAATCGAGAAAAACAGTCTTAAAGTTCAAATAACAAAAATTCATTAAATTGGGAAAATTTATCTAGTTGCCTAAGTTTAACGGAAAGTTATCGACGGCACATTCGTTTTTATTTTGAAATTATACAACTAGTTGAAAAATCGAACTAATGTGATACATCGGCAACTAGATAAATTTTCCCAATTTAATGAATTTTTGTTATTTGAACTTTGTCACGCATAAATTCAGTAATTCCGTTGATATTAATTTTTTTGGAAAAAATCTCGAAGTGGTATAGCGATTTTAACTTCAGCAAATATTTTCAGTCTATTTTCAGTTTCTTATATCATTTATTTTTTTAAATTATGACGTCATCGACTTTTTTTAAAATAATAACCTATATTCTTTATTATTTATTTTGGTAGTAGTTTTTTTTTCGGTTCCGACCGTATAAAATTTTCAATATGTTATTATTTGAAAAAAATCGAGAAAAACAGTTTTAAAGTTCAAATAACAAAAATTCATTAAATTGGGAAAATTTATCTAGTTGCCGGTGTATCACATTAGCTCGATTTTTCAACTATTTGTATAATTTCAAAATAAAAACGAATGTGCCGTCGATAACTTTCCGTCAAACTTAGGCAACTAGATAAATTTTCCCAATTTAATGAATTTTTGTTATTTGAATTTTAAGACTGTTTTTCTCGATTTTTTTCAAATATAATACATTGAAAATTTTATATGGTCAGAACCGGAGTAAAAACTACTACCAAAATCAATAATAAAAAATATAGGTAGTCATTTAAAAAAATAGTCGATGACGTCATAACTTAAAAAATAAATGATATAAGAAACTGAAAATAAACTGAAAAGATTTGCTAAAGTTAAAATCGCTATACCCCTTCGAGATTTTTTCCAAAAAAATTAATATCAACGGAATTACTGAATTTATGCGTTACTTAATTTCTACACTGTATGTATATTGTAAGTTGGGCAATAACTATATTTACTCAACTATTAACTATAATTTCCACGAAATGTACCAACATATTTCAATTATATATATATATACATAGTTTCAATTTAACTCAAATAGTAAATAACCCTACAAGGATAACGCGCAACATTGAAACCCTAATTGATATTATTTGTTTAAGTAATAATTTAGAATATAAGGAAGTCAAAACTATGGATTTGGGAAATATCACCGACGACATGTGAATATTCTGTAAAATAAATATCCAATATAACAAAATAGAATCTGGATTCTACACTCGTTGTTATAATAAATTTGACAATGAAAGTTTTGCAAATGACGCGTTAGCTATAGATTGGAATTTAATTGATAATACTAATGACGTAAACTTACAAGTTGAAATTCTAAATAAAAGTATTCTAGATCTGTTTGATAAACATGCACCAGTAAAATTTATCAAGCATACAAATAAGTCGAAACCATACATAACTTACAATATCAAAGAAATGACAAAATTAAAGAACAAGGCGCATAAAAAAATATCTTAAAACTAAATTAGCTAATGATAAAAATTATCATATAGATTTAAAGAATTATGTAAATTTGGCTATAAAAAGAGAAAAATTTGTATATATGGAGTTCACATATAAAAATCAAAAAACGACCAAAAGGACCTGTGGCAAAACCTAAAATCGTGGGGAGTACATAACCTAGGTATAAAAAATGTTACTTGCTTGCCGGATGAATTAAAAGATCCTGACTCTATTAATACTTATTTTGTAGATGTGGCTGGTGAATCATATATCGATAAGGAATACTTAAATTACTTCAACACTAATAATACCGATTTTTCTAATAACGAAAACAGATTTAAATTTAATGAAATCAGTATAAATGACATATATAAATACGTGATAGATGATATAAATCTAAAAAGGATAAATATTATTCTACCATTTTGTGTGCATGTAATATGGTCTCTAATATTTAATAAATCCTTAAAGACAGGTATTATACCGAATTTATGGAGGCATGCCTTAGTTATACCAATATTTAAAATCAATAAGCCATCGGAATTGAAGGACCTTAGACCAATTAATATTTTGTCAATTTTCTCTAAATTACTAGAGAAAATTGTTGCTGATCTAACTGATCATTACATTAATAGCTTTATTATTCTACCTAAATACCAATCAGGATTTAGAGAAGGGTACAACACTCATGAAGGTCACTAATAATATTAGCCATAACATGGACAAAACTGAACTAACTTTTCTGGTATTACTAGATTAGAGCAAAGCATTCGATCTTTGTCAACTTTGACCTGCTATTAGCCAAACTAAAGTATCTAAATATTAATAACACAGAGTCATATTGATTAAAAAACTATTTACAGAATAAGTAGCAAGGGGTAAAACTAGAGAACACTATTTCTAATAAAGTAAACACTAAGAGTGGCGTACCACAAGGTAGTATTCTTGGTCCAATCTTATTTTCAATTTTCCTATTTCATTTATCAAAAATATTCAGAAACTGGCAAATACACATGTATGCAGACGACATTCAAATATATATTTGGGCTAAAATCAATAATATAAGTGATAGAATTAATATTCTGAATTTTGAATTAAATGAATTTTCATCTTGGTGTAGTAAAAATGGACTAAAAATGGACTAAGAATTAACCTAAATAAATCGGTGGTTCTCTGTATAGGAAATGATAGATTAATAAATCATGTCAACCTTGAAAACATAATAATAATAATAATAATAAATCTTTATTTAAACTGGCGGGGTGTCAGCAGTTGCTGTATCAATCCCAACCAGTATGACAAACAGTAAATACAACAATAGAAAAAAGGTAAAAACAATTATCGATAATATAAAAAAAGATACAATAAAATAAAATTAGAGGTCATAAGACACAATTTGCTGCATTAATATGCATCACAGCTTTCTAGAAGGCTGTGGTATGCATGTAACATATTTAGAGCAAAAAACATTTTACGTACTTAAAAATATTTGTTTAATATATTTTTTAAATCCTTGAAAAGGCAGGCTTTTGATGTGATCAGGGATTGCATTATATAAAGAAGCAGCTAAGTAAGTGAAAGAGGATTCATATTTTTTGGAGCTGTGACTTGGAATATTTAGTGTAGTATCTATGAAACGTAGATTAGAACTATGCAAGCCCCTGAAAGTTAATTTCTTGCTAAGATATTTAGGCTCTTGATATTTTAATATATTGTGTACAAGACAGACCAGGTGCAATTGCCATTTAGATTTAAGATTAAGCCAATTAAATTTTTTTAAAGAGGAGTAACGTGATCACGCCTAGATATCGTGGCAGAGAACCGCATACATGAATTTTGTAATTTTTGTAGTCTATATTGTTCTACACCGGTAAGACATGGTCCGTAAATGACATTTCCATACTCAAGTTGAGATATTATAAGCGAGTCGATAGTTTTAATTTAGTTGATGTTGGTAAGACATGCTTAAATGGATATAATGATTTCAGCTTTTCATATCATTTTTATAGTAGCTTAGTAACATGAGTTTCAAACGTTAAATGGGTATCAAAAATAATTCCAAGGCTCTTTGCAGATTCTACCAAAATAATTTGGTGCCATTTATGTATAAATTACAAGAGTTTTCAGAGTATGTAAAACGCTTGGATTTGAAAATTAATTGCGACGGATTTCTGAGCATTGAGCATTAAACCGTGATCTTCCTGGCATTTACATATGGAATTTAAATATCTATTACGTTAACGATTGCCTCGTTCTACGTCAGCTCGACTGTACGAAATATACATTTGACTGTCGTCTGTATATTGATGGAATTTACAGAACCTTATTTTCTCAGTCAGACTTAAACATAAAAAGTACAAATCTAGTATGGGGCCCAAAATAGACCCTTGAGGTACCCCTGATGTGTTAACGCTTACCTGAGACATCAGCGATTTTTCTGAACTGTATATTTTTTGGACTCCGCTGAGTTCTTCCGATATTTACCCCGAATACTTTACCGACTAATTCCCAAGTGCTTGAGTTTACCTGTCAATAACTCATGATGTAAACAGTCAAATGGTTTTGTATAATCCAGCATACCGCGGATGTAATTTGTGAGTCGTCAATGGTTTTTAAGAAGCCATCTGCCATGTCTACGAGTGTAGTAATAGAGCTGTGACGAGCACGCATGCTCCGACTGATTTTGTGGTAAAAATTATGAGAGCGGATATGTTGTGTAATAATTGCTTGAGTATAATTCTTTCTAGAACTTTTGAAAGAATATTTAATAAGGTTATAGGTCTAAAATCACTATAATTTTCTGGTGGTTTTTTTGGAAGGGGTAAAATTATGGCCGCTTTCCAAGTTGCTGGAACTACGTTATTTTCTATTGAGAAGGATTATATGAGTTAACGGTACGACTAAAAATCTACAGAGTTTAAAGTATATAAAGAAAATTGATCACTGCCTGGTGAGTTAGATTTAATTTGTGAAAGCTTCTCAGTATATCTTTTTCTTTAACACTGTGAAATTTTAATTTTCCAGGTGAATGTCGGGGTGCTAATTTGTCTGATACGCATCAGTAGTGTTATTTTCTACTTTCATGATAGTGGGGACTGAGTCAACAAAAATTTTTTTAAGGGTATCCGGATTGTTTAAATGTTCTGCTATAAGTATGCTGGCTTTAGAGTGCAGATCTAATGACTTAATAGTTTTCAATTAAACTTTTGAGTTTTTTTTATGTTTTAATCTAAAAGTATTCAATATATGCTCTTTTTCTAATCTGATTGACGATGCGACTTAGATTGCGAAGTTGTTGTACATTTTTCCACTTAACAGTTCAACATGTCTTTTTGTCGCAATTTGGTTTACGCATATATGATTATATTTCAAAATGCACGATTTCTTAATTTGATCCTGAATTTTATGTTGTCCGTGATCCAGGGAGGCGATTTCCTAGTAATATTGATATACTTATAAGGAGCACATGTGTCTAATAAGAAAGTTAAAGCAGTGGTTTAACCATAGAACTTTTGAGTCTATATCGTCCATCAATAATATTTCCGACCAGTCAATTTGTGACGCCAGATATTTTAGTTCTACGATTTAAAATTTTTAAAATTACGTATTCTTTTTTTTTTGTGAATTTTTCACACGTGAGGAAAATCGATAACAATAAGTGGAGCAGATGATCACTAACTGAGGTAGATTTTACCGTACCAGATTTAAGTATACTTTTTGAAAATTACTTATCACGATTATATCAATAAGGGTCGCAGAGATAGCGGAAACGCGAGTTGACACTCTAATGATAATTTGTTTTTTGTTATAGCTTTCTAATATGTTGTTTAAATATTTGCATTCAGGAGTGTTTATATTGAGAATATTTGTATTTAGATCACCTACGAGTATTAATTCGTTTGAATTTGATAAAAAACTTGAAAAAATGTCGTGTAAGTGACTAAGACTGTTTTTTCTTTTTTTTTTTTTTTTTTTTTTTTTTTTTTTTTTTTTTTTTTTTGTTTTTTTTTTTATTTTTTTTTTTTTTTTTTTTTTTTTATTTGATTTTTTTTTTATATATATATATATATACATATTTATTTTTTTATATATATATATATATATATATATATATATATATTTACATTTTTTTTTTTTTTTATATATATATATATATATATATATATATATATATATACATATTTTTTTTTTTATATATATATATATATATATATATATATATATATATATATATATATATATATATATATATATATATATATATATATATATATATATATATATATATATATATATATATATATATATATATGTATTTATATATATATATATATATATATATATATATATATATATATATATATATATATATATATATATATATATATATATATTATACATTTAATAAATATTATAATAAAATAAAAGTTTAATAAATACATGCATACATTTAAAAATGAAATACCCCCCCAGAAAATAATTTTAATTTAGTTTTTAAATATGTGTAGTAGTATTAAGTATTTTTTGTTCATATCAAAAATGTAGTTAGGTATAAGGTATTTGTAAAGCCAAATTGGCCATAAAAGTTAATGAAAAACAAATAAAAAACAAGAAAAAGGTGTCAAGTCGAAGTCCTGGATCTCCACTGGCAGAGCTGACGAGAGACCTATTGTATTTCCTGCCACTGAAAAGGTGTCACCAATGTAGTCCCATATAAAAATTCACTCCAATTCAACTCCAGTAGTATCAAAAGTTGCATAATTTCAGGGAAAGATTTCACCTATAAAAGAGACAATTGTTATGGTGTCAACTTTTAAAAGGGGAAATTTATTAAAATCTAGTATAGAGTCAATGTAATTGAACTTTGGATAAAAATTAAGAAAGCAATATTCAATAAAACAGGGAAAATATTGTAAATTATCTTAAAACTTTCATAACGAAACATAAAAAGTGCATGGTCTGTAAAAAGGAATATAAACTGAAATAAAACTTACCAAACAGGGGTGCAGTAATGTGTTTAGATCAATGCCATAATAATTTCTCCAATATTGGGGTTGAAACATAAATACTTCTTGATTTTTGTATGTGTGACAGCATAGTTGAACTATATTTTCATCAAAAACTAAACAGGAAATCCATCGATGTGTAAAAGACATGCCAGCGGACAAAAAGGAAGAAACTCAGTGCTTCGTGTGTGTGTGGGGGTAGCTTGGAGACACGAGTGTTAAAGTGGTAAAAGGGTGAAACCAATTTCGACAGCCTACAAAAAGTAGAAACAAAAATATTAGTTTTGAGTAAAGATATGTTAACCTAGATATAAAAAGATTTGTTATCAGTAGTTATTTAGTTCTAGTTAGATAAAAAAGGAGTTTGTTAAAAAGTATAGGGCACTTAAGAAAATGTAAAAAAATGAATATGAAAGATAAAAATTTTTATACTGAACTAACATGCAAATTTACAGAAAAATGCTAAATAAAGTATAAAGAAAAGAATATTGTTTTAAAAAAGTAGTATAAAAGTTTTTATTTTCAAAATTAAAAATATTTGACATTAAAAAATAATTTGTCACAAATAGTCAATTTTGAAATTTGGGGTTTTAACTAGATACAAAATTAAAGTAAGCAGAGAAAACAATGGATAGTTGGTTGTTATTGATAGAAAGGAAGAGAGTTTTTGAAAATTGGAAAGGAATCGAATGAAATTAAATAGAAGAAAGATTAATAAAATCAAGGTTAGAGTAATTTATAGTAAATAGAAGGTTGTAAAATCAGATTTCAAGCCAAGAAAATAAAGAAACCGTAAAAAAATTTGTAAGTACTTACGTGTTATAAGAAATCCAGTTAGACAAAACACAAAAAATTAAAGTAAATAAACTACACAAAGCATATCAGGAAATTGAGGGGCCATATCCAAAACGTTAAAGCGTGGTAACTGCTGAGAAGTAAACCAAGAAACGACAGTTCGGCCAACCGCAAGGATAAAATATAAGGTAAAATCTCGAGATTTTAAAATTTGTTGGGGTAAATTAAAGCTAAAAATTGTAAATATATTTGTAAAAAAATTTTTAAAATATTTCATTAAAAACAATCTCCTTTATTGTTTTCTGAAAATGTTTAGTTTTTTTTTATGTGTACCGATTTTGTGAATTTAAATTTTTGAAATTATACTATAGAAAGAACAAATGAACCTGCATCCTGAGAGAGAGTAAAAGAAAATAAAGTAAGTAAAATTTTGTAAATTAAAAATATGAGCTAGTCTGGGTATACAAGGGCATAAATATAAAATAAATACAAATTTAAAATAAAGGCGCCAAGTTTCATAGATTTTAATAAAACACAAAATTTTCAATTTATAACTGTTTAATAAAAACAATTCAAAATTTTTTACAAAATATATAAATAAATAAAAATACAATAAACCTTATTATCACAATAATATATATATATATATATATATATATATATATATATATATATATATATATATATATATATATATATATATATATATATATATATATATATATATATATACATATATATGGCACTAAACTTTCTTTATTTTATAAATTTAATGTACGTTCGTAGATTAGTTCTAGTTAATAAGGTATAGTTTTAGTTTATCCGTTTAGGTAACTCTTTAATTTTAATAAACTGTAGTGGGGTGATGAAAATCAACTCCGTTGTTCTCACTACCATTTGTGTAAAAATGTACTTTTTCACAATAAACTCACTTATTATTATTATTATAATTATTATTATTTAACTTTCAAAGTTCACTCTATTTCAACAGACAATATGTAATATAAAATACTATTTAATTACTTCCCGGAAAATTCGAATCTATTCATTTGGAAACATTAATAACGCGCTGAACACACTCTGTAACAAGGATAGTAAAATATTAGCATTACCGTAGAGAGGGTAAAAAAAGAAAGAGAAATTGCGGATGAAAAATTAATAATGATATCCCTCTGCACGATATTGGAATGAGAACATTTAAACAAGACAGGTGAGTACACACGGAACTTAGGCAGTTTCATTACCTGAACGTTTTCAAACATCCTGTACTTTGTGTCACAGAATCTGACCCTAATAAGCCGGGTATTCTAAAACCTTGAACACACAAGCCAGATGACAAACGACAATAATGACAATTTTTATACCTCCAATTTTTGTCGCGTTCCAACGAGAGATAAGTGGGGTCATATTTAGAATATTAAACCGACAACTAGTTATAACGGGGTATTTAGGAAGTGATATATAATAGTTCTTTATGCATTAGGGCTAATGTAAGATATTCTTGAAGAATAGGTACTAAATATTGGGGATTACCTGGCGATAAGTTTGGATATATATCAGAATTAAGAGGATTATGCCACCGTGCTTAATGTGTGTTGATTTATTAATTGGAAAAAGGTAATGTTGGGAATAATGGAGGAGTCCCAGAGACAACAAATTATAGGGAGTTTAATCTATAATGGTAAGTTAACACAACCATCTTGAGTAAATATAATATAAGTTCAATTAAAACTGTGATTTTTACATTCACGTATTTTCCTTACCCATTCTGATAGATAACAGATACATGAGTAGATTTGTTCAATAGGGGTGTAAATTAAAACTATTTTTGGTGTTGTCCAGATTTTGCTTATCACTTTACCAAACAAAGATTCAAAAATATCATACTTCATGAGATACTAATTAGATGTTTTAAAATTTACTTTTATTGTAGCATGGACATTTCCTACAAAAATTGTTGTTAGAAATTTGTTTTAATACGTTATCATTTTAGAAATTATAAAAACCTTTATTTATTTTATTTTAAAGCTGGGTTTGCACCCTGACTTTTTGCGTTTTACGTTCTGTTTCAATATTTGATTGGTGATTCTAAATTGGTAAAAGTAGAAGTAAAAATTAGTAAAATCGAAAACGTTACAAATGAAACATTTTTAATTTAGTAACTTTTAGGTATATTTCATGTTAGATCGCAGGGCGACAGAACATTGACAATGAAAGACCGACGAAAGAAAACCTGCACGGTAAGCAAGAGTATTGTCGATAGTCGCCAGCTTTCTGCGAAAACATATACTAGGATTATAATATCTCTCCCAATGAGTAGGTGTGGATGCAAATGTTGACAAAAATTTGCCAAGACACTTATTCATTTATTTTATTTACGCTTATAAGAGGTCTTATATTATCTTTATTAAATCTAATTCACGAATATCTCAGTTTAAAACTTATCCGATTTGAGTGCGATTTTTACAAGATTTTTCAAAAATATGTATAAAATGTCGGAATGTAATTTTTTTTTTTAGAGTCGGCAAAAATTTTCGTATGCATTTTAAATATTTTGTATCCAAATTTTTTTAACATTCCGACATTAGTCACTGTTTGTAACGTTTATATTCATGTGACCCAACTCTTGGATTAGTTGAAGAATAAATTTATTAGAAAACTAAAAACTACATATCTGTATTCCGATAATAGCTGCCATCTCGCATGATATTTTCGAAACACGGATGCACTTGCATACACTGGACACGTTTTGCGGGAGGGGGAATCGGGCACTTAGGAACCACGTTGCGATTTGCGTAAACAACAGTGGCGTGTGTATTCTAGAGATATCTCAAATTTACTTATTTGTTATAAAGTGGGTACACTTGATTTCAATAAAAACTGGTACACTTTCTTTTAGCTATGTAAATCATTCGTTCTTTGATTGATATTAATAATCTTACAAATGTCACTTTGACGTTAATCAAGTGGTGTCATTATTAAAAATGGTTCGACATCTAACAGATATTCAAAAATTTCGAATTGTTTCTAAAATTGAAGATGGTTGGTCCATAAGAAGACTTGCTGCTGAATATAATGTGAGTAAAACCACGATAATGAGTGTTAAAAAACAGGAAACCAACCAAACGGTATCCCGTAAAGTTGGTTCCGGTAGGCCCAGAAAGAGCAATAATCAAGAAGATGAAAATCTTATAATTACCTAATAGAAAACCCTTTTCAGACTGCAGTAAATGCAATTTCGGAGACAAAATTCCCTGCTTCGGTATCTACTGCTTGCAGAAGAATAAAACTATAAAGCGACTTGAAGAGTTGTTCAGCGGCTAAAAAATACAAATTTTCAGAAGAAAAAGAAGCAGGGTAGGATTATTTTTGCACTCAACTATATAATCAATAATGAAAACTTCTGGGGACAAGTTGTCTTTTCTGACGAAAAGGTTTTAAATCCTGTAACGATGGACATGTTTCGCGTATATAGGCCTCCTTCTACTAGATACGACGAAAAATATACTTTCGATCCACAAATATTAGGAAGGTTTTCAGTCAATGTCTGGGCTTGGATAAGCCTAAATGGGTTAGGTGTGTTGGAACAGTGGTGGTCATCTCAATTCCATTAAATATATTGAAATATTAGACAATATTATGTTGCCGTCAGTAATAGAGGTGTTTCCGGAAAATAATTTTATTTTCCAACAAGACAACTGCTCCATACATACGGCCCATCGTGTCATGCAATGGTTTCTTACTAAAAACATAGAGTTGTTACCGTGGCCATCTAAAAGTTCGGATTTAAATCCAATTGAAAATGTATGGGGACTAATGGTAAAACATATAAGAAAATTAAATAACCATCCAAATAATGCCCAAGAATTGGAAGGGATAATTGAAGATGCTTGGGAGAACTTGTCGCAAGAAGTTGACCTTGCAAGAAATCTGATTTTGTCCATGCCTGCAAGACTTCAGGTAGTTTGAGACGCTAATGGAGCAATGACAAAATATTAGTTAATTCTGTATTACGTAATTGAAGTTAATTTATTTTATTTTTTTTTATTGTATTTTTATGTTCAGTTTACATTGTTTACATTTTTTTTAATCTCAAGTGGTATTTTTGTGTTCTTATTTTAAAAATAGAATTATCATTATTCAGTTAATATTTTAATTACAACCATTAGTAGAATTATCCGTAACAAATATTATTTTTTTAAACAATAATATGGCAGGCTTGAAAATGTTTTTGAAAAAGTTATTTTCTAATTATTTTTTAAAATTCTGTTTGAATAAAATAAAAGAGAAAGGTTTAATAAGTTTAAAAACACAAAGAAAACCGATCTCCTCCAAAAAACCCAGGTTCGGGGTAAATCACTTCTTCTCCACCCCCCTCTCGACATGCCTGGCCAGCCCTATTTACAGACATATGCACACAACTAAACTATTAAGATTTTCGATTACAAGAGTTGTACCAGTTTTTTTTTTTTAAATCAAGTGTACACCTAATTAGACGTGTTATTGAAAGTGATTATTAGTGCAGTGAAAGAACAATGGGAAAAATAAAAACATATCATAAGCGTAAATACCCTAGCAGAAAACCGAAAAATCGAACATTAGCCCAAAAGAGAAAATAGAAAAAGTAAGTACTAGTGAAAATTGAATTTTTTCGTAAATTAATAAAAGTAATAATTTTCTTTTATTTCGGTAATTTCTGTAGAGAGACTAATATAAATGAAAGTTTTCCCATTTTGCTGTCTAAATATTGATATGGAGAATGAAAGGCTCAATGAAAGATAATTTTTATTTTTGATTTATTTTAAGCGCAGTAACCTCATGTACAGGGTAATTATTTTAAGTGCATTTTTACTCGATTTTTCTGCTGTATTTTTAACCTAGGAAAAAACTTCAAAAATTATACTTATGTGCTTTTTTCTAAGGAATCCGAAAATTAAAAACAATTGAATGTCAAATAAAAAAGAAAACGCCGAAAAACTGAAAAATGAAAAAAATTACACCCCGCATTAATATGCGGAAATGGATATATGATATTCCGAATACTGATTAAATATGCGCGTCACAAATATATCTTTTACTTCCGGTTTGACCGGAAATTGCCTTAATTCTTTTTATTCTAAATGATATATCCTGTATATTCGGCTCAATTTAAAAAAGTTCTTTCTGAATTCAGCAATATATGTAACATCATCATAATCTTTCATATTTGATAAAAATATTGGAGTTTAAATCTAAAATAACAAATATATTTTTCATATTATTTCATCGCCTTTTACATTCTGAGTTGAATGATATGACACACATTGATACTTCCATTTTATAGGAAAATTTTTTAAAATAATACTATGCATTAATAAGAAACGGTAAAATGGAAATTTTTTTGTAGATTAACGATTCAATTGTTTTGTTGTTTAGTTCTTTAGCTATTTTTAAACAAAGTATATAAAATAATTTCGGTTTTTTTTATTGTTTTTACATATTAATTGCAGGACAAGGACGCATGAAGGGTAAGTTAGCTACTGCTTGGCTTATAAGCTTGACGAAATACAACTTTTTCGTCGGTTTATGTCGTACGAAACCTCTAGTACTCCGCCTCTGATAATTCAACATCTCCCGATCTGAAATGTTCCACTATGCCGTTCTGTAACTAGAACATCGGCCACCTTCGACATTCGCCGCGATAATTTCGGTTTGGCTGTATATATGCACCGTGGCCTGCGCGGGGTGTGGTAAAATCGAGACTATATTCCACTTGCATCTGATATAGACTCTTTTAATTGCGAATAGAATGCGAAAATCGCATTCTTTCCTCGAGTCTTCTTCTTTCCCCGACCAGATAGTAGATATTTGGTTGTGTGTTTGCTTACGTTTACGTTCTCAGTATGTTTTAAATTGTTTATGTGCTGTGTTTTTAACAATTATTTTCTTTCAGTTCGCCTTGATTTCACACATACTAAAATAAAAATGTATTAGCTGCTAGTATGCAATTACAGTGACAAACTTTACTACTACTATAACCACAGTTGCCTGCATTTTATGTAAAAACGAGCTTTAATTTAAATTCAATACACTATTAATTAATAAAAACTAAGGGTAAAAAGAAATCGTTACGTAACCTCCAAGATCTAAATCTCTGTTGGGCCTCTGTGAATTCATCTACTTAACGGTTTAACGCGAAATCGTAACTGTAACAAGTTTAAGATATTCATCTTTCTCCTCCCATCTGTGAATGAAATTATGAGTCGTCAATAGAACTTGAAACCTAAAACGCATAACGCAAAAAGTCTGATTGGGAATACAGCTTAGGAATTACGTATTGGCAAAAAATTTATTCAAACATGTTCCTATATTTTAACTGTGTTCTTAGTACTAGGACTTCGTCCGTTTGTTTAGCATTAAATATTTAATTTTATACACTCCAGAGAGTTAAAAATGCAAAACAGAAAAACTAATTTTTTAATTCAAATTTGACATTGAAACTGAAAATTTTTTGTTCGAGGAACGAGTAAGCAGTTTTCAACGAGAAACCTGAGGATGGTAGATGTAACTTATCGAAACGTCGTTTAAGTAACATACCACTCTCTAGGGATATCAGCTACGTGAACAAAATGGAACTGCACAGCACTGAGGCATAATTAACAAGATTTTTATTTACTGGTGTACGAAATAATTATAACAAAACCTTATAAACTTGTTCCGCACCTAACAATAACTTTTGATAGGTACGTTACTCGTCAGTGACGCCAACGCCAGTGACGCTGAGCCTGAAAACGGTAGTCCTCATTGCGTCCGCTTTCTTAAACTTTCATGTTTCGGCCGTCTTAACATTTGGTTTTTGTAGCCTATTCAATCAGCTATTAACGATAAATTCACTAGAATCGGTTAAGAAACCATAATTTAGCAAATAAAAGTAGAAAGTCTTGATTTTGTGTGGCCCACACGGTATATATTTGATATTCCATCAGAACATGAACATTTTTTATGAGGTTTATTTGTTAATTTCACAAATAAATGCAAGCTTCCAACTTCACAAACTTCTTTTAATTCATTACGATGAAAAACAACACTTTAGATTTAAAACTCTTGTGTAACATAAAAAATTAGATAAGGAAAAAAATTAGCATTTTAAAGAACTCGCAAAAAAGAAATTAGCGTTTCAAAAGAAAAGAATAATGCAATTATTTAAACGAATTTTGTATTTTATTTATTATGATTAATGCGTGCGTATATTACCCTTTGTGTTTTTTATGCCGTTTATATGCGGTAATTCCTCTTATTACAATTTTTCTCCTACTTTGTTATCTCCTGCAGAAACTCATAAAGTAAAAGGTTCACGAAAAACTCAGCGAAGGGCAAAAAATATGAAACATTATGAAAACACCTTAGAAACGACTTGAAAGCGTGCTTATCTTTCTTTCCTTGCACTCAGTATGGCGAGTTTCAAATTGAAAGTATTAAATCTCAGCGCCTTCGCCAGGATTTTAGCAGTTCATGAGAAATTGCCTTGTCAACGATCCTCCTTTGCAACAGTTTATAGATCTACGATACAGCCCATCTAAGTAATGAAGACGAAATATTTGTTTTAGTTTTCCTTTTCATGGACCTCTGCCCAGGAGCATTATTATTAGTCAAATCTGTTACATTTTTTCAGAACTGGGTCATTAAGTTAGGGTGTGAAATATATCTCAACATTTCTCCTTATTTATTTAAGCGGAAGAAAACTTAATTCATTAGAAAAAGGATGTAGTAATAGTAACAAATCATGTTATTCTCATTTTTAAAATTTTAGGCTATTTATTCAATTCATTACATATAGGGTGATTCACTATTAATGCCGAACATTTTAACAGTCGATAGATCTCGACGAAATAAGATTATTTTTTGGTATAAACTTTTTTTCTGCTGGGCCGTCGTTTTCGATATAAAGATATTTTTTGATGTTTATATATTTTTTTCTAAGCTAAAATATGATGATTTGCATTTTTGCTGAGATATTTTATCCCTCTAAATTCAGAATGACATTTATATCAAACCAAGCATTTGATTTCTTTATTACAGTGTTTCGTGACGAATGTGTCTTCTACTCTATACTAGATATCTCAAGTAACAATTTTAATTTTAAAATCCTCTATACCGTGTGTCCCAAATTCGATGCTCACCATTGGGATTTCGGAAACGGTAAGATCTACAAGGTCGGTTAAATGGGGATAAGTTTTAGCAAATTTTATGCTGATTCCAAATCCGTTAAGAAATCACGGCTAACTGAAAATATTTTTGAGATGTTCCAAAAAAATTAAAATTTTGTGATTTCTCTTTTTGGCTGTAGCCAAGTAATCCTTGGTCAGACACATTGTAGACTTTTTGCATTATTAGGATACTTTTGGAGACTAATATTTTGGTCAAGTTTTACCCGGGTAAAACTTGATTTTCACAATAAGAAATAAAATTAAAATTATTCAAATAAGTCAAACTGGTAACCTTAATATTACTGTTATTTTTTATAATGGTCGGTATTAGGTATATCCATGGAAATCAAAATAACATTTTGATTTTCCATGGTCTACTATTTTGTTTTGTTAAGCAATGGATACCTTTTTTAAATTAGTGCCTTGAAAAAAAATTTTCCCTCGGTATGTAAAACATCATTTGAAAGATTTTTTAAGCGCAATCCGAAAAACGAAAAATCCAATATGGCTGCCATAAGAAAACCAAAAGTTACCTCGAATATCTCGAAAACAAAAGAATATCGAACATTCGTTTCTACACTAAAAAATTAGTCCCCAAAAAGTGTTCTAATAATGTAAAGGTCTAAAACCTGTCTGACCAAGGATCACTTGGCTACAGCCACACAAAATTTTAGTTTTTTTGGAAAATCCCAAAAATGGTTTCTGTTAGCCGTGATTTCTTAACGGATTTGGAATGGTCTGGAAGTACTCCATTACACTAATTTAAATCCCTTATAGGGGTAAAAGGGGCCCACCTAGAGAAGAAGCTACGTGATTCTTTTTAAAACTACTGTTCCAACTTTCAAGTTTTAATGAATTACAGCCCCACAAAAAAAAAATTTCTGACCTAGCAACGAGACGAGTATATCCTCATGTATTTTTGATCGCTGATTCCAAATCCGGAGTCAAAAAAGTCGTATATCCCCAAAAAAATTTTAAAGCCAAAAACACTCCCTGAATAGGGTATATATGAGATAACGCTCTGAAAATGATGTTATCATTTTAATCAATCGTTTTGTTTAATATTTTCGGGAAAAATTGAATGCATTACGATAAGAATAAAGGTAAATTACAGCGTTCACCCTATCGGTATGAAACGCACCCCCATAGAGGGTGAGCACAACCCTCATCTGCCACCAAACCAATTGATAACAACAATGACTGAAAAACATTTAAAAATGTTTAAGTTTCGTTAGGTTTGCAATAAACTGACGTAGAATTCACGTAATAGCCCAAAAATACCCCTATATCGTTATGAAAAACAACCCTTAACTTCACATGATAGCAGACTACTGTTGGTCTCTGAAAAAGAGGCACGAAAGAACAACACAAACGACAGTCAGTAAGAAGATAGTTTGAAAATAAAGTTAAAAAATACCATAAAAAAAAGATTAAAAAAAAAGAAGAATTAAAAGCTACTAACGTAAGAGTACTTCTCACCCCTTTCAGGGATGCATTTTATACCCAAATGGTGTTAAGATTGGTGACAAATGACTGCTAATATCCTAGCCATCAGGATCTCTGCAAGTAAGAACATCCATATAATGAAATCGTTATCAAATATGTTTTTTCCTTTCTTTTTTCTGTAATTGAAGTTAAGGGTTGTTTTCATAACGCTATAGGGGTAGTTTTGGGATATTACTTGAATTCTACGTCAGTTTATTGCAAACCTAACGAAACTTAAACATTTTTAGATGTTTTTCAGTCATTGTCGTTATCAATTGGTTTGATGGCAGATGAGGGTGGTTCTCATCCTCTATGGGGGTGCGTTTCATACCGATAGGGTGAACGCTGCAATTCACCTTTATTTTTATCGTAATATATTCAATTTTTTCCCGAAAAATATTAAACAAAACGATTCAGGGGTGTTTCTTGGCTCTAAAATTTTTTTTTGGGGGTGTACGACTTTTTTTGATCCCGGGATTCGGAATCAGCGATCAAAAATACATAAGGATATACTCGTCTCATTGCTAGGTCAGAATTTTTTTTTTGTGGGCTGTGTTATGGAAATATTTACTCATAGAATAAAACTATACTTGGTTTGGGCTAAGTACCACATAATAACAAAAGACACACATAAAATGCTTTGAGTAGATGTTTTGTATTTAATATAGTCAATATAAATGCAAATAAATGTAATGCTACACTCTCTTGATCCACACATGATATAATATGGGCCTCATACATAGTTATAAAATGGACATGTGATGGCTACTACGAACGATTCTTCTTATAGATGAACTACTTATGGCTCCGTGGTCTCGAGGTAACGTACTTGCCACGAAACCTTAGGGTCTCGGGTTCGATTCCCGGTCGAGGAACTGGGATTTTTTTTCGGAAAGAGAAATTAATCCCAGTATACTCGGATATTGGATGTGTGTCCGTTGTCTCTTAATGTGGAACCTCCTCCCGCACAAAGTCATTCCAGACCTTCAGGGATAAAGGGGGGTTGTAATTACATGTGGTGTTATTGTTATTGTTATATTGTTATAATGAAGGACTTCATACTAGGCTAAAATGATTAACTACGGTAAGTTTACTGTAAAACATGGGTTACATAGTTCTTAAAAATTTGTGCGGTCCCTAAAAACACAAATTTTAAAAGATATATAAATAATTGTTTTCCGGTGGCTTACAAATAAATAAATCGGTATCATCCGCTTATAATATGCTTCATTGTTAGTAAGTTGTTTTTGGAAAATAATTCTATTAGATAGTAATTACATTTTTTTTTATTCAATACGGAACATTTCCAATACGGCTGACAGTTATACATCTTGACCACTATAAATAATGGCGGTTGAACGTATAAACCCTATTAGTTTTGAACAATTCTACTTCAAACATGTTTTGTCCTAAAAATGTCTATTAAATTACCAGTTGCTCTTTAAGTATGTCATTGGCATTATTATATTTCTTAAAATTTATAGGCTTATCGTAAAACCAATTTTAAACCCGTTGAGTACATAACAACTGCTTTAAAACCTATGGGATTTATGGTGCCTAGATAGCATAATCTAAAAATTCAGTTTTTCGCAATGCCACATACATCTACTCTGCACGTCTCCTCAGATTTTTTCCAGTGTGTTGGTTTTATTAGTAATATTTCAAAACACTATATTTTGGACAAAGGGAATCCAACCTCTTTTATGCTCATTTATTACAGATTTTTGCCTGCTTCGTTAAAACTCTAATAAGTAGTTGACCTTGTGAAGGTTCGATCTGAAATTTTATAATATTAAAGGATATTAGATTTATAGCCTGACATTAATATCTTCTCAAGATTATTTCATTCAACATAAAATAAATGTTTTTGTTTGGTTCTAACACGTGTATTAATAAACTGTTTTTCTGGTGATGATTGGATATAAGATTGTGTTTCCGTTTTTGTATTTCGCATTGTTATTGCAATAAAAGACAATTTAGTTTTGATATAACTCCTTGAAGATTTTCTTAAAACTTTCTTTAAGACAAAACTATCCTTAAATACACTTGGCATATAATAAATCTGGCATAAATCACTAGTTTATGAGCTGGTCGCTGGGAAACACTGATAACCCCTAAATAAATCTAAAATGTATTTAAATTGTTACTTGGAGTTTATATTAATACGGCCCTGCTATTGAATTTATTCAATCGTATGAGAATTTTGCTGTTTACTTTTTTCGTTCATGTTTATTTCACTTTTAATTTTTTGATTAAATATGTCTGCACTCATAAATATTGCCTCATCTGCCCAAAATATGTTTTTATCGAGATTATATTTTTTCAGTGTCCTCATTATGAAAATATATGGGAGTCCAAAATACCTAGTAGCATGTCTTAAGAAATTTAGTTAGGGTGTTCTTAAAAATGTATTAATATATTAACTAATTGTATACAGGATGTCCCAACCAAAAGTAGGCATCATGGCTAATTACATAAAATAATTTTTTTGAAAAAAGTGTGGAACATCCTCTTGTTTCCAAGGGGGACATATTTTAATTTAATTTGGTCCTACCCCCCCCCTACACGGCCACCACCTCAAAAAATTCAAATGGCAAGGGGGGGTAGAGTGATACATCTTTTGAAAGGTCTTTCAATTCCCTACATAACTGTGTCTTTCTTTTATCGATTCGTTCTTAAGGAAAATAATTTTATTTTTGATAATTACACACAATCGAAATCGTTTAAAAAATCTAAAATACACGGCACTGGGTATTGGAATTTATAAAAAAACTACATTTTTTAGTGCTCTCAAATCAACACGAGTTTTTTCGACAAAAAACACTTTCCTTGTCCGTATAGTTTTAGAATAATAAAAGACTCATAAGTATTTGATAGTCCTTGAACATTAATTTGTTCACAACCAATTTTAAATCAAGATACATTTTACCAGAGTGATTCTCAAAATATTTTCCTGAGACATAGCATCGAGATACATTTTACCAGAGTGAGTTCTCAAAATGGTTTATACCCTTTAGAAGAGAATAGAAATTGTCAGCATTTATTTTAAAAACGATAATTGTGCTAGAGCTACGGAGCACATATTCAATAGAAATCACCCAAATAGAAGGGTTGGTTCTCAGTATGTTTTACAATTATTGACAAAATTTATGGAAACAGGTTCTGTAGGAAACAAAAAGCATGAACCTCAGCGACCGATTAGGAATGAAGCAGTCGAAATGGTAGTTTTGGGTCATTTGCAAATGGATAATACTCAATCGATCAGGAAAGTAGCTGAGGTTTCCGGTGTATCACGAAGCAATGTTCATCGAATTGTAAAGGCCCAAACATTTCATCCATATAAATTTAAAATGGTACACGAATTAAACGAAGATGATCCCGATCGTCGGCTTGAATTCTGTGATATTTTTAGTGAACAATTAAACGGTAACGCCAATCTACTATACAACACGTGCTTTTCTGATGAATCGGCAGTTAAATGGCGAGGTAAGCAGGTACAACTGTAGGTATTGGAGTGAAACCAATCCACATTTGTTCATGGAAACTCATACCCAAAGGCCTCAGAAGTTAAATGTTTGGGCTGGCATCTTAGGGGATCACATTGTCGGGCCGTTTTTTATTCCTGACAATTTAAATTGCAAAAGGTACCTCGATTTGTTAGAAAATAACATCGACCCAATGATTACCCAAATCCGCGAAGAGGACGATAATCTTTTAGAGGGCGAACTGTTTTTTCAACAGGATGGGGTACCCCCACATTTTGCTACAGCAGTCCGTCAATTTTTGGATAATCGGTTTCCTGAGCGATTGATTGGAAGAAGAGGTCCTGTGAAGTGGCCCGCTAGGTCACCCAATTTAACTCCCTTGGATTTATTTCTGTGGGGACATTTGAAATCGAAGGTATTTGCAACAAAACCCGTATCTCTGGAAGAGTTCCGCGAAAGAATTGTTCGAGAATGCCGTTTATTAACTCCAGATGTATTCAGAAATGTTCGTACAGAATTTCAAGACAGATTATACTACTGTATGGAAGTCGGTGGGGGTCATTTTGAACAATACATACGACAATTTAAACTGCTTCTTTTATTTTTATTTCCCGAACCTAAAATAATGAAACAATTATTTCTTAGGAACGAATCGATAAAATTTTAAAAAAATACACATTTATGTAGATAATTGAAAGACCTTTCAAAAGATGTATCACTCGATCCCCTTTGCTATTTGAATTTTTTGGGGGTGGCCGTGTAGGGTAGAGGTAGAGATAGAGAGAAGTATTACATTAAAATATGTCCCCCTTGGAAACAAGGTCGACGTGTTTCACCAATCTTTCAAAAAATTTATATCTCCAAAGTTATTCAGGGTGCATAGTTTTTGTTGGGACACCCTGTATGTACATTGTTACTGTTATTGTAGACCAGTTTTTAATTTCGTACAAAATAATTTTCTGCGAATGTTCAGATAAAAAGTTCTTTTTTAAAATTTTATTTATTGATACTGTTTTATTTTATCTATGGAAAAGTAACGTAATACAGGAAAATTATATCATATTAGTGGAAATACAGACTAAACGAAAAACGAATTAAATTCTGCATGAAGATTTATTTTACCGTACTATTAAAAACTAATCTAGCTATAGTTTCTTGTTTGCTACCGTTGCAGTAAGACATATTTATGACACTCGCTATAAGTTATGGCATAAGAATCTGACCTAATATTCCACAAATTATGATCAAGAACCATGTGTTTACTTCACGTTATTACGGTTAGTTTTGGTATTTGTTATTCACGTTATTTACATCACCTAGTTATAGATCTGCAGTACCCCATACAGAAAATAAGGAGAACATGATTTATTATTTTTTCCATTTGATAATATTTTTCCATTAATTATTTTTATCAGTTATTAATTATGTTATGACGCTTGTAGTATTATCCCTTTTTTAATTTTTAATTGCGAATATTTTTATAATTTATTTACGATAAATAAGAAATATATTCATCGTTTCTACTTAGATTTTTATTACAGTGTTTAAAATTAGATAATAATTTTTATTTATTATCCCGTATTCCACTTATTAGCTTTTTCTGGATTGGCAACAAGAACATATGCAGTTTTAAATAATAAACAATTTTTTGCTTTAATGATGTTATAATATTCTATAAATATACATCGAAAGATTTGGTATTCCCGACATAAAGACCGGTCAGGATTTAATATTTCCGACGAACAAATCAGCTTAGGGATCTATATGTCTCTATATATCTGTATTTTGCAAGTATTAATATCGACGTGAATACTTATGTATGTATCTCACTTTAGTGTTTTGTTTGTTCATTCTTACTGTACCCACAATATCCCCGATTTGCTTCTATAACTTGTGAATAGCCTCGCGCATTATTCAAATATAAAATATATAAATTAATATATTATGTGACATTTTAAAACAAGACTCGAAATAAGTCAGTATAAAATGACTTTAGGAGATGCAGTCCTACCGTGCATTACCCGTAGAATCGGGTTGAATCATTATTTGATGATATAAATTGTCTCTGTTAACGTTGTGACAACAAAATATGTTAAAGTATGGTGACATATGGTTTTCGGTAATGATAATGATTCCTTACTTTTGTACTAGGAAGCATAATTCCCACACCGAGTAATAAAAACAACAATTTTTCCTCAAAATAAAATTAATTAAACCCATATTGTTCGGGATAATATGATGGTTAAGTAACAGTGTTTATACGGACATAAACAGTATACAATTATTTTATTTATTTTATACGTCTAAGAAAAACAATACACACAAATCAAAGTTAGATTGCAGCTAGTATGCACATTTTATTTTAAGAAAAAGTTGTTATACTGTACTAATGGAATTGTGCCTCTATCAAGTAAATATATTTATAGCTCTGGGCATCGCCGTATCTTCACTGTAGTTACCCCGCCTCTATTATCCTGCTAATAGTGTTGGGACGCATTTAAGTGGCGTTGAATTCTAGGAAGATAACGTGATACTTCTCCCCTTCTGTAGAGCAGAAGTAGGTCACAATAGTTAATATATTTACAGAAAACTTTGAATCGTAAATCCTATATCACTACGGATTAACCTGCTGGCGACAATTATGACAAAATTGTTTTTAGAAGATAACAAGAAAACTTCCAAGTTCGAAATTTTCAGTCGAAATTGCACGTTAGATCCGATTTTTTAATCGTGAATTAACTAAACTCGCACTTTTAGAATTGAATTATTTTTAATTTTATATTTATTTTTGTGGTTATAGTAACAAATATTGTATACACGAGTTGACTTTTAATTACAAGGGAGTAATGGATATTCTGTAAGTTTAATAGATAAAATAATTAGGAAACGTAAATTTAGAGACACTTCGAAATTCCTCGACCTTACAAAATAAAAGAGGGAAGCTGAAATTTATATCGATTCCATGTGATCCTCGATTCACCCGTGACATTGGTAAGATTTTTAAAGATATAGGTATGATAGTGGTTCATTCGTCGGGAAATGAATTACAACATTTAGACAATCCAAAAGACAAAATTGAAATATACGAAAAGGTGGAGATATACGAATTAGCTGTAAAGACAGTAATCAAAAGTATGTTGGACAAATTAGACGATCAATTCAAAGTAGATTCAAAGAGCAATATGGCCCATCTCAAATATGGTAAAACAGATAAATCTAGTGTTGCCCAACATGGCGTTTGAGAACAACCATAAAATAGATAATAGTAATTTAAGATAAAAAATTACGAAGTGTAAAAATTTTATGAACAGTGACAGAGGGCCAATCCCATATAGGTTAGTGAGTTACGGTTCATAGAACCGTAACGATGGTTTAGGCATAAATAGGATACGGATATATTGTTAGCATAAAGTTGGTGTTAACAATCTCCAGATGATGTCAACATAGTTGGCGCAACGAGCAAAGTTTAGTGCAGTAGATAGATGGTGTGTCGGTATTTTGTGGAAAACCACATCAGTTTAATCCCAACTGAGTTAGATGAAAAAACTTATGGAAAAATTGGCAGTTGAAGAGGGGGAATAATACACATACATACATACAGACACGTGTACGCACAATAAAAGCTCGTAATCTTGAAATTCTTTAAAAAATTTTTTATTCTGTAATTATCTCATAAACTACTGGCCATACGTGTTACAAACCATTTTTACGTAAAATTTTACGTTATATCGACTTCCAAAAGAAAACGTTTCCATTTAAAAAAGTCAAACTGACCTTGAAATGAGAATCAAATAGTAACCTAGGAAAATACTGATGGAGTGAAATTACTTAGAGAAGATACTATACGTCACGTTCTCGCGCATCGCGTATAATTGTTGGCACAGTACCAGTACCGCATAAATTTTATGTTTAATTAAATAAAAAAAAACAACTAAGTCTAAAATCTACTGTTTTCATTTATTAATACTATTGTGATGCAATTAAAATAATATTTGCAATTTTCGTAATAATCGTCTATGCACATTCATGACGTATACTTCCCTAAGTAATTCTACACTACCCCCATCTTGTTTTCTCTCAAAATCTTAGACTTGATTTTAAATCTTATTATCATTTAGCGCTTACCTTTCGAGATATTTGACGGGGCCGTTTGAAATGAACCACCCTGTATATCTGGCTTCATAACTGGGTAATTTCTATATTCAATAAATATTTTATAGTTTGTACATTACCCATTGAAATGTCGACTTTTATCATTAATAGAGAAAATATAACCAGAGGAAATATTTCTGTAACAATAAATATGCATTAATAATGTACGTTGAATAAATACAGCGGCTTTTTCAAACGATATTTTCGATGAAATCTTTTGCAAACCCCATTATGTGCTTCTATATGGTGTTTTATTTTTACAATGCTTGCATTAAATACGTAACAATGGTACACCCATAGAATATGCAAGCTACTTAAAGTACTTTATAGTTCAAAGAAACCGAAATAGATTTAAAATACTCGAAGTACTTTAAAATAAACGCTGTATTAGGTTATTCAGTAATTAATATTAATAATTTTGAGTTAATACATTTCATCTGTACCGGTAATATATAATCTGGTTAACACACCATGAATGAACATGTATATATAATGCGTCTACTTAAGGATTAACATTTCAAGGATTTAACAGCTATAAGCACCTTTTCAAAAGCACGGGAGAATAAAGTAATATTGACAGTATTAAACGATTTAAGTCAAATTTTAAATTTGATGTATAATAATCCCAAAGTACAATTTATAATAATTTTATTTTAATTGTTAGTAAAATTTATTGGAACTTTGGCGTTTTGATACCCACGCGCATACTTTATGAGGTAAATTAAATTTTAATACCATAGGAAATTGACATTATCAAAATTATTTCTAGGATCATCTTTTTATTAATAACATTCTTTTCACTGATGAATAGACACCGTACAATTTCTGTGAATCCGGGGACCGGCTTCTCGATTGGTCTGTCTTTCCCATATGAACGGGGAGTAGTTGTGCGTGTGCAGCGAGATCTAAACCATATTCCCTAATCTCTATTCAAATTCAGTTTATCTACAAACGTTGCAATGCATAGATACTTCACGCGAGGTTAAAATAAACACAGTGCTGGACAATAGGTTGAAATAATGCAAGTTTCTAATGTAATTATGAAATCATATGTCTTCTAAATGATTTAAAAAAAAAAAGATATCGTAATACGGTTTTGAAGTTTCTTGGAAATAACAATAACTGGCCTGAAGGTCAATATTCCATTGTATTTAAAGAAGGCATATACAGAGTGTAAACTAAACTGTTTTCAAAAAATCAAAATTTCATTCTTACCGAAATTTAAAGAAAACCAAAATCGAGTTGAATTTTTTATATCAGGGTAATCTATGGACCAATTAGAAAAAACGAATTGGGCGGATTTTTGATATCTCGCTTATTTTTAAATACACGGGATTTTCTTTTAATTAGGATAATATTTTACAAATCTACCTCTTATTTTTTAAGAACAAGGTACAGCAATAAATAAATATTTAGAAAACCTTTTTTTTAATGGTAAATCGTTTTTGTTGCTATTACAAAGCAGTCTATTAGGAGTCTATTTAATGCAGTTATTTTTTTGGGGCTAGTCAATTTTTATTTATGGTTAGTAGAAATTTCTTTCAGTGTACGTGTTATTTATTACCTTTCCAATTTAGAAGGGTTTAGTAAGTTTATCTGTAATAAATTTTATATATTTATTTACATAAGGCTCTAAATGTGTATATCTCGTTGAGAGTAATATTATAAGTTTACGTAAACACGGAGTGAATTTTGTTTATAAACGTCACTCGTTCCGCTGGTCCCGCACACATGTTAAATGTGGCCCGAGAGCATTTAAAAAAAAGTAATTTATTTCTCCTCAGAGGGTATCTCACATGTTGAGAGCTTTACGAGATGAAATATCAACTTCATAAAAACGATAACATGCGATAGAAATATCTAGAAAGTAATTAGATGAGATAGGAATGGATGAGAAACCCTTATTTTTTTATCACTGTCGGTATAAATTATAAGGTACATTTTTTGTTGTCGGATTATAAAGAAATGGTAATTTTTAAGCTAATGCTCTTACACACAAGAACTACTAATTTTTTTCGAGGGTATAAATCATATTTTCGAATTGTCATTGTATCAACTTGGTATGCATACGGATGACGATGAAAGTGATTATGAATAATTTTACTTATGGCAATTTAATAATAATAATAATAATAATAACAGTTCGCTACAAATGACAATTTGTAACAAACTGCGATGCGGGGTCAAATTTCATTTAATAACTAAGCGAACACCATCAAAAAAATTAAAGAATCGGCAATAATATTATTGAATGAAGAATATTTTTCGCTGATAACAACGGTGTATCTGATACCTATCCGTCTTTAGATCCGGTATACAATATCGTTATTCTTTTTCCTCGGTTTGGTGCTTTCGTCTAATGTTGGTCTCTGGAATCAATCCATCGTTTTGTTGGAGTTATCATGCGTATCAAACCCTGTTTCATCCAAGTAGATAATTGGTCTATTTTCCATCTTGTTTGGTTTTTGTCAGTATTCTGAAGTCATTTCGGTACCATGGTTAATACCTTGCATCTTACTAACTTTTTTAAATTTAAAACCAATGCGTTGAAGACACTTCCACAAAGTTGTTCTACTACACTTAATTTTAGTTTCGTCTGTTGCAAGTCTTTTGGTAAATTATTCAAAGTTGGCATAATTTTTTTTCCATTGTTTTCGACGAAGGTTGTGTAGGTGATATACCATCCTTCGGAGGAGATGTAAAGCAGCCTATTAGATGTTAGGCAAGTGAAAATCCCTACTCTTCGACAGAGGAAAGGTTCGGCAAAATTTTTAGGTTTCCTTTCGTTGGTTATTGGTCCTGATAGGGGAAGTAATTTTTGTTAAAATAGCTGTTTCTTCTACTGCTCTTTCTTTGCCAATACATTCACGCTCGATAAATCATTGTTTATAATTTCTTTGGTATCTGTAGATACATGTTTTTTATAATTGCTTTAAATTCAGCATTACGGTAATGTATTTGATTCACTCCACTGACGTCAAATTTTTTGCGGATTAGTCGACTATTAAGTTAATTCGCGCTACTTTTGATACAAAAAGAAAGAAAGAATACTAGAATTTTTAAATTATGCTCTGAAAAATTATATCTTCCTTGGGCCAAAAATGAATCCCCATAAGAAATTTAAATTTTTTAATAATAAAGGTAATTGGTACTATTTGTAAAACTAATTTTATCTCTTTAATAATTTTTATATTTATTACAGTTTTCTGAAGCATCACAATAAAAGTCATTTTCTTATTAACCTCGTTTTCCTGCACAGTTATCGACCACTTATGAACATTTACTTTACGCAAAATGATATAACAGCAACTGCAATAGACCACTTGTAAGAGGAGACTGATGGTCAATAAATATGTCGGGAAAAATGAGTAACATGAGTAACTCTTTTCTTTCGTAAACGAAGCCAAGAGGTACATAACGTATCCATAAGAGCAGAGAGACAATTTCCTCATACTTTATTTCTAACAAAAATAAAATGCTAATATAAAAGACATTGCCTAACAAATAAATATATTTCTAATATGTCACGTAACATTTACACTTAACAGTAGCAACATTTTTTTTCTAGAAAATCTTAATACAATTATACAAGTAACTATTATTTAAAACTTTATTGTGGCGGATATTGATTATTCGTCGTTTCATTTTTGAATGTCGTCAAATGTAAAAATAAAAATAAAATAGAAATACGACAAGATGTATATACATATATATATACATATATATATATATATATATATATATATATATATATATATATATATATATATATATATATATATATATATATATATATATATATATATATATATATATATATATATATATATATATATATATATACAGGGTGTCCCAACGAAAAGTAGGCACCCTGAATAACTTTGGAGATAAAAAATTTTTTTGAAAAATTGGTGAAACACGTCGACCTTGTTTCCAAGGGGGACATATTTTAATGTAATACTTGTATACCTATCATCATCCCTCTACCCTACACGGCCACCCCCTCAAAAAATTTAAATTGCAAAGGGGGTCGAGTGATACATCTTTTGAAAGGTCTTTCCAAAAATTTTCACAGATGTCCCCAGAATACTACTCTATGTAACTTATATGTGTAAACTAAAGACATTTGTGTTATATATTTATGAGTTATGTTTAGTATTTATACTAGTATGAAAACATGGTATTATTTTTTCTGTAGTTTAGAGTTCTACGTGAATTCTCTATCAAACTGATCTAATAATTACATGAAACCGTAAATAAGTTAATAGAGTTCATTGGTTGTAACGCTACTAATTTGTTGATAACTTCGGTAACAATCTGTCAGTTTGGATGGTAATTTAGAAGTTAAAAGTATAAATATATATATATAAAAAAAAAAAACAGTACACAAATGTCTTCTAATAATTGTTTAATTGTTAAAAACTACAAGTGTTTGTAAATAATTCTTTAAAATGTTTCTTTTTTTTGTAATATATAGGTGTCCGGAAATTCCTGTCCGCCAGATAAGAAGAATAATCTACGTTCAAAAATAAAGCGAGAATATTCTATAAACATGTATCTTAAAATGTTTTCCCGATGAGTTACAGGCGGTTGAAGATAATCTTCAAAATGCAATCCAAGTTTTTCTTGATTTACTTTGAATAACTTTTGGTTGCTTTGAGCTAGGCACCTCAAATTTGATATACTGTCATTCTCATCATTCATGAAAACTAATATTAAATAATTTTTGTCGAAATCGATTTTCAAGGTCACGTTACTATTCTACTTCTCAGATTTCTTTTATCAGGTCATAACAAATCAGAAAAAAGAGTATCGTAAATATACTCAATTATTTTGTTGTATCTCCTCGATACTGATGCTTTGATAAAGGCGATGGAAAATTTTACAAAAAAGATAACACGATTGTCACGGTTGACAAATTTAAATATTCTCTCGGTAATATGTCAGAGAATACTAAATTCGCGTACTGTGTTTACAGGCATCACCTATACAGGGACAACATTTTTAACTACGTTTCTAGGTATTCATGTATCTGAATTCGGTACGATCTATATAGCAACATCCGTAGATTATATTAGATGATATAAAACATTTTTTAACGTGTCCTAAAAAATACTAAATAATAGTGGGTTATGTATAGATAATCCTATAATAGTTGTTTGTTTGTCTAGCGAATTCGGCATGTACATCTGAACCAGCTAGGCCACTCACTCGGAAAGTATTTAAACTCATATTTGTCGATATCCTTAACATTACAGAGGTTCAGTATGTTGTTTCAAATTAACAATTTCATTTCAAATAAGATCCTTACTTTCTTTTTATCAGCCCTATATATATTATGAATAGAACATTTTTCACTAGATTAATGGCAGGTGCTTATAATAAACGATTTTACTTCGATATATCATGATGTCAAGACAAGCGTGAACGACTAATATTGTAGACAATGCGGAATAAACCGATAAAGAAATGTTTCGCACATGAGAATCAAGGTATAAAAATTTTGAGGTCGAAAACTCTAAGAATTTCATGGGGAAATAGATGGATCGTTTAGTGAAATCATTGGAATTTCACGGTAGTTGTGATTGCACAGGAATACAATGAATGCTTATTAAGTAAAGCCATATATAACTTCTACCGAAATAGTAAAAAAGCTGCATTCGTATGTTGCCGACTTTATTTAATTCAAAGACATTCAATTGGGTAATGAGTTTGTTGTGCTGGAATTTGTTCACTTAATTTCATAATTTTAGTAAAGCCAAAGTTTTGTAAAAGCTCCAAAATAGTTTTAGTTATTTATAGCTATTCTACATACGTTCGCGCTCTAAGAAGCGGCAACAAGAATGTTATATTATGCAAGTAATGTTTCCATCAGATAAATTAAATAACTTAAGGAATTGTCAAAAGCAAACGTATTAATTACTATATATTAGTTCCATAATACTTTGAGTTGGTAACAGTAGAAGAATAGCAAGTAAGACGTATGGCTTCGACTACATGGAAACGTCTTCTTGCTCGGTTCGTAAACAATCGGTTACTAGCTTCATCTTTCAGGTAATCCCACATCTGAATTAATGAGACTCTATAGAGAGTCAGGACTATACTTCATTGTTTGGATTTTTGCGTGTGTATTAAATTAGTTACGATCTGCGTCCGCAGCAACGCATTTATAGGTTAAGCAAATATAGATATGCGTATGTCTAAGCAGGCTAAGACATATGACCGATAAGTTAATAATTGATGGAACAAAGACACGATTATGAACTTATGTCTCAGTTTCATTGTTCAGCTGATTTGTCACTTGATTCAGCGGCGTCGTTATATTTTTGATATTATATTAGTAGCTGTATGAATCACATAACTGAAAAATTACCTTTGAGCATTGACGAGTACTCAGTGGCGGTTGAGGAAATTTAGTGTATGCCCTATCTCAGTGTTGCAAGATAAAAAAATATTATTCTTCAGTAGACGCTACTGCTCAATACCTTCAATTTATTTACATCATATAGCCTGTAATTGTGACGTATGCGTAAAGATCCAAATAACAAAGTATAAGTAGATTTTTTATAATAAATGATGGTCTCTTTGTTTTAGACGAACTAAATGGAGAGATATTTGTAAACAACAAATATGTCATTTGCAACTAAATTATCAATTCCAACATGAGATGTAAACATATTTTTTGCAATGTAACTTCCCTATACACAAAATTATATAAAATGCAACTAAATATCAGCATCTCATAAGATTCTACGACTCTTCTGAAGATAATTCAAAAGCCGTGACATGAAATTGATAGCTAACTTACTTTCTTTTAAAGACATTAATACATTCCTCATATTTCTTTTTGTAAATACAGGTACATTTTTTGCGTAAACAATACATAATTTCTCTAAAATTTTTGTCAGTTGAAGATAAGAAATAAAGATCAAGTTATAAATTGAAGTTGACTGTAGACGACGAATGACAGTCGAATCGCGACATCAAATAACGCAGAAAATTTGTTTAGATGTTTTTCGCAAAGCTTGCTTATAGAATGTATACCCCTCCACATCAGCCGAAATTCCGTTCCTCGCGCAAGAGTCACGTGACTTTCTCGCCAACCACTGGGAAGAAAACTACTCACACCGGCTAAACTAAAATATTCACTTCTTCGATCCGCCAGCTACAGTTCAACACGCGACAATTCCAGTGTGCTCCGCAAAACAACAGTGGTAAAAATCATTCCTGTATTTATCTGTTTTTAACTGTTTGTATCCGCTTTTCCGTATTTTACAGTTTTTTGTATATGTATACCTGTTAATCCGAGCGGTCAGAGATATGTGTTTTAGTTAGGAAACCCTACTAGCCAGATTTTTAGTGTCACTCATTTGAGAATAGAATCTGATCAAGTAGTCCGCGAATTAAACCACGACTGCACCCCAATAAGGAGCATAAAGGACAACCTAGCTATATAACGTCCGCTAAAGTATACGCTAGACGCCTTTTGGGATCATCCGGGGTTTTCAGTGTAGGTTTTATGATACTAAACACCGATTAAATTGTATCCTCATTAAGGATAGAATCCAATCCCAGTATTATAGTTAAGAAACACACTAGCCAGATTTTTAGTGTCATTCGTTTTAGTATAGAATCTGGCTGAGTAGTCAGCAAGCTATAACACGTTTTTCCCTAGTAGGGGACATAAGGGCTAACCTAGCTGTATACTCGCTATTAGACATTTATTAGTAACCATCAGTCCCTAGATTGATATCTTGCCGTAGCGTTACGATTGTATACCGTAACCACTTGTACATGGACCGTTTTGCACACACCGCCTGCTGTAATATCGGTTCCGTACTAACCGCTTTAAAGACATTAACTGCTTGCTAAATATCAGTAGAAAAATAGTAGTTACCGTAACTTAGCTGTATTTGATTTACCTGCTTGTATTATTATTATACATTTCAGTAGTAATATATTCCGTAACTTAGCCGCATTTAATATACCTGCTTGCATTATCACCACGTCTTGCTTGATTTATTCGCCTGCTTTTCCTGTTGTCGGTATTATTGGTTACACTATTTAATATATATTTTTTATTATTGTGAGGTCAGTCTTAAAATAAAATAGAGAAAGTGAAGCTGAAATTCTGTCTTTTATTTAAAACGTAAGTAATCAATCTGGCCATACACCGAGAATCATTTTCGGCAGGTAAGGTGAAGTTGTCCATTGCTACGCATCCAGCAACTACACACAGACCGCCTAGACATTCCGTTTCCTCACTGAGTTACCCTAGCTTCTATCATACCGCTAATAGAATAGAGTGGTGTTTCTATACTTTTAAACAGGAAATGACGCTCGAGACCGTACCGTAAATAAAAGTTCAAAGTACCACTGCTGTATTAAAGGGTGCCACCAAGTGACACATTAGACAAATACCATTTTGTTGTTGTTAATTTACGTCACAATATTGCAGTGTTGTTTGGTTTTTTTATCTTTGACATGGTTAACAAAGTTTAAAACAACGTAAATTTTTCCCAAACCATAAGAACTTTTAACATCTCTAAAAACACACTGTAGAACAAACTGGAACTAATTTTCATTGTCCCATTTATCTAACAAACTCTATGTAACAACTTCAAATCCAAGAAAACTTTTATAAATGCGGAGAAATTTGTAATGTAAACCACAATTTGTTAAATTGTCGTCGTAATTGAGAAAATCTAATCGATTTTAGCATATTCAGATGCTAAATTTTGTTGTATCTCTTAAAGCAATTACACCACAAACATTTCATAGCAACTGAACTTTTCTAAGAATTTCTCAAAACACGTAATATATATATATATATATATATATATATATATATATATATATATATATATATATATATATATATATATATATATATATATATATATATATATATATATATATATATAAAGTTTCTTCATTCGGGATGTTATTGTAATTTAGTCATCTTGATAGGCATAATTATATCAGATATTGATCAACTTTATTTTCCACATTCATAAACTAATAGATACGTTGGAAAATTAATGGTAATAATGATGATGAGACAACATCCTAGGTATCAGTATTTTTACTGTCTTCTTAATATAAGGAAATATAATAATCATAATATTTTAGACTAAAAAAATTTTAATTAATACAGGGTTCAGCAGCTGGTATAACACGTTTTCATAAGGAGAGAAAAAATAGTACTAAATAACGAAATAAAACAAACCCATAACTAGAGCTGTCTGAGGTCACCTGGCCGACAGAGCCGTCATATGACTCATATGTTTACATCATATCATAATACTTGAATAAGTACAGTAAATGGAAATAAATTTTAACAATAATGTTACATTTTATAAAAATTTTTATAAAACTCACCCTTTTAAGCAGATTTATGAAGTAGTGTGGTTGTCGTCATCACAAAGTGGGGAAGATCTATAGTATAATAGCATCAGGTATGTTTCTACAGCTGTCTCCGTCAGCGATGTTCGCTTTGGTGAAAAAATATGTTTTGCATTTTGAAAATGACCATTCGACATCTACGGATGTAATACAAGCATAAGTAAAACAATCTGTGAACTCACTTAACGAAGTTGTAGATGCACCATCACAAATTTGTCTTAATTTGCTAAAATCAGGATCTTTCCATAATACACTCTCGAATTTTTCACTAACGCGATTATTTTTTGCGTCATTTATAGCCTGTAGCTGTGTATTTACGTCGTCCGCTATTTGCAGCGATTCCACTAACAACAACGAACTATTTTGCAATTTTTCTATTGCGTCGTGTAGTCCTCTATAATTGTTATTAATAGTTTTTAAATCTGTCTCAAGGGAAACGTCTTGAAAGCTTGTCTGGTTTTCCCTAATAGCTGCAGCCTCGTTAGTGTTGAACTGTAGTATCACAGCTTTTATTTGTTGAAAATATTCAGCATAATAAAAAGCCGCTTTCAACCACGTTCTCCAACGTGTAAGAATCGGCTCTGGTGGTTCAGGGATACCAGGACACTGTCTGTGAAATGCTCTAAGCCGTTTAGGAGATTTGAGAAAAACTTTTTTTGTATTTGCTATTAATGCATCTACCTCTGGAAAACATTTTTGAATCGTTTCTACCACAAGATGTAACGCATGCACTTTACACGTAACATGTAAAAACCTACAATTGTCTCTTTGAAAAGAACGGCCTACCATGCGCATTGTCGCAGCACCATCAGTCACAAACATCAATACTTGACTTGTTGAAAGTTCAAATTTTTCGAATGTCTCCAACACCCCGTAATTATTTCGCCAGTACACGCAGTTAGTCTTTTACTAGCTAGTAAAAGTGGAAATGTTAGTTTAAGAGGGCCCAGTACACGTACTATAATATTTAAAATAGAATTTTTTTACAATCTGTCGTCTCGTCAATACATAACCAGAGCCGTGTATTTTTTAATCCACATTTAATCCTATTTACAATGTCTTCACGAACAACTGGAATATATCTACGTAACGATGTACGACTTGGTAAGTTCACCTGGGGATTGTATTTATTCCAAAACTTCCGAAATGGTTGTTTATCCAGTATGTGTAGCGGAATATTACAGGCTATTAACATTAACAATAAATCAAACATAAACTGAGTTGTCAAAGGCATGCCATTTTTTTATTTTGATGTTGCACGGTGTTGATGACGACGACAATCTGTTTTGTGCCAGCACATTAAGTCTTGATTACAAACTTTACAAATTATTTTACATCCGTCATAGAATAAATCCGGAAATTCACCGATAAATTTATTCACTGTGTCCGCGTACGGTCGTTTTTTACCCTTTGGCGCGTTTGACATTATGTATAATTTATAGGTACAACCTCACGCATTAACCTTTCAAATAAGACTGCAGCGTAAATCACTTCTAAATCGGCTCATGTGACGCCATCGCAAGACCGTGGCTGTACTCCAGCCACCTCGGACAGCTCTACTCATAACAAACAATAGATATACTTTATGCAGTTTTAGTTCCTAACAATAATGTCCTTTAAATGACACGTTGATTTTAAACACTGTGCTAATCTATTTCTGAAATTCTGCATTACTATAACTAGAAACTCTTTAGTAATGTGTTCCGTTCAAAAACGTCACTGTCCGGAATATAACGATAAATAGACACTAACCTCCAAATATCTATCTGGTTCCCAATTGTTTATAATAGAGTATTTTTAGTAGGTGAAGAATTTCTGTTTAACCTTTGGTCGATCTCATATTTATTAAGGTATTATTATGTTTACCATCTAAGTTAAAATTATCTTGTACATATTTACATATCCAATATTGTTGTTTATTATTTAAGTACTTTTGTTGTAATAACAGTCCCCGAAGTTAACGCTTTCACACTGAAAGAAAATATGATTAGAAATATGTGTCACATAAAATATGCAATCATTTATTACTTTATTAGATAAATATTCAATATTTACGTCGATATTAGTTAAAAGTGAGAACAGCTGTTTATAGTTTTCCTTTCAGAAGGAACTGCCTTTGGTTGGTTTGACCTTCGGCTACTATTGTTAAAGTTTTCTGTCTCATCCCAGCTGCCAACCAGTAGGGAGACAACTTATCATACCGCACATAGATGGCGTTACGATCTACTTTTGGAAATAATTAATTTAAATCTCATTCATTGTGTAATACATGTGTTATGTAGTACCATTAGACTATTCTTATAGTGGATTTTAATCATTAAATATTATTTGTGATATATTATGAATTTATTTTAGTTACTTTCATATCTTATTTTATAAAGTTTGATTTTTTATATCAAACTAGTTTACCTCCTTGATAGAGACAGGAAGATAAGCCATTTTAATAATCAACTTTGCACCGGCAACACCTCTTGGCAGACAATCGATAACATCAATCAACTTTTGAAATGTTATCTTAATTTACTAGTGTTGTGAATAATCATCTGGTAATACTAATAGTTTTAAATGATTTATTTTTCTTGTAAATTCTCTTCAAGATGTATATTTTTAAGGAAAAGTTAATAATTAATTTTTCTAATTTTTTTGTGAAGATGTGACACATGTTCTAATAATATATTTCTATTTATTCCTTTCTTAAATACATAGTCTGAAGCCGGCTAAAATTATTAATCGTTAAAATTTATTGATCGTTAATATTATCCATCGTTAACTAAAATTTTGAATAAAATTTATTCATCGTTAATAGTAAATTCATCAGGAATTTCTTTTGTGAATTTATATTTCACACTTCCAATTTCATTTGGACATTAATATTTGCACATTGGCAAATTAAAAAGTCACGATTCTTGGATCCAGAGGATTAATTTCGTGGATGTTTTATTTGGATGACCAGAATTCATCTGTAACTTGTAACGTGATATGCGCTCCACAATTTTAAGTAACGTTTCATTTCATCGGTAGACTATGTATTAAGAAACTAGGTGTCCATACCAGACGAGAAAACGTTAACTTCAAACTCACGCCACCTTTCCATCACAGGTCAGCCTTCGCTGGAGTGTGGCAAGTTATTTTCTTTTAGATTGTGTTCGGTGAACGAGTTTCACCCACTCTTAATAAATTTTTGTATATATATGGGTCGGTAATTCTAAATTACCATTTTGTGTTGCTGTTGATTTAATAAATATTTAATTTTATTAATTAATTTTTTATTCTGTCTCTACCTTAGACAGAAATTCTGTAGTTTCTGAGTTGGGGGGATGAAAAAGTAATCACTGGTAAAACTGCAGATGGCGCCCTTAATACAAACATATATTTTTTATATTACTTATTCATCCTCGCCTACTACTCGTTGATAGAATTATTTGAAGTGAATAATAGTGAACCAAGGTCTCAAGGAAACAAGAAACGCACGGCCCTTGCCTCCCAAAAAAATCAGCTAGCCGCAGGCACAGGAAATTTCTTTGCTTTCCTTGTCAATAAGAATAGTTCTTATTGACAGGTAAAGTGAAGGCTTTTCCATAAATACCTGATTTGGTTTCCTCTTGTATTAAGAGTAATCCTAATACAGGGCGAAACTAAAATCACGGTACCACGGGGGTTCCCCGGTTATATTTGACGACGTGGTAACCAGGTGTAACATTTGGCTACCGGGTGGTTAGGTGTAACAAATGCCTTCAATTTCTCGAGAAATGCTACCTTTTAATTCTTGAATCGTCTATAGTCGACTCTTGTATACTTTTTCCTTAAGATATCCGTACAAAAGAAGTCATATGCCAATAAATCAGTAGATGTTGGCGACCAATTTCTATTAAAACAATACGGCTACACCTTGCTCTATGTGTCATCGCATTGCCTTGTTAAAACCAAACTGTGTCTTGTTCCAACCTTTGCAATTTCATCCTTGAGAAATTTTTCAACATATTCACATAACAGTTTGAGTTAATAATAGTGGTCGTTTGATTATTCTCTTCAAAAAAGTGAGGTTCAGCGATTCAAAAAACGGATATTCCACACCATTCAGTCACTTCTTAATTAAGTGATAGTTTCTGATGATTTTCCAATGACCAGTATTGACAGTTTTGCTTGTTGATGGAACCATTTAAATTAAAGTGAGCTTCATCCGTCATTAATAAGTAGTCTAGTGTATTTTAATAATAATAATATTAATAATAATAAAATCTTCATTTCCATAGACTTTTACCAAGCATTAGAATACAGTTAAATTTGTAAAACTACACTACATTCATATTTTCCAATACAAAATACAAGTTAAGTAAAAAACAATAAATTACAATGAAGAAACTAACAATACATAAACTTAAAAAATATAAGAAGAAGACTGGATCAAGATAACATTATTTCTCATACTAGGCATTATCCATAATAAGATCAGCGCTTAAGTATTCATCAACCGAATAAAATAAATATTTAAGTAAAAGTACTTTTACTTCTTTTTTTGAAAAGATTAATAACATTAATTTTCTAAATTTGAGCGGGTAATTTGTTAAATAATTTTATGGACATTAACTTAGGACCCTTTGCAACGATGGATAGGGTGTGAACTGGTATATTCAAATTGTAAGTTGATCGCAGGTTGTGACCAATGTTAGTGCCAATATCATTTCTGTTCCTGAATTGATCAAAATTTTCTTGTACCTGTGATACACAACTTAGAATATATAAAGATGGAGCAGTTAAAATTCCTAATTCTCTGAAAGGAATCTGCATGTATGACGAGATGGTTTAAAAGACATTGTACGTATAATTTTTTTTTGAAGTGAACACTTCATTCTCGTTCAAAATTTCAACAATTGTCTGAAGAGTCTCATAAGAATCATTTTATCAGCATCACTTAGCTTCTGCTTCTGAATTTAATAGGGGTGAAAATAATGTAAATCGTTTTTTAGAATTCTCAACAAAAGATTGCAAGGCTGCTGAATATTTTTTTGCAGACTACATTGCAGCATGGACCTTTCCAATATTCTCTGGTATTCGAAAGGTACAAACATCACCTTTAAACTTTGATTGGATAAAATCTGTTCGATTAAAATCACTCTCCCACCTTAAAATTGATTTTCTTACTGGTAGCCTTCCACGTCAAAAATTGAATACAATAGGTTCATCATTTGCTCACACATTTGCTCTAGATACGATTGTTATATATATATATATATATATATATATATTGTTATACTCTTATGAAGGATAGTTGTGTACTTCATTACATAGGAAATGTATAAATACACATAATATCGATGGTGTAGGTCATACGTGATAAGTGCATTTTTGGGCAAAAATTAATTAAGTACACGAAATAAGCACAAACACAAAACACATCCAATTGTTGTCCCAACCCTTCAAGACATAAATATTCATCCTGCCCTCGTAATTATAAATATACCGTGTATTTCCCTCTTTGTTTCTACTTACGATGAGAGTTACTTTTATTAGCCTTTTATTCAATGTTCACATAGTGCATACTGCTTAACTGATAATGTAAAACATATGTAAAATAGAAATTTTGCTGTAGAAATTTGCATTGAATTTGTTTTTAATTCTTTTAAGTGCTTTAAACGGCACTGGAAACACAAGACCATTCTTTAATATCTTTATTCACCTTTTGTCTATTGAAACATTTGTACACATAATAGTCGATATCGTCTGGTCAGAGAACAGAGAAATCTCTACTACCTACGACTACTTACAATTATTGTTCTTTTCATATAGAACATTTTTATGTTTATTCGAGAAATCCTTTGTTGACTAAAATTGAAGATCTTTTGTGAATTGTGAATATATAAATACTTGATTATAGAGAATGATATATAATTCGAATTTCATTTAAATACGATGTTCGCCCTCTTTCTCTGGAAATCTTTTAAAAGGACTCAGTAATACAGCATGAAAACCAACATATTTTGTCAAAAATATCGCAACTTTGTTCCCAAGACTCAGTCGACATAAACAACTGGTGGTGGAAGAAATTATCTTCCAATCATCGTCATCTAGCGCGGGGTTTCTACGAGGATTGAACGATGCCAATTACTTGTCTCAACTCCTACTACAAGATATTTACATGTTCCTTGTATGCTAATACACTGAGGTCTGGTGATCCTGTCTTTGAGCAGATACATGAAAAGCGTGGTGCTAAGAAAGGAGTAGCAGGTTGTAAGGACAGCCTACTGATAGACTGCTGTATCACAGGATTCTGTGCTATAGAAGTGGAATCTATCAATGGTCTTGATTGATTACCACAAGGCAGTTCATTTGAGCTATTGTTACACCTGCTGGAATGTCTTGCGGTACACTATTAAGAAATTAAATAATTACAAAAACCCTACTTGTCAAATTTTCACGTTGTTTTTAACATTACGACTAGTTTCTTCCTATTGGGACATTTTCAAGTAATTAAAATACACAGACTTATTCTTTAGGAATAAATTGAACAGCAAAAAGTTTTTGGTTGATTTTTTCTGCATACAGCTGCTGTTCTAAAAGCATGGTGATGTAGTAAATTTATATTTTGGGTAGAATTATTATTATCTTAACAGCAATAAGTTTACTGAACAAAATTTAATAACGGGGAAATATTTAAATCTATCTGATCGTTTAATATCGATGGTGAAATAATTAGTTTTGCAGATGACACTGCTATATTGTACAAAGACTCAACTTGGGTACAATTAAAACGGATAATTGGACAAGACTTTATAAAAATAGTGGATTTGTTCAATAGCAAACTGCTGATCATAATTTTTAAAAAAACATTCTTTGTACCATTTAGTTGCTACCAAGATACTCTACCAGAATTCAATAGGTACTTTAGAAGACAGTATAAACAAAGAACAAATAATGATATAGTCTAAAAATATCTAGGAATAATTATTGATAGTCATTTGCGCTGGAACTACCATACCAAAGATTAGGGGACTGCTAGGCAAATTTAAACCATACAAACAAGTATTTAATGAAAATTAACTGAAAACCTTGTACTATTCCTTAGTGCAATTCGTATCTTACATACGGTATATTGGCTTGAGGAGGTGTAACCAACAACCATTTAAAAAAATTAGAAGTCACACAAAAATGGATTATAAAAATCATGTGTGGGAAAAATTATACCTACTCATCTGATGCCTTCTTCGCAGATTCCAAGATATTTGATATAAGACAATGGACCTTTTCACAGATTTTTTTTATTGCTTTATGTGATAGTGTTTTATAAAAAAAACTTGCCGTATTTTTTTTTTTTTTTTTTGAGCACGATTTCTATCGAAAAAAAAAAACAAAAGTGCGGAAATAAAGCGCGCTTTTACGTGACGTCACGCAACCCACCTTAGTGACGTCAAAGGGACTACGACCTTGAACATGACACATCGGTGTGTTGCAAAGTTGGTTCTCTGCTTTTTGACAGTTGACATCGAAATTGACTTTGACAGTCGTTTCTTTTTAGTTTGGATTGTTGTGTGTGGAACATGTTTAAAAAGTGCTTTGTACCAACATGTACAAATAACAACATGAATTGTCCAATCAAAATTTTCGTTTACGTTCCACCAGATTAAAATAGACGAAAAGTATGGTTTAAAATAGCCAAAGTTGAGAAGCAGTTGACGAAAACCAGAAACATTTACTGTTGTGAAGATCATTTTGATGTAAGAAAAGTAGTTGTATTTAGAAATTGATGCTAAATTATTGAAATTTTACAGTTAAAAGAAGATTCAGATTCACATAAGCAACTGCGTTGTCACCATACGATGCTCTTGTTGACCTGGAAATTATTAGACATTAGTAGAGCTGTCCGAGGTCACCTGGCCGCCAGAGCCGTCATATGACTCATATGTTTACATCATATCATAATACTTGAATAAGTATATTAAATGGAAATAAATTTTAACAATAATGTTACATTTTATAAAAATTTGTATAAAACTCACCCTTTTAAACAGATTTATGAAGTGGTTTGGTTGTCGTCATCACAAAGTGGGGAAGATCTATAGTATAATAGCATCAGGTATGTTTCTACAGCTGACTCTGTCAGCGATGTTCGCTTTGGTGAAAAAATATGTTTGTATTTTGAAAATGACCGTTCGACATCTACGGATGTAATACAGGCATAAGTAAAACAATCTGTGAACTCACTTAACGAAGTTGTAGATGCACCATCACAAATTTGTCTTAATTTGCTAAAATCAGGATCTTTCTGTAATACACTTTCGAATTTTTCACTAACACGATTATTTTTTTGCGTCATTTATAGCCTGTAGCTGTGTTTTTACGTCGTCCACTATTTGCAGCGATTCCACTAACGACAACGAACTATTTTGCAATTTTTCTATTGCGTCGTGTAGTCCCCTATAATTGTTATTAATACTTTTTTAAATCTGTTTCAAGGGAAACGCCTTGAAAGCTTGTCTGGCTTTCCCCTAATAGCTGCAGCCTCGTTAGGGTTGAACTGTAGTATCACAGCTTTTATTTGTTGAAAATATTCAGCATAATAAAAAGCCGTGGAAATGTTGGTTTAAGAGGGTCCAGTACATGTACTATAATATTTAAAATAGAATTTTTTTTACAATCTGTCGTCTCGTCAATACATAACCAGAGCCGTGTATTTTTTAATCCACATTTAATCCTATTTACAATGTCTTCACGAACAGCTGGAATATATCTACATAACGATGTACGACTTGGTAAGTTCACCTGGGGATTGTATTTATTCCAAAACTCCCGAAATGGTTGTTTATCCAGTATGTGTAGCGGAATATTACAGGCTATTAACATTAACAATAAATCACACATAAACTGAGTTGTCAAAGGCATGCCATTTTTTTATTTTGATGTTGCACGGTATTGATATGACGACGACACCCTGTTTTGTTCCAGCACATTAAGTCTTGATTGCAAACTTTACAAATTATTTTGCATAAATTTATTCACTGTGTCCGCGTACGGTCGTTTTTTACCCTTTGGCGCGTTTGACATTATGTATAATTTATAGGTACAACCTCACGCATTAACCTTTCAAATAAAACTGCAGCGTAAATCACTTCTAAATCGGCACGTGTGACGACAGCGCAAGACCGTGGCTGTACTCCAGGCACATCGGACAGCTCTAGACATTAGTAAGTATAATTGAAATAGGAAAAATATTGTAACAACAATTGCATGTTAAAATAATGGTAGTTCCATTATATTTATAAATAAATTACACGAAAATAAGATTACTAATGACTTACCGTTTTGTTTCAATATTCCTGACTTCTGCTGATAAATAATCCAAATTTGACATGTAAAACTCGTCCACCATAATAAAGTCAACTTTCGGCAGATTTTCTGCATTTCCTTTAGAAAATCCTGGCTCCATTTTCTTCCAATAATGTGCAGAAATAAAGCAAAACACGATTCGTAAATGAACACAGAACATAACCACAAAACTAACCATAAACAATGTAAAATGTGTCAGATGTGGTGTGACGTTAGTAGTATTAGGCGTTCTGGCAAATGCTACCAACATGATTCCGGTTTGTGTGACGTCACTCAGCTTCAAGGTCAAATGAGTGTTCAAATTGCCATAATAAATGTTTATTTTTTTATTAAACAATGGGAGACTTATATTTCAAACAGAGTTGCACAAGGTGAATATCTATCAGTTAGCTTTCAAATAAACATATTTGTTTTGAGATTTCAGAAGTAGTGAAAAGGCCCGTTGTTTTTCCAACGCTTGGACATTTTAAATCCCAAATTAATTTAACACTGATAATTCAGCAATACACCAGATTCTCTAAAAAAGAACTACGTTAATCATTGGCCAAAGATCTTTTATCTACCTTCATCCTACTGCATATGCCGTGATACCACAATACGTAAGAGACGCTCACTATGTTGCCGCGATAAAAAAGAAGCTCAACGCTTAGTTAATAATTACTCCTAGAAAAAAGTTCAGTTCATCGATAGAAAAAATACGTAAGTTACAAATTACGCAGTGCAGAACTACTTTGTTAGTTGTGGTTATCCCTACTTTAATTCGTATTACCCAAAAAAAATCACGCATTTATATCTATATTTGTATTTATACATACTTTGTTATCACAATATAGTCAGGAAACAGATATGTATTTATTTATAGTTTGATAATTTATTTTCTTTTCTATTATTGGTGTTAGTATCGGTTGTATTAGTGTTAAAGATTTTAAAACGTGTATTAATAATAATAAGCTCATGAGGGGATTTCCCTTGTGGATTGACCTTACTTTTCTTCATGTGTCATTTCAATATATAATTTGTATTTGTATTTGCAAACGCTAATAGGTAATAATATAAATCACAGTCTGTATTGCCAAAAACGGAATTAAATACTATATCAACTTTGATACTATGGTCTTTCTACAAAAAATGGTTAAGTATTATTGGCTGTCTAAAACTTTAGCTGTCACCATGCACGAATAAATTTTATTGCGCATCACAGTTAACGTTAACTCCAACTTTTATATTTTGACAGTTACCTATGTACTCACAAATAAATTGATATTTTCAAGTTTAATTGAAATTTCATTATCAGAAATATAATACATTATCAAAAATATAATGCAAAACTCGGAAACAGCTTATTCAGCTTTCCGCCATTACCGCTGGTAACTGCTCCACAGGACGGGAGCCAAATCTGTAACCGTATTAAAAACAATGACGTACAATGATGACGGCATAATAACTTCCCCTTTTACCGTTCCCAACATGAAAGTAGAGCGGTGTGTTGATTAACGTTGAGTCAACGGGAGAACGCCTAAAACGCTGTATGTGATTTATACATTGCATTACCCCACCGTATTTCAGTATACCTTCTAGGAGTTTTTTTATATAATAGCTATGAAAACAAATAGTTCGCAGAGCTGATCTAGATATTGGCCTTCAAGATCACCGGATGTATACTCATTAGATTTTTATTTATGTGGATAGTTAAAAATCACGATAAACGTTTGGAGTAACGCACAATGAGTTTTTAATGACGATTCTCGTTTCTTGATGTAAAGCTTACTTTTAATTACATTTAAGTAACAAGAAATCAGTTTTTGCACATCAACTCCAAAGTCCTGGAGTGGGTTGGAACCTTTGATGTGAAGATAACACTGACGTAGTTTTCCACGAAACACCAAAACACTATATACACTCGATGCACGTTTCGCCAACCAAGTTGGCATAATCTGGAGACGATTAAGTTAATCAACTCTAAACTTTTTTATTATCACACAGGTTCTTAGTCTAAATTTCCCTCTACAAAGCTAAAAATAGACGCTTTAAGCCGAAACCATTTGATTGAACGATGTAAAGGATTGCAATAAATGTAGGCATTACGACGGCAAAGGCTCAATGCGATATTGGGTTAAGTATGCCTAGAAATCATATACATAAATATAAAATGAATGGGTTACTCCCGCCCACGCTCAAATGTAATCACACGAATTTATCGATTAAAACTTATTAATTCGCCCAGGTTCTAATTAGACGAGCGGCTTTATAAACGTTTATCTTGTCATTAGCTCACCTGGTCTCGACCTACACGCCCCAAGTAATAATCAGACCGAAACATATTCACAATCATAACAAGAACACTTCGAACGCCCATAAAGATGGGAATACAATGTGCCGTTACAAGAAGACCATTTAGCTTGACCACGACTTGGTCTCTTATCATGATATACAGTATTATACTATGTCGAACTAAATTAACACCTGTATATTTATATTGCACATATTGTCGCCAATAACCATTGACAACATCTTATTTTCAATATAAACCTGGTACATGATCATGGTCGTAAATGTCCTGTTCTTTTTATTTATGTGAAAACTTATCAGAATACACTGCACTCTTGTGTTTTTTTAAAGCGTTTTATTGTTTGCTAATTTCGATGGCCTAATGGAAATAAGGAGTTTTATTGAACAAATTAGCAACAAGTTAGCTACAAATTGGAATATACGCTTTTACAAGCGACCACTAAAATAGTGGCCAATCATGGCTTCTTAAGTTTTAGTTATATCTGAAAAACTTTCACATTTTTTTTGTCAATGTTATAGACGAAAATGTGAAGAGCATGAAATTAACCATGAAATTAAAAATAATATGCAAATTTTTTTGTTTTATCTAGTAAAGAAATTTTTCAGCTGTGTTACGTACAATATTTTTCTGCAACCGTTCTTTGCTAGTCTCGAAAAACTTTTTTAATTTTAACAATATTCATAACAGGCAACTGACAGATGTCATAAGCTTACCTTCAAAGAAGACTGGAACAATCATTTTTAATTGTTAGCAGATACTATATTGTCAACCAACATTGACATAAGATATCGGTAAAGATTTTAGTTACCTTATGTCCCTTTATCGGGCTAGACGAGTAAATATGTATTTTTTACTCAAAAAAATTGACCAACAGCAGATAACTTTCTAAATCAGCTGTTCTCATGTTACGGTACACGTACCACTGGTGGTATGCAAAGCTTCTTAAGGTGGTACGCCACATAAGCAAGTATATCTGCTTATGTGGCGTACCACCTTAAGAAGCTTTGCATACCACCAGTGGTACGTGTACCACAACATGAGAACCGCTGATTTAGTTAGAGTATAACGACCCATGTATGTATGTTTGCGAATGAGAATACCAGGACACGCGTTATGACAAAGTAACATGTTTACATCAAACATTGCGAAGCACGCGTTCACGTATGCACATAAAAAATTATAGCACAGGAGCGCGGTATTATATAAATACATTTTGTGCATTTATAATGCACCGCGCGCCTATGCAAGAGAACTACGCAAGACTGACGGTCGACAACGGGTCGCTTTGCGAGCCCAGGTAAACAGTTTTTATGTGCTCACATGAATGAACGCAGTATGATATGGTGTATATTTTAATCACTTTTTTACGTAGGATAGTATTACTAAATGCTTAAAATGCAGCATATTGCTTTATATTAAGATGGAGACAAACATAACATTGTTTAAAAGAGAAATATGAAAACTATGCAGCAAAAAGTTGGTCCGCTCTAAAGCAGGTAGAATATAAAATTGTTTTATTTTCTGACATTATTTCTTAAATAAAAGTAACGGAAAGGGTCTAGCCGGATAAGCATGTTAAAAATGCCCTTAAAGGAAATTACACGAAATGAGCGTTAAAGTATTTTATTAGTTACAAAAAAATATTTGCTAGAGTATTATTCCAAAAATCCAAGGGGGGCTGAACTTTTGCAAAAAAGGTAATTATTTTTTAAAAATATGTTGCAACTTACATAATGGGTGAAAAATTTTGAAAAAATTCTCGAACATAGAGATCTACCAAACGAACTCAGTAAAAATTATTATGCCATATTTGGCGCGAAATTCAAATTTTAAAAAATTAACAAAAATTAAAAACGCCCTTTTCACCTTTTTTTTAAAAAGGTGCTACCATGATTTTTTTCTAACAGATGTGCCTTTGCATTACTAATACCCCTAATTTTTTTTCAGAATTTTTGATTTGGTGGCACATGCTGAAGAAAAATAAAAACTTCACCTCACAGCCCCACAAAAAAAAAATTCTGACATAGCAACGAGACGAGTATATCCTTATGTATTTTTGATCGCTGATTCCGAATCCGGGGTCAAAAAAGTCGTACACCCCAAAAAAAAAATTTTAGAGCCAAAAAAACACTCCCTGAATATGAGATAACGCTCTGAAAATGATGTTATCATTTTAATCAATCGTTTTGTTTAATATTTTCGGGAAAAATTGAATGTATTACGATAAAAATAAAGGTAAATTACAGCGTTCACCCTATCGGTATGAAACGCACCCCATAGAGGGTGAGAACCACCCTCATCTGCCACCAAACCAATTGATAACGACAATGACTGAAAAACATTTAAAAATGTTTCTTTAGGTTTGCAATAAACTGACGTAGAATTCACGTAATACCCCAAAACTACCCCTATATCGTTTCATACCGAGATAGGCTGAACGCTGTAATTTACCTTTATTGTTGTTATCATGTTATCATTTTAATCAATTGTTTTGTTTAATATTTTCGGGAAAAATTTAATGTATTACGATAAAAATAGAGGTAAATTACAGCGTTCACCCTATCGGTATGAAACGCTATAGGGGTAGTTTTGGGGTATTACGTGAATTCTACGTCAATTTATTGCAAATCTAACGAAACTTAAACATTTTTAAATGTTTTTCAGTCATTGTCGATATCAATTGGTTTGATGGCAGATGAGGGTGGTTCTCACCCTCTATGGGGGTCCGTTTCAAACCGATAGGGTGAACGCTGTAATTTACCTTTATTTTTATCGTAATACATTCAGTTTTTCCCGAAAATATTAAACAAAACGATTGACTAAAATGATAACATCATTTTCAGAGCGTTATCTCATATTCAGGGTGTTTTTTGGCTCTAAAATTTTTTTTTGGGGGTGTACGACTTTTTTTGACCCCGGATTCGGAATCAGCGATCAAAAATACATAAGGATATATTCGTCTCGTTGCTAGGTCAGATTTTTTTTTTTTGTGGGGCTGTGAGGTGAAGTTTTTATTTTTTTTCAGCATGTGCCACCAAATCAAAAATTCTGAAAAAAATTAGGGGTATTAGTAATGCAAAGGCACATTTGTCAGAAAAAAATCATGGTAGCACCTTTTCAAAAAAAAGGTGAAAAGGGCGTTTTTAATTTTTGTTAATTTTTCAAAATTTGAATTTCGCGCCAAATACGGCATAATAATTTTTACTGAGTTCGTTTGGTAGATCTCTATGTTCGAGAATTTTTTTCAAAATTTTTCACCCATTATGTAAGTTGCAACATATTTTTAAAAAATAATTACCTTTTTTGCAAAAGTTCAGCCCCCCCCCTTGGATTTTTGGAATAATACTCTAGCAAATATTTTTTTTGTAACTAATAAAATACTTTAACGCTCATTTCGTGTAATTTCCTTTAAGGGCATTTTTAACATGCTTATCCGGCTAGACCCTTTCTAAGACGTTTGGCTTTCTTATAGCTAAATCGAAATTTTTTTATTAAATTAGGATGTTCTTATTTTGGCATAACCAGTCATTTTAGTTCCTTATTCAATACTTTAAAAAAATATGTCAATTTTATTTTTGTTATTTTGTTTCTTTCCACTGCTAACCAATAAAAGGCATTTCCTGTTATTGTAAATAAATTACGTATGTACACCTTGCTGAAATATTTTTCCACTGATCCGATTACCTTAAAAGACATTTATCTTAATTCTAATGCCTTGAAATATTTTTTACGCCTGGTAATAAATAAGTAACCCACAATGATGTATTTATTACGCTTGGAAATAAGCAATTTACAATACACTCGCTACTTTGCCCATTGTAAATCGGGCTCACGAAGTCCAACCCACTACTGCAAAGTTTAAGTGAATAGACTAAAGACTTTATACAACACGCTGGCACGACCTAGGCTTGAGTATGCAAGTATAGTTTGGGACTCATGCTGCGATATCCATATTAATAATATTGAAGATATTCAAAGAAACTTTTTAAAATTTGTGTCATTTAAAATCGACCATTTATTGCAAAAAACAATTTAGAGCACCCACTAAATCCACATTATAGATGATATTTTACAAGTTGTTGGCTGTTAAAGTAGAAATTATTTCTTCAATGAAAAACAGAAAATACTTTATTTCCTATTTTTTTTATATGATGTACGTGTAGTTCGACGAGTTAGGCAGAGAATTCTCTTTGTACACTTATGAAGAACCGGTAACAATACAATAATTTGATAAGTTTATATCATTATCCTGATCAGGATCGCCAATCCTTTTCTCACGTATCCCTGCGTGAAAGCAAAGGCTTAATATGTAAGTACATTCCATAATTATTAATTAGCTCGGTGGTCGAGTGGGTTAAGGCAGTCGACGCGAAACGACGGATTACTCGGGCGTGAGTTCAAATCCCATGGTTGAAATAAAAAAGTATTTTTTTTTTTTCAGAAATATCTGTTGGATCGTAATATGTTATAATATCAGCATCAATAAGCAATATAAATATAGTTGAAAACAACTAAAAAACACGCTTTCATATCACATCAAACTAAAAAGTGAAAAATAAATATAGTTTAAAAATACTAAAAAACACGCTTTTAAAGCACATCAAACTAAAAAGTGAAAAATAATTATTAATATAAACTGAAAACAATAATGAACGAAAAATACTAGTATTATTGTGAAAAAAGCGTGGGGCGCTTTGTGCCATATTTTTCGTATATCGAGCAACCCACGCTTTTTTCACAATAATACTAGTATTTTTCGTTCATTATTGTTTTCAGTTTATATTAATAATTATTTTTCACTTTTTTAGTTTGATGTGCTTTAAAAGCGTGTTTTTTAGTTTTTTTAAACTATATTTATTCCATTATACCTACGTTATGTGCCGTAATTATCAAGTTATTGAAAAAAATGTTGATATTTTTAATAGTAAACTAAGTCAAATTAAGTCAAAATTTGTTAGTTGATCGCTTCGTTGTATTAATTCCCTTAGTTTATATTAATTTCATATAATTTATATGTTATATGTATATACTAAGGCTGGGAATCGAATACAAATAATTCGAGTATTCGAATCTTCAAGTATTCGAATACGAATTATTCTAATAGGAAATTATTCGAATATTCGAAATATTCGAATACTCGATTATATTCGAATATTCGAATACTCGAATATTCGAATACTCGAATATTCGAATATATTTGAGTATTGGAATATTCGATTACATTTGAGTAAATTTGAATATTAAAATATATTATTAAATTATGTACGAATGCATCCAACCAAAGTAGGTAGATAGTAGGTATAGGTAGGTACCTATTCTAAAATCCAAATATATAAATAGACCACATTAGTGGCACGTTTTACTCCCAGTCAAACTATTCCATATCTCTCTCGCCTCGACCTTATTCTTACTGTACTAAGGCAGGGATTAAAATTAAATTTTAAATGTTAGAAAACCTGTAAATATTTAACTATTGACTTTTCATGTATTTGTTTTACCTTCACAATCTGCATCTTTTTTTAAAAACATTCTAATTTTAGAGCACTTTTATTTTTTCGAAAAGGAAAAATAGTTATGACACTGAAGTATAGATAATAAACTAGCTCTGTTTTCGTTTTATTTAAGCTTAGGTATTCGAATAATTCGAATTATTCGAATATCCGAATACTCGATTAATTCGAATATCCGAATATTCGAATATAGGAATATTCGAATATCCGAATATCGAATATCCGAATAATTCGAATACCTATTCGAATAATCCGAATATTCGAATATCCGAATAGTTCGAATATTTGAATATTTTTTCGAACGAATATTCGAATACTAAAATCTGGAAAATTCCCAGCCTTAGTATACACTTAAATCATGTTACTACCTACTCTATTTCCGGCCCTGTAATTGGAAGGTAAATTCTGTTGCGCATGCGTATGTAAAATAAAAATGAAATAAAATAAATAAAAATTAAATTAAAGTCAATCTAGTAAATCTGAAGAAGCTACTGCCTAACAACTGCCAAGTATTTATAAATATATATGTATATAAAAAAAACGTGTAATAGCCATAAATAAGTTAAATTGCTTTTTCCAATGAGAACCTATGTAGTTAACAGAATTGCATAGCAATCGCAAATGTTGTAATGTATTGAACGAATTTAGGGAATTTTGTTCACTCTTCATTAAATAATTTTGCTAACATTCTCTCTTAAACTAATAATAATCGAAATAAGTAAATTCAGCTGCGTTCAGCGCAGCATTTAGCCTATTTAACTCTCATACATATATGACAAATGAGACACTAAATTTACATTTACATATACAAGTTTTGCTAGATGCAAGTAGCTTTGTGGGTTAAGTTAAAGTCGAATAAATAAATTTTCATATTTCGGGTAACTGAGTTGTCGATTTAGAAATGGGTGCACCTGTAAACTTTAGTGGCTTTGCTGGGAAGCTGGGAAACGTAGTTAGTTAATTTCGCTTTATAAATTAAACTAGGTAGTTGAAATTTACCAGGAGGTTTGCGTAGTATACAAATAATAAAATTAGTTATTAAATCAATATACAGTGTGGAAAACAAGAAATAAGTAAAATCCGTATTTTTAAGCAATTGCAACAATTTTGTTTACCTTGCGATCACTAATTGACAGATTCCAGCTCAAAATATCAAGGTTCACTTTTAATTGTACAGGATTATTCATTATTAATTACCCACCCCCTATCATCGTTATTATTGCCTATAGAAAAAAAGTTTTAAATAAAAGTTATGTGGTTATGACTGAATTTTGTTAAAATGCTATCAAAAGTACAGTAGCGTGCAGATTTCAGGGGATACAAAAAAATAATATTTTTTTTAAATAGGATACCCTACATATTATTAAATTTTTGGAATGATCCTTTCCTCCTGATTTCAAAAATATACCACATGTTACCCCTATCATATATCATTTTTGAGTTATTAAACGTCGGATATCTTAGTTAAACTAGTTACTGTAAATATGGAAATGTTAACATTATTAAAGTGAACTATGAAAATGACAACTATTATGTTTGATAAGTGATATTTCTTTAATGAAATAATCAAAATGGTTTACAGTGAGGAAGAAAAAAATCAAATATTTATACAAAATAGATAACAGATTTATTTAGGAAATTTAAATATAAATAAATGATAACTCATAAAAGATATTCGATGTGTCCACCATTATTGTCAATGTATAATTGATAACATCTTCTTATATTTATAATAGCACCGGAAATGGCTTCATTATTTACATTCAGATTGTTTATTTAAAGACTTGAATATTATTATTATTATTATTATTATTATTTACAATGTCTTTTAGAAATCCCCAAAAAATGAGTCCATATGGGTCAAATCCGGACTGTTAGGTGGCCATTTAATAGGTCCATTATTCCCTATGCATATTGGTAATACTTTATTCAAATGATCTCGATCGTGTAGGACATTATACGGAGTTGCCCCATCCTGCATCCAAATCATATCATCAAGTTCGGCTTCCGGAAAATTCTGCAAAAGAATATTTTCTGCTTCTGGGATAATTATTTCCAGATAGGTAACTCCAGGTAAAGTATAATCATAAAATATAGGACCAACAATTTTGTTTCTGAAAATTCCACACCAAACGATAACAGTTTTTCTTCCTGATTTTTTTATTTGTTTTACCAATCTTTTTCTGTTGTGCTTGTTTTCCCACGACCTTCGATTTTTTCTATTAAAAACTCCTACTGTAGAAAAGGACGATTCTTCAGTCCATAATATTATAGTAAAAAATCGGGATATTCATCCAACTTTTGAATCATCTGGCAGCAACAATCCAGCCTTTTCCTTTTTATAAGCCTCTGTTAAAACTTGTACGGGTAAAATTTTACATGGTCTGTAGCTGTTATTTTTTAACGTACTTTGGATTTTGGAATAAATTTTACCTAATTGATCGACTGCATTATTTATACTACATTCAGAATTTTCTAAAAAATAATACAATGTTTTAAAAGAGTTTATTCGCGAATAAATATGGATGGGCTTACCTTCGAAATGAAGTTTTTTTCTACTAAAATTGGAGGTATTATTCACCTTTCGGTAAATATTTTTGAACGTATTTTCTAATGATGATTTGGATACAATACGCTCTTTTTTGCTGCACGTTTATTTTTGTTATTTTGTATGTAACAAGTAAATATTTGGACTTTTTCTCCCTCACTGTAAACCGTTTTGATTGTTTCATTAAAGAAATGTCACTTATCACACATAATAGTTGTCATTTTCATAGCTCACTTTAATAATGTTAACTTTTCCATATTTATAGTATGTAACTAGTTTAACTAAGATATTCGCCGTTTAATAACTCAAAAACGGTATATGGTAGGGGTAAAATATGGTATATTTTTGAAATTAGGAACAAAGGATCATTCCAAAAATTTAATAATATACAGGGTATCCCATTTAAAAATATATATATTATTTTTTTTTGTATCCCCTGAAATCTGCACACTATTGTACTTTTGATAGCATTTTAACAAAATTCAGTCATCACCACACAACTTTTATTTAAAACTTTTTTCTATAGGTAATAGTAACGATGATAAGGGGTGGGTAATTTATAATGAATAACCCTGTACTTAATGAGTGAATGACAATATTTTAATTTGTAGTTTCGACTAATTTATATTTATTTTATTACTATTGTGTATTATTATTATTATTGTTGAATAAAAATATTTTAATTCGCAAAGTGTAACGTATTGTTAGTTAGTGTTAATTTATTATTATGTATTATATTAATGCTTATTATTTTATTTCCTTTGAATATTTATATTTTTTTACTCTAATTGTTGCTAGATTCTCTATATTTTGTTTTTGATACTTAATTTTTTTTAAGTGTAATTGTATCCTGTAATTGGCTTCTGCCTGTAGGATACATATGTATATGAAAATAAATAAATAAAAATAAATAAATATACTGACAAATTTTGAAAAAGATGAATTATTACTTTTTTATTTTCTTTTCCTGTAGTTTATACGATTAGCAATTTTAACTTTATAGACAGGTCGTCTCCTCCAGCATGCACTAACAAAGTAGCCGAGGTTTGGTGTAGGCAGCGACTGGTATATTCTACAGCATTTGGCAAGCCAAGAAAAGTAGCGATTTTGCTTGGAATTTTTCCAAAAGTATCAAAGATGCCCACTGGCTTGACTTGTACATTTTCCTTGTTTGTAATTTACAAATAAACGCCTGTGTGGTATTTTAGCTTGTCATAAAGCTACATATTTCTGAAAAATACTGAGGCTGCGTTGATTGTTTTCTTCATCAACAATTACCAATCGTCTTGGTTTATTAGTTTTAGAATGCAGAATTTTAACAATTATCAATGTGTTCACATTTTCAGTATCATCAATTGAAGGGTACAGGAATAAAACAAGGAATGTCCGTTTTAGACAATTTTGTGATATACAGGGTGGGGCAATAGTACGTCGGACCTCGATATCTCGAGTTCTACGATAGCTAGAAATTTTTAAAAAAATTGCAAGTAAACTAGATAAAGAAGTCTATAACTGGAAATTATTTTCGACCATACAGGGCGAGCCAAAACAAAATTACAGGACCAAGTGCCTTTTTTTAAATAGAATGCTATGTATATCAGTACATTTTTTGAAGCCTCTTTCTAGGCTCTATTCATTCCTATATTATTATTGGTTATCTCCCAACCACTTTGATATAATGAATTTTTTTATTGAAATAATGCCATCTGCAGATGGATATTAAAAAAAATCACCAGTCACAATTATGGGTTTTAAGAAAAACTTATGTGAATACCAGTTACGAGATATCTAATTAATATTTTTGAATCATTTTCATTTCCTGAAAATGTACAGGGTGGTCAAAAATTAGTATTCAATTAAGAACTATTTAAATTGAATTTTCTCAATTTTTTCAAATAGAACACCCTGTATATTTTTCAACGATGTGATGTAAAAATGCAAAACAAACATTTTTTGTAAGTACTTCCCTATGGCTAGTTGCAACCATTTTCGTTTTATTGAGCAATAATTACAACATTAAAAAATAAACTTAAAAACAGAGGTTTCCTCTAATAACTCAGTAGAAAAAATTATAATAAATGTTCCACATGTTGGCCATTTTGATTGACACACATCTCTATGCGCTTTTGAAATGAGGTTCCCACTGTTCCTAAAACTGCCGGTGTGATAGATCTAAAGACAGTTATTATTCTTTCCTTCATATTTTGTACTGTTGTTGGTGTGTCTCTATAAACAATTTCCTTCACGTATCCCCATAAAGAGAAATCCAGTTTTGTAAGATCTGAGGATCTAGTAGTCTATTTAGTGGGTCCATTTCTTCCAATCCATTGATGAGGGTAGGTATTATTTAAGTGGTCCCTAACTGCATTTAAATAATGTGGTGGAGCACGATCTTGCTGAAACCACATCCTATTTCGAATTCTTCCAGGGAGATTTACCAATAATTGTGGCAGATAGTTTTCCAAAAAATGAAGATAAATAGCTCCAGTCAATGTACCATCAAAGAAATGTGGCCCTATTACATGTTCTCCAATAATTCCTCCCCAAACGTTTATAGACCATCTGTGTTGGTTATCAACTTGCATAAAAAAGTGAGGATTTTCCGAAGCATAATAATGGAAATTGTGCCTATTAACAAATCCATTTTTATGAAAAGTTGCCTCATCAGTGAATAAAACATTATTGAAGAAGTTGACATCAACTTGTATTTTACCTCTGGCCCAATTACAAAATTGTAGGCGCTTTTGAAAATTGTCATCAGATAATTCCTGGTGCATTTGAATATGATATGCATAAGATTCGACCCACAGACCGTCTACTTATTCCTACTAATGAGGTCACTTCTCTTTGTCTAACATGGGGATTCTCAACCATTGCCAGCATCACAGAAACTCATTTTCTTCGTTCACAACACGTTTTGTTCTTTCACTTTTTTTATATTCGACATTTTCAGTTTCCAGAAATCTATCGAGAAAGTTTTGGAAGCTGCTAACATCAGGAAGCCTTCTTTCAGGATAACGTTGGTGATAAATTCTTTTGGCAAGTAAACAATTTCTGTCTGACTCGCCCAAAACAAAAGTCATGTCTACAAGTTCCGCTTTATTAAAATTTATATTGTAAAATTCCAAATATTTTAAATTCAATACAAATTGTAACTAACGACCGATAAGTGTGATAAATGCTCCTTTGTACACGACAATTTATACCAAACTGAGGTTTTATTGCTTGTCGAATAACGAAAACAGCAAAAAAATGTACAAAAAAATATTACAGCAAAGGACTGGTTAAATACTATTTACTCATTTCAATGGAAATGGTCCCACTAAATGGCCTCATTTCAAAATTGCATAAAGACGTGTGTCAATCAAAATGGGAAACACGTCGAACACCTATTATAAATTTTTCTAATGAATTATTTGAGGGAACCTCTTCTTTTAAATTTATTCTTGAATTTGACACTTATTTATTTATAAAACGAAAATGGTTGCAATTAGCCATAGGGAAGTACTTACAAAAAATGTTCGTTTTTCATTTTTACATCACATCGTCGAAAAATATTCAGGGTGTTTCATTTGAAAAAAATTGAGAAAATTCAATTTAAAAAGTTCTTAATTGAAAAATAAACACTTATTTATTTATAAAACGAAAATGGTTGTAATTAGCCATAGGGAAGTACTTACAAAAAATGTTCGTTTTTCATTTCTACAACACATCGTCGAAAAATATTCAGGGTGTTTCATTTGAAAAAAATTGAGAAAATTCAATTTAGAAAGTTCTTAATTGAATACTAATTTTTGGCCACCCTATACATTTTTAGGAAATGAAAATGATTCAAAAACATTAATTAGACCTCTCGTAACTGGTATTCACATACGTTTTTCTTAAAATCCATAATTGTGACTGTGGTGATTTTTTTAATATCCATCTGCAGATGGCGTTATTTCAACAAAAGAATTCATTACATCAAAGTGGTTGGGAGATAGCCAACAATAATATAGGAGTGAATAGAGCCTAGAAAGAGGCTTCAAAAAATGTACTGATATACATAGCATTCCATTTAAAAAAAAGGCACTTGGTCCTGTAATGTTCGAAAATAATTTCCAGTTATAGACTTTTTTATCTCGTTTACTTGCAATTTTTTAAAAAATTTCTAGCTATCGTAGAACTCGAGATATCGAGGTCCGACGCACTATTGGCCCACCCTGTATAGCGCAATCTGTAATATTATTTCAGCACTTTTACGCATCCAAATATCAAGGTTTAAAACTGGAAGGGTCCTATACTTTTCTACAGTAAAAGATTTGCTGAACATTCATAAAAGTGGGAATGTCCACGCGTATAAGCCATAAACCAAGGAATGTCCACAATAGTGGCATTTTAAAGTCCTGTGGTTGTTATTGAAATTTAGTGGCAGTTGGTTATTGTTATTCGTCTATAACAGTATATAAGTAGTTATATTAAAGTGTGAAAATGGAAACAGAAAATAATAAAGTGCAGTACAGTACAAAGAAGAGAGGAAAGCCGGGCCGAATTCAGGAAGTCATGAAGAAAATTCGATTATCGTCTCACGAAGAAGATAATCCATGCTTTTGTAAGAGACTAAGATATTTTGAGATGATAAACAAAGAAGAACGCACAGGTATTTTGTCTCATTTCAACAATCTGCGTACTAATAATGAACAAAACGGTTATTTTTGTGGTTTAATCTCAATCACACCGGTGCAAAGACGCAGAAATCGAAAACCTGAGCCAGAAGCGACATTCCATGATAGCGTTTTTTCATACAGACTTAGAGTTATAAGAAACAAAACAATAAAAGGAATACCGATTTGTTCTAAGGCATTTCTAAGCATACACGAAATAACAAAAGGAAAATTGCTACATTTATAAACATCTCTTAAAAACAAAGGCGTAGCCGCAAAAGATCAAAGGGGAAGTAACATTTGTCTTTAGTTAAAGAATTCCCGAATGCGACGCATGAACATATTTTTAATCACACAAAATCTTTCAAAGGAAGACTCGCATTACAGACTGCACGATTTATAAAAACTGTCTCCCTGAAGACTTGAATATTAAAAAAGATGTTTCGTCTTTTCAAGGAAAAATTTCCTGATATTGTAGTCTCGTAATATTTTCAACACAAAATTTAATATAAGTTTTGGTTAACCCCGCAGCGACACTTGCAGCATTTGTGATAAATTTACTGCTGAAATTAACACTAAAAATACAACAAAATTCCGAAGCAACAATCAGGAAGTTACAAATTGAAACTGAACTGCATCTAAGGAAGGCGCAGACTTTTTATGACAGAAAGAAGTCTTCAAAGCAAAAGGCGAGAACTACCAATACTTTTCTAGCTATCAAAAGAAAGTTTATCTACCAAATGTCGTTTATTACCTCCGACAGCTATCAATGTATAGTTTTAATATACACATTCTATCTATTGGGACATCATTCTACTACACATATCCCGAATTTCTTGCTAACAATGGGAGTGACAAAGTTTGTTCTTTTTTGTTTGATTTTATTATGTATCACATTGGCCAAGGCATCAGACAATCGCACGTATTCTGCGATTCGGCAGGGGGGCAGAACAAAAATTTTACTATGTTCCGCACAATTTAGTACACACCGTAAAAAGATTGGATTCCATCCATATTACATTCCCCGTTAGAGGACATTCGTACCTAGAGTGCGATAAAAACATGAGGTTAGTGAATTTAAAAACCAGAATGGAGTTAACATCTGATTGGTACGATTTGTTAAGAAATTCACGAAACAATCCAACTCCATTTACTGTGATTGAAGTGGACCAGAGCATGGTCAAGGAGTGGACAAACTTTCTCAAGAGCAAATTTGTTGGAAAGTGTCCTTTTCCAGTACAACAAGTAAAGGAACTTTATTGTTCCAAAGAACACCCACGTTTGGTTTATTACCATATAACTTATAATGGCCATTTTCTTAGTAGCCCCGTCGTTAAAGGTTCACGAAGGATGTCAGGAATTCCTTTATTCAACGTAAATGAATTCGAGCTTCCTTCACAAAAAATACAATGTTAAGGATTTTTATTATCACCTTTGGACTTTTACGCATATCTACTTCCTAAACATGATAATACGTTTAATATTTTGCTTCTTTGTTTCAGAACATCTTCCAATAAAAGAAGACAAATATTCAAATTTAATGAAGCTCAAGGAATTCTGTGAAAATCCTGAGGCTTTTGCTTTTTACAGCGAGCTACTACATGAGGGATAGCCTTCTAAAAATTAACGTTCCCTAGAGGACATTACTTGTTTTGTTTCTGTTTAAACCGCAGTGCCCTCTTATTACTATCTTTTTTTACTAATAACTGTTTATTTTTGTAGTTTAGGTTTATTGAAGAATTAAATGTTTTACTTCTGGCTACTTTATATGCAAGTTTGCATTTTTTAGAACTATAATGTATGAAGTTATAAAGGAATAAAGTGAACAATATGGTTTTTGTCAGTTACGATATTTTGTGACAGTCTTTATTTTATTCCTGTACCTTTCAATCGACATATTAGTCAATTCGTTGCAACGGCATGCACTAGATAAACCCCTGATATCGACAACCTAAAATACGGACCTAAAATAGAGATTGGTTATGTGTAATAATTTCTATGAAATGGGCTTATTTTTACCTTCATCATAAGGACCTTTTTATCTGGAGCCTCCGTTGCGTGATGTTGAGTGATGTGTGGTTGCTACTTTGAAAAATAAAGCTGAGCAAACATGAATGATGCTTCCATCAAACTTTATTTTACTGAGTTTTTAGATTTTCATATTTTAAAAATTTTTGCATGGCACGGAACTGTGTTTACAGGACTCGCAGGCTTCGAGGCGGTGACGTCCCATGAGATCTAATTCCCATGAGATATAATACCCACGACATCTAATTCCCATGAGATCTAATTCTAATAATCACCCTGTATATCTGGTCGGGTTTATGAATGAGTTTTATATAGCCGATAAAAAAAGGTCCCATGAGATCTAAGTCCCATGAAATCTAATTCCCACGACATCTAATTCCCACGAAATCTAATTTCATTGTCATTTTCCCATGATGAGACGTTGCTTTAGAAACTGAAGTAAAGCATTACATGTGCAGTATTCAGAGACGTAGGGATAAGTAAAGCAGCGGACTCACTACACCAGTTTTAAAAGTAATGCGGAAATATAACTTGAAAATAAAAATATATTGTTACGCCACTGGACTGTGTAGACTGGTTAGATTAGGCTGGAATTGTACACGAACGGCCGGGAATATTCTGGAGTGCTCTAGACTGGGTCAATTGATGTATAAATAAGACGCACGGTGGGCCGAGATTTAGTCTGATGTCGAACGTGAACGAGTAAAGAAGAAATACGAAAGAGACTTATAAGTGTTCAGTTGTGATTATAATTAGGAAAGTGATTAATCTATTGTTGTTAATTGTTAATTAGTAAATAAAGTAGTGAGTAAGTGTTACCTGGACTTTCAATCAACGAATCTACGAGTATAGGTGTTTGTGTGGATAGCAAACACGTAACAAATTGGTGTCGGAAGTGGATTGGAAGAGAAATTTCTGGAATATTCGGAAAGGTTCTACAGTGTTCTTCTCAGAAATTAGTGGTAACACGAAGAATTTAACTACTGGATAGTGTTTGAGGACTATTTCTGGACTGAATAGTGATTTTAAAGTGGATTTTCGAGAAATTTCCAGAACATTCGATTTAGAAATAATTGCAAATACGCGAGTGCCGCTAGTAATAACGTGTTGTAGACTGAGAAAAAGGACTAATAGTGCAATTTCGGGAAAATTCTAGAACATTCGATTTGGAAACTACAGCAGATACGTGAATTGTGTCGACGGAAACGTGTTATAGAGTTAAAAACAAGACTATAAGTGACTTTTTGTGACAATTCTAGAACGTTCGATTTGGAAACTACAGCAGATACGTGAATTGTGTCGACGGAAACGTGTTATAGACTTAAAAACAAGATTATAAGTGACTTTTTGTGACAATTCTAGAACGTTCGATTTGGAAACTACAGGAGATACGTAAACTGTGTTAACGGAAACGTGTTATAGACTTGAAACAAGACTTATTAGTGATATTTCGTGAAAATTCTCGAACATTCCATTGGAAAATTAGTGGAGATAAGTGAATTTTGTCAACACAAAAGAAGTATAGATTCTAAATAAGACTTTCTAGTGCTATTTCGAGATTTTTCTGGAACATTCCATTATTAAAATGGACGTGATATCAACATTTTACGGATTATACAGTGTAATAAACTTTATTTTGAACTGATTTACGTGTCGTGAGTTAATGCCAACAACAAGAAGCATGGCGGAGAAACAAACACATGACTTACTTGCAGCATTGTTACAACGGATGGAAGAACAAGAAAGAAAAAGACAGGAAGAAAAAGATGACTTAAGAAAGATTATGGAAGATCAAGAGAGAAGACGACAGGAAGAAAAAGAAGAACAAAAGGAAAATTATGGAAGATCAAGAAAGAAAAAAGACAGGAAGAAAAGGAAGAACGAGAGAAGACGACAAGAAGAAAAAGATGAACAAAGGAAAATTATGGAAGATCAAGAAAGAAAAAGACAGGAAGAAAAGGAAGAACAAGAGAGGACGGCAAGAAGAAAAAGAAGAACAAGAGAGAAGACGCCAGGAAGAAAAAGAAGACTTAAGAAAAATGATGGAGGGCCTGGAAATAAGACGATTGGAGGAAAACGAAGATATAAAAAGAAGCCTAGAGGAACAGCAGGCAGCCATTTTCTCTCTCACTGAAAAATTTAAAGTCGATGTTATAGAAAAAGTCGGTGAAGTGGAAGAACAAGTCAGTGAAGTTAAAGAAAAAGTCAGTCAAGTTGAGGGAAAAGTCGGTCAAGTTGAGGGAAAAGTCAGTGTTGTTGAAGGAGAAGTAGCCCGGCTCAAGCAACAATTAAGGGAGAGGAGTGGCCAATTGGTACTATCGTCTGGTACTAGGTTACAACCACCTTCCTTTGACGGTCAAAGTTCATGGTCAACATATAAGAGACAATTTGAGGCAGCTGCACGTTCAAATAACTGGAACGATGAGGAAAAAGCAACAGCATTGGCATTAGCACTAAGGGGCCAAGCATTAGACCTGCTCCAAACAATTCCTGCCGCACAGCAACAAAACTTTAGCATTTTGGAGGCAGCGTTAGAACTAAGATATGGCGACCAACATCTCGCCCAAGTATATCAGGCTCAGCTCAAATCACGCAGACAACGAGGTGGAGAAAGCCTCCAGGAGTTCGAAGCTGCTGTAGAAAGATTAGCCCATCAAGCCTATCCTGATGCACCAATGGAATTTCAACAACAGTTAGCAGTTGGTACATTTATTGATGGAGTAAGGGACCAGGAAGTCAGGCGAATTCTTAAGTTAGCCAGGCATAAGCTTAGTAGTGAGACTTTAGTACATGCACTGGAGATTGAGGCTGCCTATAAGGATACCACCCAATCAAATCCGAGAGTACGAGCTGTGAGTGTGGAGGAAGACAAGCCAGACAACACAACACAAAATCTGATATCTGATATACACAAAATGATCACCCAACTACTGACAAAATCGAACTCCCAGCAGAGACAAGACCAACAACGAAGTAGTGGGAGGCCGACTGGAGACATCCGTTGCTATATGTGTGGCAAATTGGGCCATATTAAGAGGAAGTGTCATGAGCTCAACATTAAAGATCCGAGACAAACCCAACAACAAAGTAGTGGGAGACAGAGTGGAGGACGTATGCGCTGTTATAAGTGTGGCAGAGTGGGCCATATTCAGAGTAACTGTCGTCAGCGCATCCCTGAGAGAGTCGCAGTAATGGAGAAGCCGCAGGAAAACTGGCGAGCCGGAACTTCGCGGAATATAGCAGATGGCCTTTCCAAAAGACCGTGTCAGAAAGACTGCAAGCCTTGCTACCGTAAGGAAGAACAACAGAATGTACAAATAATGAAGACCGTTAAGATTGATGTTCCGGATTATTGGACAAAAGAGTCGTTAAGGAAAGCGCAGTTAAAAGATAACGAGACTGGTCCTATTCTGAAATGGAAAGAAAGAGGGAACCGACCCGATTGGAAGGACATTTCAAATAAATCAGTGGGGCTGAAGGCTTTATGGGCACAATGGGACTCCCTTATCGTAGAGGATGGACTGCTGAAGAGAGCGTGGGAAAGTCCAGATGGGAGGAAAGTTACTTGGAAATTGTTAATCCCCAGGTGTCACGTAGCAGATGTACTTCAGCAAGTGCATAATGGAACGTCTGGCGAACATTTTGGCATCAACAAAACCCTGACAAAAGTAAGACAACGTTTCTACTGGGTAAACAGTCGTCAAGATGTGGAGGCTTGGTGCCGCCAATGTGAAGTTTGCGCGGCAAGAATGGGGCCACAAATAAGAAATAAGCAATATAACACCAGGGCTCCTTTTGAGCGAATTACCATAGCAAGTGACCGTATGAAGGCTCGTTATGATCTTAAGGCTAATTCAGGAGGGTACCAGGTGGGAGAGTTGGTTTGGCTATATAACCCACAACGAAAGAAAGGCAAGTCCCCGAAGCTTCACCCGCCCTGGGAAGGTCCTTACACTGTTGTCACCAGACTAAACGACGTTGTATATAGAATTCAGCAAAGTCCAAAATCCAAGATGAAGGTGGTGCATATAGAGAGACTAGCCAAGTATGCAGGGAACAATGAATTGCCTGATCGGGACGTTCAGGCTTAAGGAGGGGGCAGTGTTACGCCACTGGACTGTGTAGACTGGTTAGATTAGGCTGGAATTGTACACGAACGGCCGGGAATATTCTGGAGTGCTCTAGACTGGGTCAATGGATGTATAAATAAGACGCACGGTGGGCCGAGATTTAGTCTGATGTCGAACGTGAACGAGTAAAGAAGAAATACGAAAGAGACTTATAAGTGTTCAGTTGTGATTATAATTAGGAAAGTGATTAATCTATTGTTGTTAATTGTTAATTAGTAAATAAAGTAGTGAGTAAGTGTTACCTGGACTGTCAATCAACGAATCTACGAGTATAGAAAGATAACGTAAATAAATATTTGCTAAATATAAAACAATATGATAATTTTCAACCTAAAGGCGTTAAATTAAATTATTTATTAGTTCCTCGTAGAGAGGTAATAATGAATTCCAGATAAAGTTAAATAAAGATCTATAGCTTGACTATATGTTTACTGCAGATAATCAAAAGTTAATCAATTGCCAAATAACTAGGCAGGTATCTTTGCCAGAGAACTAGGCAAGGCTTCACTAGAGCAGCGTTCCTGACTAAATACTAAGTAAACGATCAAGTAAGCATTCGATATTTTAAATTTAGAAAAACCTTACGTTACTGAGGTCTGGTTGATAAATATATGCACTGATATAAAATGATCCACCACAAAACAAATGCACCACATTAGATAATTTTCAAAAAGATTATAAAGAAATAGGTTTAGTCCAAAAAGGTGTACCAATCTCCAAATGTCACCAGTCACCACTGTTGAGCGCTACCAACGTAGCCAAGTGACCTAAAACATCAACAGACAAAGACAGAAAACAACTAACTACGATACAAAATGGCGACATCCGTTGCCGAGTAAATCTAAAATTTACAATAACCAAAAAGTTAGTTTAAATTAGCACACGAAATTATTACAATATCAGAGGGATATTAGATAAATTGCCAACAAGGCACCATAATCGATACTAATCAATATTATTGATGGTTGTTCCAAAGAACAACCAAGGTGAACTGATCACCGAAATGCAAATTCACCCAAGACGTAAATTAAGATAATTACGGTACGACATTATTCTGAAAATTACCTCAAAGGTACTTTAAATCAATATAGCAACTTTTTATATAATGATGATCATAAAATCACATGATAATACCAGAAAATATATAAATTTTACCAGACCGCTGAACTAGAGATGTTTTCGTTCTGAACGCTACACTAGTAAGAAGGAAGAAGCCCCGTTCTCTTCTCCCACCTAAATTTGGTTATAGTTTGGAAAAAGACAAACATTTGAGAGTAGAGTATGAAAAATAAAGATAGACAGATATTTAGTGCAAAAATCTGCAAAACCAACGGTTCCAGTAGAAATCAGTGGCGCCATCTGGACTAGACTAGCAGAAACTTAATTCGTCGTGGAACACAACAAACTGGAATGAAACGGCTTGCAATTTCGTTACAACTTAATTATGAGACAGCAAAAAAGTTGAAGATACAATTATTTGAATGACTTTTCATATGATGTGATCGCTATTAATTTTATACACGGCGTTACTACTTTCTATTTTCTTGAACTTATAGAATTAATGTGGTATTGCCATTTTAGGTTATATTAAATATGTATTGTTAGGTATTTATTTTTATTTATTCTTCACAACTCAACAGATATTTGATTCGCTAATATGTGTATTTGTTGTTCGACGTTAATTGCAAGTTTGTCATACTTGGGTAATGGTAATGGTGGAGGAGGCGGACACCTGGCAAGTAGGTCGCAGACGAGCCTTTTTTACCAACCTCCTGCTGTTCCCTCGACCATGTACTTTTCCTGCTCCTTCGTCAAATTTTTCCAATCTTCTATTGAAGATCAAGATGCCACTCAGTACGAGGGTTAACGGATATAAATTGAATTTATACAATATGCATACGCCTCTGGACGTAATGTGTGAGATGAGGTCACAATTAGATCTCATGGGAATTAAAACTCAAGAGATTTTTACTTCGGGCTTTTAGATATCGTGGGATTTTTGAATTGGTCTACTCGGAAAGCCGAACAGGGTAATAAGTAAACTGGTTGAAATTAGATCTCGTAGGAATTAGATCTCATGGGACTCTCTTCTTGGACTATTTAGGGCATATTAGAATTTGAAATTGTTATTTCTAATTATGCATCCATGATAAAATATTCGGAAAGTCGAACAGATATACAGGGTGATGCGTTAGATCTCGTGGTAAATTAATTTCGGGTATTTAGATCTCGTGGGAATTAGGTTACATGGGACACACTCTTCGAGGCCTCGCCTGGCATGGCGGTGCGTCCTGGAATTTGCCTACTTATATTCAAAAGTATCACTTCCCTGACTTGTTACGTAAATAACTATTATTTTGTTGTAGGGATAATATGAGCTTAAAGAACCGGGTTTAGAATTTTCAACCAGTTTCATCAGATTTTATACACTTTTAACCGGTTAATAACAATTTTAATTTTTCTCTTAAACGAAGAATAATTTTATTAATAAACACTGCATTATCAATCCCATCAAATCTAATTTAAGTGCATTATTGGGTTTCGTAAATTCATTGCGGAATTGAAATATCCGAGCTCATCATTATCAACGAAAACATTAGAATATCAATTTCAGATTTCAAATAGCCAGTTCATATAATCAAATCCATTATCGCTGTACAACCACAGCAATAAATAAATATTTCTTTATCCAATAACATCAAAATATTCCAACTGAACTACCGTTATAATAAACACTCATCTGATTGCCATAATACTGTAACTGTAATAACGTTTCAAAATCAAAACAACCATTGACACATGGACTCTGAATACTCGATCAATTCTATTAGCCAATTGTATGATTATACTGAAGCATGAGTGTTAAAATGACTGTGTATTACACATAACATGCACCTCTCTCGAAAGAATAAGAAAGAAGATAAAAAATGGAATTATAATCAAAAATAGAAAGAAAGATTGTCGCTTTTTACATTCTTCAATTAGACATAGATTTTCATGCACACAGGGTGATTCGGTTCGAGTAACTTAAACTTTAGCAGGTGATAGATCATTAAGAGGTAAACGGAGTTTGTCTATTAAACTACTGTGGATAGGCGTTCAGGGTCGAACTGGCCCAGTCGGTAGGTTGGCAATTGCTGATGGGGCCAAACACTTTTAAGGGCTAAACAAAAAACTGAAAATGTTTTTACATTTGTTTTTAGCAAATTACTTTCTATTAACAAAGTCAAAAATATTTCCAGACCCCCGGGCGCCAGCTAACTCAAGTGCTTTAACGTTTACTATTGTAACCAGCGTTCGGAAGAAGCTGGAAGCTGTAAAATTGGCACTGATAGCGCCATCCATCCTGTATTATCGAATGCGTGCTCCTCGGTTCTGCTACGCCACCCGAGCGTTACACTATGCTCTATGCAATTCTTTATCGCTGCAATAACTATTGGTCACATTGATCTGATGTATCGTATGATTTTTATTGTGTCACGCGGGGGCACCTATCACCACCAATCCTTTCAAAAAATTTGAACTTGAATTTAAAACAGTTTTAACCAAGAGGTTCAAAATATAAAATATCTGAATCCAACAAATAAATACCTATATAATGATTTTCCCACCTTTAAATCTAGACATGTCAAAAACCTCCATTTTTCCTACACCAATGGCCAAAAATTTATAGTAATTTCACAGAAATTTGGAATTAACCACCTAGAATTAAGAAACAAACTCTTAGATTTTACAAAATTATTTCCTCTCCTTAATAGCTGGTATATCCACCTCCTGGTAAAGTTGCCGAACAGATAAATTTAAGCATAAAATTGTTAAACCAGTAAAATAATACTTAATATTTATCTATTTTTGCAGAATAGTTATTCCACATGAGAATATACTTCGCTGTGATCAGTGTCTTGCAAAAGTAGTGACGTAATAAATTAAAATAAATCTGTTTGGTAACTAACAGCCATTCTACCAGAAGATGACTATACCAGGCCTAAACATGATACCATAACCAATCTATGATGCATAAATAAACCTGAAAATTTACTGCTATTGACTACGGGGACAAATGAGGCCAGTCCGACACTGTAAGCGTTGCAAAATTTATACTTAAAACGGCTCATCTCAAGAAACTGACCTGGACGTCTCTATTGCATTCGAAAAAAAACTTTCAGAGTCAAAATAATCTCTAAATACTCATTACGCACAACGAGTTCTATAAAAACATTTTCACGCATTTCAGAAATATTAAGGAAAATCTGTTTTTTTTCTTCGAAATGAAATAGTCAAGGACAAAACTTCATATTAGCTTTTCGTTTCAAAATAGGCACAGGAATCATTTCCCTGAATTTTTCCGATGTACTTAATATATGTACCATTCTCATCAGCCTAAAATCACCACCTTCTGAGATGCTGCCTTTCTAGCACTATTTGTAGTAGGGCATGCCAGAAAGAGAGAGCATATGGGAAGGTGGTGACTTTAAGCTTATGACTATTGTACTTAAGGATCACCCTGCATAAGTGTATAAATTTTCAAATAATTATCATCAAAAGTGTCCAACATAAATACTATCAAGTCGACGTTTTCGTACAGACATATAAATATTTAGCTATTTAGTTTAGGAACACGTGATATGGACATCACAGTTCACGATGATAATCTTCTGGTCCCTATTCAGCAGAGGATAAATCTGGATGGGTGTGGAAATTTGCATTTGAACTTTGAGTATATCTTGCAGTGATGATAATATGATAAAGTGGGGTATTCGCACCCCAAAGATAAGAAACTGCTTTTCATTTTCCGTTTATCGAGCTATTGATGAGATAATTATTACATTAATATGTTTAGACAACGTCAATACCATCATGCGGGAAAAATATAGTGTTATTTTTGTCCGTTTACACATACCCTAGACGGTTTCAAATTATTTTATTCTTGTTTTCATTAGTTTACTAAATTAAACTCAATATATTATACAGTGTGGAAATTAAATAACGCATAAATTCAGTAATTCCGTTGATATTAATTTTTTGGAAAAAATCTCGAAGGGGTATAGCGATTTTAACTTCAGCAAATATTTTCAGTCTATTTTCAGTTTCGTATGTCATTCATTTTTTTTTTAAGTTATGACGTCATCGACTTTTTTTAAATGACAACCTATATTTTTTATTATTGATTTTGGTAGTAGTTTTTATTCCGGTTCTGACCGTATAAAATTTTCAGTATGTTATATTTGAAAAATATCGAGAAAAACAGTTAATCGAACTAATGTGTTACACCGGCAACTAGATAAATTTTCCCAATTTAATGAATTTTTGTTATTTGAACTTTAAAACTGTTTTTCTCGATTTTTTCAAATAATAACATTGAAAATTTTATACGGTCGGAACCGGAATAAAAACTACTACTAAAATCAATAAAAAGAAATATAGGTTATCATTAAAAAAAAGTTGATGACGTCATAATTTAAAAAATAAATGATATAAGAAACTGAAAATAGACCGAAAATATTTGCTGAAGTTAAAATCGCTATACCCCTTCGAGATTTTTTCCAGAAAATTAATATCAACTGAATTTATGCGTTACAAAGTTCAAATAACAAAAATTCATTAAATTGGGAAAAATTATCTAGTTGCCGGTGTATCACATTAGTTCGATTTTTCAACTATTTGTATAATTTCAAAATAAAGACGAATGTGCCGTCGATAACTTTTCGTCAAACTTAGGCAACTAGATAAATTTTCCCAATTTAATGAATTTTTGTTATTTGAACTTTAAGACTGTTTTTCTCGATTTTTTTTCAAATATAACATATTGAAAATTTTATACGGTCGGAACCGGAATAAAAACTACTACCAAAATCAATAATAAAAAATATAGATTGACATTTAAAAAAAAGTCGATGACGTCATAATTTAAAAAAATAAATGACATAAGAAACTGAAAATAGACTGAAAATATTTGCTGAAGTTAAAATCGCTATACCCCTTCGAGATTTTTTCCAAAAAAATTAATATCAACGGAATTATTGGATTTATGCGTTACTTAATTTCCGCACTGTATAGATACATATTTAAAAAATAAATGATCTAATATTTTTGTATTAATATGCAAAAAATTGTTTGATGGCGCTAAGAAAAAATAATTTTTAAGTTTATAATAATTTAACAGTCAACAACATTTACCCCATTAGAAAAAAAAGTGTGCATCGGCCGGGAATCGAACCCGGGCCGCCCGCGTGGCAGGCGAGCATTCTACCACTGAACCACCGATGCTTAGTATTAGACTGTGTTCTATAGTCGACACTAATTGCACTGTAACACTGATTATTTAGGAATATCTATTGAAGATTTAGTTATATAATTAATATATAAATCAACAATTTCATCAAGAATATAATTGACTGATTAGGTAGTCAAACAACCGAAACTCAGCCGATTTTTGTTTTAGGTTAAAGCACGTAATTTTTTTAATATAGTAATGTATGTACTAAGAACACTTATTTAATTCAATGCAATTGTTGCTCCTAGATTAAGTAGTCGTTTTAATACTTTCCATGATTATATGCATTGAAAGTATTGTTTTTGATTTATTATATAGGTACCTGAAAATTTATACTAGCGCATTCAGAAGAGAATAACAGAATAAAATATAAAAAACTATGGGTATTTATTATTATAATCATGTTAGGTTTGAAATAATGCTTATGTAATACCAAAAAATATTTCATTATTTTTTTCTGCAAATGTATAGTAATGTAGCTTAAGGACATTTTTAGGCAAAAAAGCAAAACTTTGCATATTGTGATATCAGTGTGGAATCTGACATGACGATACTTATAAATATAAACAATTTAAATTAGGGAAGTAGACTAATTAATTTGTTTTAATTTTCTTACTTTATAGCCTAACATAATTTTTTTAAAGTGATGTATTTTGTTGTTTGCTGTTTATTGCTTTTAAATGTGGACAAATCTTTGAATATTTGTATTTTAACTCTTGTTGCCTGAAGATGTGGTAGTACGTTTATTGTAAATACCACGAAACCGATAGCATTAATAAAGAGTTTGTGAGAAAAAAAGACCTGTTATTTAGACACCAATAATCTTAGCATAAATAATTTGTTCGGGAACCAGCCCCCTGAAGAGTCCAGGAAGAATGAAAGAAGATACATGTATATCAGACTAGGGGTTTTAGTTTTTGTATTTTAACTGGAGGATATCATTTCTTAAGTGTAAAAATTGTCCTTTTGGAGAGTTAATATTTTTTAATCTCAATATTTTTTTGCTTCTGATACTAGGAACACTATATCGTTGTTGTTACTAAATAAAACTTGATATCAAAAGAATTTTTTTTTTATTAACAAAAACAAAACAAGTATGAAAACTACAATTGCGTGAAGATACATAATGTGTGTTATTATGTATTATTCAGGTAAGGAGATTTATGTAAACGGGTTGAAAGCGATGAACGGAGGGGGCCTCTTTTGTTTACTACTCTCACTAGTCTCACTAAATGAAAAAATATAATATACTTACATTATTCTGGATTCTCAATTTCATTTTTTTCATACCAGTGAAAAAATAACTAAACTACTAACTTAACTACTTAATAACTGAGGCGGCAACACAGTGCTTTATACGCAGTTGCGGATTGGCGATGTGCAGTAAGTATCATAAAGAAATTTGACAATATCAACACGAAAGAAGATTTTGTTTTTTATTTTTTAAATGTTCCTATAAGAATTCAAAATGTTCAGTGTATCATTTTTATTGCTATGTTACCTTTATTTATTTTCAGTGTTCTTAAAATTTACATAATAAACATATATTAAAATGGAAATAATTTATTAGCATATTATACGAGAATTTTTGTTTAACTACATTATCTTTATCTCAGAAAAATATAATTAAAGAAGTTAAGAGGCCGTGAGATACGTAACGCGTAAGGCCCCGAAAGTCCTAGATCCGCCCCTGGAAGCAGTAATATGTCAAATAATTATAATATTTTAGATATTAATTCAGTTTTTTCAGATAAGCAACATGGCTTTAGGAAAAATAACAACTATGTCTGCTCTGGTAACCTTTTTGGACTTTATCTACACAAATATTGACAGTGGTAAAAAAGTTGTTGCGTTATTTATTGACCTCTCTAAGGCATTTGATTGCGTAAATCATGAAATTCTTTTAAATACTTTACAAAATTACGGGATACGTGGAAAATGTAACGACTTATTAAAATCTTATTTAAGCAACAGAAAACAATATGTTAACTATTTTGATACTTGCTCAAAATTTCAATCAACAAACACGGGGGTACCTCAAGGTAGTGTATTAGGGCCACTACTTTTTCCTTCTCTATATTAATGACTTAGATGAGTGTATATCAGACTCTTTTTTGTTCGTTTGCTCATGATATCTCCATTGCTGTGTGTGACGAAAAATATAGAGATTCTCATTGAGAAATTAAGCATTACTTTAAACAACATAAACAACTATTTTGTCAATAAAAAAATTAGTAATGAACCAAGAAAAAACAGTCTCTATACAATTCCATCCTGTCTCGGTTCATTTTACCTCTAGTTTACTTTTAAAGTTAAATAGGAAATCAATACAGCAGATGGATTCTTTTAAACTTTTAGGTATCTATATAGATATAGCGCTTGACTGGAAATCTCATGTCTCCTACATTTTCAATAAGTGTGCAAGGAACTGTTTTGCGCTTAAAAGATTACGTCTCATAACTAATTTAAATCCTATAAAGATATTTTATTTTGCAAATTTTGAATCTAGGCTAAGATATGGCATTATGTTTTGGGAAATTCACCTTCTGCTAATCGTTTATTTATACTGCAAAAAAGAGCCATCCGTAATATGTTTAATTTAAGCTTTAGAGAATCATGTAAATCCACCTTTATTGAGCAAAGGATTTTAACATTACCCTGCCTTTATATATTTGAAACTTTAAAATTTGTAAAGAATAACTTTTCTACATTCAGTCTTTTAAATGCTAACCATGCTTATCCAACACGGCATGGCTATAATTTGCAGTACAAGATCCACAGACTTGAATTATTTAAACATAACCCGTATTATATGGGATGTGTACTCTATAATAAGTTAAGTAGAATTGAAAAATGTGTCTAGTCTAAACAGGTTTTTGTCACCTCTAAAAAATTTCTTATAAGTAATGCATTTTATTCTGTTGAAGAATTTTTAATGTTTTAATATATCCTATGTATCTTTGTATATTACTGGCATTACTATCTAGTTGACTTGTCGGTAAAATAGCATAATTTCTTTTTATGGAAATGGTTATAAAAGTTTATTAATATTATTATTAAACAAAGTTTGTTTAACAACTAAGTGTTGATTTGTTCTCTCTCCATTTTTTTCAAAATGACATTAAGGTTCCACAAAACTTTCGGAATTGTTTTGATCTATCTCCATCAAAATGTATTAATTATCTTCTTCAATATTTCAATGTTTATTTTCCATATCAGTTAATATGCATACCCTAATTAACCAATACGACTTTCTACACTTTGAATATTATTTTCATCAATCCAACTTTTTTATTTATAGAACAAACCAGTACTCAGCTAACGAAATACCAAAGGTACATGAAAATTGCAAATATTCCGAGTTCAATACAGTTGAACTTATATTGCCTATAAAGTTTATATTTCTGTTTATCTGATAAATATTTGTTCCAACCAACCTTTGGTAGCAACGTTAGGCCCCTAGTTTTCAAATTAAACTACCAACTCAAACCATATAAAACCTCTATGTATATTTATTTAGTACAAATCTTGTATTTACGAATAATATTAAATTTTTTGATATACGTTTTAAAGACAGATGCTCAGAAATATAAAAGGTAAATTTTCAGTATACCTAACTTATAATAGTAAGTTTCACTGCTAAGCAGAAGGGTAAACAACTTAGCGGTCTGAACACAAAAGACCCTAATCAAATAATGTCTTAAAGTTTTGTAACATTTGTTGATTATCGGAATAAACATTGGAAGACATTCAGCCCACTTTTTTAACATCAGACTTGTCTGGAAAAGTTTACAAAGTTGCCTCCCATCTGACATCGAATTTATTAAAATCATGATGGTGTTGAATATTGTCACAAGGATTATTTTTCATAAATTGTTTATTAAAATATCTGATGTGGCCAGCACATAACTTTCTTATAGTATATATCATCTTGACCTAAAAAATCATCCTATTTAATTCTTCACTTACCTCAATTAAATGTTAATAGTGTACCTTGAAATGTTTCATTAAAACTTTTTAAATAACTAATTTTCGGCGTCGTTCGATACTGTCAATAATAATTTGTGTCATACATTTTAATAATTTCTTCTTATCAACATTGACATTTTTGTAACTAAATACTAGAGATTTCAAATGCCAAACTGCCAAATTTATCCGAACTAATAAATTGAAGTTAAATCTGTTTAACAATAAACTGTTGTAACAGCTTCTGCTCGGATACCCACCGTCTGCTCTAAACATTAGAAACTTTAAAAAATTTTCTTTGAACAGACTCTATAGATTTGATATAACAGATATACATGGGGTTCCAAACTAGAGAACAGTATTCAAGCTTGGAGCGGTCATAAGCATAAAATCACTTAGTGTTGACTTCACTGTCTTGAAAATCTTTACTAAGTCTAAGTATAAATTCCAATATTTTCATAGAAGATGAAACAGTTTGTATAATATGTGTGGAAAACCTAAGTCTTTAGTAATATCGGTGCGAACTAGAGCCTGCGAATCGATTTGGTAGTCATACGTAATTGGGTTAAATTTACGCGAACCTGTAATAACTTTGCAGTTGGAGATGTTCAAATTGTGACGATTTAAGTTGCATCAATGCATCACTTCGTTCAAATCGGTTTGCAAGTTGTAATTGTCATCAACAGAATTGATTGAATTATATATTTTTAAATCATCTGCAAAGAACAGTTTATGGCATCCGATAAGGCCGTTCAAATCACTTATAAATAGGGAAAACAATAGTGAACCCAGGTTTGACTCTTGTGGAACCCGTGATATAATTTTATAACTGCAAGATTTAAAACAATTATATGTAACGTACTGGAAACGATCGGTTACCTAAGAGCTCGGAAAATCCCGTATAGTTCCAATATATTATGGTATATGCGATCAAAGGCTTTTGAGAAGTTCGTGTATATCACACCCACCTGTCCCTGATCATCAACAACTTCGGAAACAAATTGAGTAAAACATATTAAATTTGTCTTTCTTGAGTGTTTTTCCATAAAACCATGTTGATCAAGTGATATATGACATTTTCAACAAGTGAGTAGATGCGATTACACAGATATCTCAAAAACCTTCACAAATTGCACAATGATGGCCCGATAGTTTTTGACATCAGAAATATCGCCATTCTTTAGTATGGGACAGACACTAACAGTTTTCCAAATATCCGGAGAGACACCTTGTCTCAGGGAGAGATTAAATAGCATGCTTAATGGTTGTGTTAAGACATATGCGCAATCTTTAACAAAAAAGCTGGGAACGCGATTAGGGCCACTAGTCATTTTGTTTTTCAATTTCTTCATTGCAGACACGATTTCTTCCTTGGATAATGATTAAACATTTATATTTAGCATATTGAAATTTATGTCATGAAGGTTATTTTCGTGAGAGGCATCACTGGGCTGAAGTAACGTGCTTTTGAAATAATTGCTGAAAGACTTGAACTGTGGCTTGTGGATTATTTAATTCTGCGTTGTTATAGTGCATTCTACCGAGTATTCTTGATTGACCTCTTTTGCTATTAACAAAACCCCAGAAATTCTTGGGATCGTCTTTAAGTGAGTTTTCAATGTTGCTAACATAGTTCTGGTAGTCTCCGCGAATAAGTATTTTTACTAATGAATGTAGTTGTTTGAAGTTGTTTAAATATTCATTGTCTTTATGTCTATTATACTGCCTGAGATAATCTTTATTACGAATAGAGGTTTTAAGTTCAGAGCTGTACCATTATTAATAATAATATAAAATACGTTAGTTTAGGAAACACTTCCAGGAAAATTATTTAATAAAGTAAAAGTAATGACTTTACTGTTTACATACTGGTCTTTCTAAACAAAAAATATGTTGCTACTCTACGGTTTATAGGCTTTAGGCTGTATAGACAAACAATGAAATAAATATATCACAAGATAAAACCCTACGCTACATCCAATAAGTAAAGGTTTAAGTTTAAGTGTCCAATTATATCTTCAAAAAGTCGAAATCCCATATAGATTATAGAGTTGATTCGAAATCTCACGTGCTGGTCCCATATCGATTATGTTACACGTCGTTTCTTACATCCATTTTCTAAATATAAGAATGTACCAAATGTTAGAATTTACAAGATTGTTGGAGGAAAATTTAATTCAATATCCTCATAATTAAATCTTGTATCATAAGAACGGTGAACTATAAAAGATATTTTTTGGTTTTATTTTTATTCTTTTATTATAACTCGAGGATAATTTTATAATTAAATAAATTATTTTGTAACAAAACTGTAAAGATTGATTTGAAATAAATTTGGCGTGTTATTGGTAATTGATTTTGGAGTTTATATTATACTGCTAGTCCCTAGTATTGAACTCGTAAAAATATTCAGTCGAGGAAATCCTAGTGAAGCTACTCTACGTTAGTTGGTTTTTGCCAAGCCAGCTCGAGCAGATTACTTTGTAGCACAGACATTTTAGGTTTTGACCTTGAAAAAAATAATGTAAATCTAAAAATTGACAGAAATGCTTTATTTAATAATAATAATAATAAACTTTATGCCTCCGGAGAGCGTGAACTACAAAACACTCTTAGGTGGTCGAAGAATATACGCGGGCAATTGGTATGGAGTTCGGGTTGGACAAATGTGCAGTCGTCCACCTCAAGAGAGGACGATGCGGGGAATTCCCTGAAGATGCGCAGCTCGCAGACGGAAGCATCCTAAGACATCTGGATGCCGGAGAGACCTATACATATCTGGGTGTGCAACAAAGGCACATCCAGGATGTAACACAAATAAAGGATTCTCTCACGGCAAGTACAGACACCGCCTCCGAAAGATTTGGTCTTACGAACTTTCGGGGAAGAACAAGGTGTCTGCAACTAATATGATTACCATTCCTGTTCTGCTCTACTCCGGCGGAGTAGTAAAGTGGACTGTAGATGAGCTGCGCCAGTTAGACAGAGATACCCGCAAGATGATGAATATTCACAGAAGTATTCATCCTAGATCGTCCGTTCCTCGTGTGTACCTCCCACGTCAACGGGGGGGGCCGAGGACTCTTGAGCATGAAGTGTACGCATGGCAGAGTAGTACTGAGTATGGCATGTAACATCCTCAGGAGCTCAGATTCCCTCTGGCGATTTATAAAACACCACGAAACTGTAGGAGTGGGAGCAGGATTGTTCAAGGCAGCAAAAAGAGCCGCAGATGAACTCAGTCTCGCATTTAACATCAGGCGAGGAGACCGGCGAGGTGCTGATGTAGAGTCAGTCACCGAACTTCAGCCAAATTGTCTGAAACCCCGAATCAGAGCTGCTGAACAGGAAAATCCGATTAGCCTAAATTTGTTTCTTCCATCTGCTAAAAAAATAAGTTTTTCTTCAAGCGTATAACAATACTTACATTATATATTGCAACACGTCCTGGAGAAACCAATTTTTGTACCAATACAAATATTTTTCATTTCTTTCCTAGGACAATAATGAAACAATGTACACTACTGTGCAAAAGTAAGTAGGAGAGTGACAGTAGTGGTGTAATATATACGTAATATAAATGTATCTGCTTTTCCACGCAGATAATTTACTAATTGCTGATCGTATTCAATCATCATTTATCCTCCGTCTCCCAGTTAAAGGCCTTCCTCTAATACTCCTTTCTTCTTATCTCGCTTTTTAACTCTTATAGGTACAGTAATAAGTGCTGCCCTACTTAATATTGCACAGCAGTGTACCTATCATACAACGAATTAAAAATCCTAGTAGCTATGACTTGTCATAACTGTCAGTTTTAAATTTCACGTCGGATCGGTTTTCAAATTTAAAAGCAAAAATGTCGGAAGAAATGCAATGCACACCACCTGAATTACTTGAAATTGCAAATTCATCAGTGACAACATTAATTCCCGTGAAACCCAAAAAAGTTTACGATAATGCGTACGATAAATTTATAAAATGGGCCAAGGGCAACAACGTACGTATTCGGAAAATGTGATGATAGCATATTTTACACATTTATCCAAAAAACTGAAAAGTTCAACTCTATGGGCGCAATATTCAATGGTAAAATCTAAATTAAACATCGAACACAATGTAAAAATTGACAACTATTCTAAATTAATTGCCTTTTTAAAGCGACAAGGCGAAAATTATAAAACTAAAAAGTCAAAAGTTTTGTCTAAAGAAGAGTTTGATGAATTCCTTAATAAAGCACCTAATGAGAAATATTTAGCAACAAAGGTATGTACGCATTTTAAAATTATATATTTAATCCTTTTCATATCTGTAATATAAAATATTGTAATAATTTGTGAAATATCAGTTATTTTATATCTATCCGCTATGAAAATAATAGATAAGAAAAATTGATTGCTTTGGTTAAGGCCGGATATAGCTCAGTGGTCGGAGTGTTGGACTCGTAATTTGAAGTCCCGCCTTTTAACTTTTTTTTTTGCTTTTTTATAACTTTATTTTACTTTTATAAAATTAATATAGTATATTTTTTAGGTTGTACTAATATTTGGAGTCACAAGAGCTTGTAGATGAGATGAACTTGTTCATTAAAAGTTAATGATATAAAAGATTTGGGAGATTTAATCTTCGTAAATATTCCCAACACAAAAACTAAAAAACATCGCTCATTTACTACAATTGCAGATTTTTATTTAAATTTATACAGAAAATATACTACTCTTCGGCCAAAAGACATAACTTTTGGTAGATTTTTTATTAAATGTCAAAATGATCATTGTCATCGTGTTGTGATGGGCATACATAAAATTTCAAATGTTGCAAAAGATGTTGCGTCGTTTTTAAAGTTGCCAAAATCACATGAATATAGGGGCCATAGCCTTAAAAGAACCTCGGCAACTATCTTAGTTGAATAATGGTGGAGATATAACAACCCTAAAGCGACATGGTGGATGGAAATCCACCAGCGTTGCTGAAGGATACATTGAAGAATCTGTAAACAACAAAAAACAGATAGTGATGAAAATACTAAACCCATTAGAGTATAATAAGCCCAGCACTTCAAGTCAAACTGAAAACATTTTTATTGAAGAATTTTCTGCAAACAATGAAAGAATTTTGAACAATCAAACTGACAATCTTATTACAAGTAATGTATTCGTCAGAACTATGAATCTAGAAACAAATACAGCCAGCAGTGCTTTAAAGGTAAGCAACTGTAGTATACAGAATTGCACATTTAATATTCATGTTAATAAATAATGGTTTTTGGAAAGACCTATAAGTAATATAGATTTTGATGTTTAAAAACTAAAAATGTTATGCTTAATTTTAATTCCAATTAAAAAAACATGTTACCTCTGTTTAATTTATAAATAAAGTGGTTAGTACTATGTTATGCTTAATTAATAAATAAAATGGTTAGTCTTACCAATATTTAAATTTTTTTGCCAAAATTGAACATATTTTATGTCATTTTTCGAAATTAAAGTCGCAATTTTTTTATTTTGACGCTTGAAGAAGAAATAGTATATGTCACTTAGAGTAGAAGGCACATTATATGTTTCGCCCAGTTGCTCAGCCTCGGCTTGCGCCTTGGCTGAGCAAACTTCTGGGCTCAACATGTAATGTTCGCTTTCTCCTTCTAGTAACATAATATACTATTCATACTTAGCGGCGAGCATCGCCAAGTTGTTTAAACTTTAGGCCGTAAGGAAAATTATCAAAAAACATCGTTATTAATCTTAATTTTAAGAAATTAACTGAGCAAGTGATGGAAATTGCACACATAGTCAAAATAGATGCGACGGATACCGACGGTTATAATGGACACGTGACAGTGAAAGATGTAAATAAAGAATGCCCAAAACGACCTTAAGCCATCATATGAAGTATTAGGACTTTTAGTATGTTACTAACTAAAACCTGTCTACCAAATTACAGATTTACATTATTTTTTTTTAGGTTTTGGTAAAATTTTATCTAAAATGCCTGTGCTATTGTGTCCTGGAGTTGCCTTCGCTGCTGTATTTTAAGATAAGCACTATAAATTATTTGTCTGCAAAATCCTTTGTTATTTTAAATTTTGTATTTTATAGTTTATAATTAAATATATTTACCCTACAGCTATCCTAGTGGTTCTTTATATATTTTTTTTACTTAGTTCTAGTTCTCAATTTTTGTTCATTTTTTTACGAATTTAACTGAAGCACACAAGATTTTATATCATTAAAATACTTGTGATAATAAAGAACTGTCCGCAATCATCAACGTGTTAAAATAGATGCTTAATACATAATGGGAGTTCGTTCTCTGCAGCGTCGCTGAATTACTCGGCCAGTACACATGATTTGTTCTAGCCAGGATTTAAATCCGGGTCGTCTGGATGTAAGAACTCGCCATTCTCTGTCATACTATAAATCCTTTTGTCAGAATAACGTCACGCAAAGTTTTATAATGCATAACATTAAAGATGTACGAGTATTTCGGAGGTAATTTATAATTCGCCAAAAAGATATTAAATTTTATTAGACTCCAGTGTGTAAGTAAAGTAATTTTATAAATAGGTTTTACCGGTTTATCCATACATAAATGGTGTATACCTGCAGCAGCTTAGGGCATAAAATATGTCCGTTTTTTATGACTCGAATCGAATCCAAAATTAAAGTTGTTACCAGCCACAAATTTATAGTAACTTGAAGCTTCCGTTAATCCAATTATACTAATCATTATATTTTAAACAAAACTGGACTATAATATTTGGGTGTAATAATTACATATGCTGATTTTGGTGAATACACGGCATGTTATTTTACTGCTCGTAAAATTTTACTACTATTCAAAACGGTTGTAAGAACTACATCCACGAAATTATGTGATGCTTGCGTCTGAGTTTCCGAATCCCCGTGGTCATAATTAGGCACCCATAAAAATGCAAATATTTCTAATAAGTTATGAATACTGTTAGATATTTAGACTGTGATTTGTATCTTGGCTAATTACTAAAGAAAATGTAACTAACTTTAGAGTGGAATGAAAAATAATATTAACTGAAAATTTTTGCTAATTATTATTTACTAACTTTTACAAATCTTATCACAGATAAGTATAACATATATCTCTTTAAACAATTATTTTCCCGGCTATTTGCCAAAACGCTGAAACTTGGATTACAAAAAAGATAATACGCACATTATATTCAGTACAACTGACTCAATAATGTTATTTTTAATTTCATTCCACTATATTTTAACTTTTACCAAGAAGAGGAACTTAATTTGTTTTTAAATTATTTTATTCGGCCCTAAGGGGTATTTCCACTATATAATTTCAATTATTCTGTTCTCTGAAGCCATTAATGTTTATTACATTAAGGTTTACCAGTTTTCTTACTTTGGATTCTTTAAATGTGCTGGCTACCCTGATGACGCAATGCAAGCAGAAATACGTGTCGGTAGATATTTTAAAGTTTTTTAAAGTGAGTGTCAACTGGTGAGTACCTTGTGTTTTATTTATTTTCGGTTTTACTAGACAGAATAGTTGAAATTAAAAATAACATTATTGGTCAGTTGTACTACATAATGTGTATTATCTTTTGTTAAGTTTAGTGTTTTGGCAAATAGCCGGGAAAATAATTGTTTAAAAAGATATATGTTATACTTATCTGTGATAAGATTTGTAAAAGTTAGTAAATAATAATTAGCAAAAATTTTCAGTTAATATTATTTTCATTCCACTCTATATTTTAATTTTACCAAGAAGAGAATTATTTTTTTTAAGAATATTAATATAAATCCAGTATTTACAATTTTTTATGGGTGTGGGAATTAATAAATTTACATATAATTTGTATTTAAACACCCAAAATTAGAAATAGTGTTAAAAAAACGCATTATATTTTTAAAAAAAAATATCAAAGAACAAATTTATTATAAAAATTCCCAAAATTTCATTTTTTAAAAATTTTCTTAAATTATTTAATTATTTTTATTTAATATACTCCATCATAAATTAAATTAAGTTAGCATCTTTCATTGTTTCAAGTAAGACATGTCTTTTCATCAAATGCATTATTAAATAGGTAATAATTTTATTTGGTCACAATAAAAGTTAGACTAATACACAGACAGTAGCATTCTTTGCTTTTTGTTTTTATAATATATCCACATTTATCAATATGTAGAATAATTTGCCATTTGGATATTCATCCAAATGATTTGCAATAAAGTGTTTAACAGTGGAATTCGTTGTTGTGTTAGAATTCGTTGTTTTAATATAGCTCAAAGATGACAAGAGTCCAGCACCAATGTTAAAAGTGTGTAGCCACAAATAACAGTTTGTGGATAATGTCAGGGATTTCATTACATAGGGATGAATTCTTGATGATGTGAGATCTTTGCTTATGCGATTTTGCCTTCCCCACCCATAGTTGGATGGGTAAAAGTGCTTATACATTATACATTTTCGCGAAAATGGTAAATCCCATAGAAATATGAAAACTATATCATACTTCTGTAATAATGAGTAAAGAAATTCAAAAAGGGAAGCAACATCGACGAGAGGAACTGACCGCGATGTACATAACAGAATATTAAAAGTATTTGACACCTTTCTTTAGTCCTATATGGCGATTGTCTATATATTCAAATCATACCAGACTACATATTTTCAACAGCAATGTAAAATCAATCCAGTCTTACTTTACGGATACGAGACATGGAAAGCAGCTGAATCCACTAGTCAAGATTACAAGTTTTCATCAACTGTTAGAAGAATTTTATGCATATATGATCAAACCAAATTAACAACAAGAACAGGCAAATTAAGATCAATATAGAGATTTGTCGTCGAAAATGAATGTGGCTGGGCCATACCCCCAGAAGATCAAATGGCTCCATTGCAAAAGCCACTCTAGTTTGGAACCTTCAAGATAATCGAGACCGGGGCAGGCCCAGAATAACATGGAAAATATCGATATTGAAGAAAGCTACGTATATGGGCAAAATCTGGGGAGAGGTAAAGTTTTCCCAGAACAGAGTTAGATGAAGACAATTCGTGGAGGTCCTATGTTTGTATTGATGGAATGATGGTAATAGAGATATATCTCATTTCCTTTGAACATGTCTTTTTAACTTTGTGGGTGGGTAGAAACCCTTAAGGTTACGTATCGCTGTAAAAAAAATTAAACTAAACTTTATAAGGTTGAATGTTAAATAATAAACATAAATAATATTCTGAATTTCTTTGAACTCGGATGATCCAACGGACAAATTAGTTAACATATTATATCATTGAAAAACTATTTAACTATATATGACATACAATGTGTCCGTAAAGTATGGATTAAATTCATTATTTCCTAAACCAAAAATATTTATAAAAAATCCTCGGACACGTCGATTTTTAATTTCAATTGCGCACCTGATCTTTACTTTTTTTTTGTTATGACTTCATTGACATTTTCTTTTAAATAGAACATCCTGTATATTTCTGAATTTTTGGATTCTGAATCTACAGCTGATTCTAAAATTGTATCAAACTTAGAGTCTAAAATTAATAAGTTCAAATATACGGCCATTTTGAATATAAAAAGCTTTTCATGTACTGTTTGAACAAATAATAGTCACTAGAACTGTTTTGTTCTAGTAATAAACAAATTATAGTAAACGTTCGAACTATCTCCTTGATTTAGTACCCTATTTAATATATTTATACGGTTTGTTGTTTTGTTTTTCAAAAACCTGACCATTTTTCAACAAAATCGAATTGACCATGATCACGAAAACATGTTTAAACATAACCTTTTCCCAGACAGATATTCCACTTTATTTTAAAGGGTGTAAAATGTTTAATGCATTACCTACCGACATCAAGACGTCCAAAAACATCTCTATTTTTAAAAAAAAGACTTAATTAATTGCTTGTTGATATGAAGAACTGTTTTTTTCTTGATGATTTTTTTTCTACAAACTAACCAATCAATTTTAACCTTCTTCCTTCCTCATTTTATTGTCTTCATGGTCATCTTATACATTATTTTTTTTACGGACCTTTTACATTTTTGTACAGTGTCTTTTTTATTTATATGAATATTATCTTAATCTCTGTTTTATTATTGTATGTATAAATACATCCTCTTTTTTTTTTAATATGTTTGAGGCTCTCTACAGTTATATGTATTTATTGTACATTTTAACTGAGAAATAAAGAATTATTATTATTATTATTATTATTACTATTATTATAAAATATTGAAGTAAAACCACTTCTAATCATCTTGTTAGTTTTCAGTAACTTACTCAGAGGTGAAAAGATCGGCCCTTGATTATTTTGGAAGAAAATCAGGGAACTAAACATAACATGTTTTAAATTCAGTACAAAATTTAGAAAAACGTAAAAAATATTCTGTATCCGACATAATATCAGGTGAACTGATCGTTTGGAAATTGCGAGTACAGAGAACGTGCGGCTGTTCCGTATTTGATTTATGAATGGCCCACCTTCCAAGCTCGACTCAAATGCTCTTTCCAGTGATAAATGTGCCCCGTATCGGGTATATCGGATAGGAACCGTTCAGCGTCTTGGTAATTACACGTCGTTGCGATAGGTTGCCTGATTGAACGTACCCGCGAGCCGAAGAATTGAACGTTATCCACCACCCGACGCCTTTAGAGGCGCTAGTTCTAATTTAGAAATGGAGATGAGGGTAAAAATCCGTTAAGTCTCTCCAAAAAGACAATTTAAAATTTATTTTCTGAACAACGCGGAAGTTCAGAAAAATTACTATTCAATATATCTACTTGGTATACTGGAATAACTGAAGAATGATGTATTCTTATATTAATCACGAAGAGATAAGTTTAATTAAGATTTGTTTAATAACTCTTAAAAGGAGGTTGTATTTAAAATATCATTCAAAAATATAAAGCATGAACAATCAATAGATAAATTCCATATTACGGTAATGATGTGGCAATCACGAAACGTCGTATGTACTGCGATATCTCGATTATCACCTCTCTGGTTTGAAATTCTTGAAAATATTAGTTGGCTTTCTGAGCCAACTCAACTGTACCGACTGCTAAAATCTACCAGTATCCAAAAGCAACTGTGTTGTCAGTGCCTTAAATAGAGGAGTGATCCTTTCCAGTCTTTATGAGAGCCATAACCAGTTAAATTCAGATAAATGACTAAATTTTAATCTCCCAAATCCATAAAGATATACACATATTTTATTATATTGTTTATTTAACCGAAAATTATTTCATTATTTCAAAAGGGATTATCAAGAGCCAGTAACTTGTCCGAAAACAATTGTGAATATTATTTTGCATCAAGATTATATTCTCAACCAATAACACAACTAATATTTTTAAATTAATGTTTGGTTGATCGAGACGCAGAATCTGCGTTATCATTTGCCTCTGATTTCCTTGTTATAGCTAAAAAAAAAACAACAATCACTAATTTGATTATTTAAATATAAATATAATAAAATAGTAACCATATTAACAATTTAGAAGACAACGTTTAAACGTTGTCAATAAAATGGGTATACAAACGTCAAATATATAAAGAATAGTACCTCAAATCGCACTCACGAATCAATATGATTATTACTTTATTGATTGAAAAAAATACACAGTGAGTTTCTCTATATATTACCTCTTTTGTAAACCTCAGTAAACTCATATACTCGGTTCATTAGCAATGTACAATAATGTGGCCAACGAAAGATGTACTGGTGTCTACAACAAACTCTTTAGACAAGCAAAAACCATACAAATTTGAACAACTTGTACTTACTGCATTTCAAGATGGTTCCGTCTTACCTACAGAAATCGTTGTAAACTCCAGTATACGTCTGGTTGTCCAAATTACAGTCCACAGCTAACGGACCGAACAACAGACCAAACAATTTGCCTTATTTTCTTACCAGCTATTCTTGCTCTGTCGTACGTGCTAGGCACTTTACTGATTTATCTTTCTTTATTTACGATTCCTCCAACCATGTTGGTATTATTCCTCCTTTGCAGTTTCAAATAAGGATTTGTCGCCCAATGTGGGGAAGTCGCCCCACATTGGGCGCCAAATACAAGAAGCCCACAAAGAATCTATGTTCATTATATTATATGTCTATTTACCTCGTCTCTAAAGTAGAAACCACATCAACATAATATAATGTCTTATGTCTATGGAAATATATAAACAGAAAACTGTCATATTTTACATTAGTCATTTACTGCCAGAGCAATTTTCCTATAAGTTTTGAAAACAATCATATTGTATTCCGAAACATAAACATTTATAATATAAATTATTTTATTTTTAACAATTTCATTTCCCTAAAATCATTGACAAATAATAACTTATTATTAATTTTATTCGTGAAATAAAGAAATTGTTTGATACCCATCCCCACCATGACCTGGGTCAAAAAAAATATTGAACAGTTATAATTTGACTCCAACTTTCATTACTTTTTGGTACGAAAAAGTCCATTGTAATTAAATTTCATAATTCGGTGTAATTAAATTATATAAAATTATACACGCTATATATTTTTGTGTATAGACTGCCCCGCATCTTATTTGATTGTGTATGTGATTTATGTCAAGAAAACTTAATTATCTAGCGATTTCCTACCTGGGGGATATCATAAGAGAGCCCCTAGGTCCGATCCAATAAGGTTGCTAACAGCCACACCACCAGCCAAACTCTACCAGGCAGTATTGAAAAAAAATAGGATCCATTAATCTCTTTCCGCCGAATTGCTAAAACAGTCCATTTTTTTCATAGTTATGTGATTTTTTGTATCATAACTATGGACGCTGGTACAATAGAACTAGAGGAGAAGTCCATTTACGGTCTTTAAAGTTAGATGTGAACCAATGATCTATGAAGTTAAATCATGAAGAATTTTATTATATACACTGTAATTGCAAAAACGAAATGGAGAAACTGGACTGAAACTAAACAAAAGATTCGAAAGGAATCAAAATAAATATATATAAAACAAACAGTTGGGGAGAGAACAAACCAATTTGGGTTCGTGATCAAGTGATAAGGACACTTGGATTGTCTGGTGGATGTTTGGTTGGCTCTGACCTCGAATGTCTGTATGGATGTGTTGCCATTTCTGTTAATATTAATAATACATATTTTGGTTGATATGATTTGCTCTTACCCCGGAATGAGTAATAAAATTTTCGGGATGATAAAATTTATAAAATATTATAAAAAAATTATTACTTACATTGAAGTACACTCGCCTTAGGTAAGACACTTTGCTCGCGAAGTTATAGGAAACAAATACATATTTTCCTTATATTTTTAAACATGTGCTTTACAACTTAGTATCTTGTGACTTTAAATATTTTTAGAAGACGAGTATAAAATTGAATAACTTTTCACCATTCTACCACAAGTCTTTTTGAAGTTACAATATTTAGAGGACATATTCAGACAAACATAAAACGGAATCTTCTCATAAAATTTTGTAACTTTTAGATAGACGTTGTTTACCGACTTACCAAATATGCCGGAGATAAATAAAATAAATATCCATTTCCTTAATCCATGTGTGTCGTTTTTCAATTAGATACAGTGCTTTTAAAGAAACCTTTGTTAGTATCTGTCCATTTCATTTAAAAAACATAAAATCTCTAAATCTGTGGATTGTAATGTACGATGGGATACGACACTTTGCCTTAAATTTATTGAGAATTGGAGGTGGGTTAGAGTGCTGATAATGTCTCTCAATGTGCAAAAGGGAATGATTCTCCTTCCCAAATGTCACCTTTTCTCTGCTAATCGGACATTTAATTTAAATGCCAATAGGGAAATCCGCTACCCTTTTCACATAAATTGCGTAGGCCATCTACACAAAAACTATATATTAGCTAATAAAGCCACCATTTAAAATCGTCAAAATATCATAGAGGTTTTAGTGCGTTAATCCATCTAATACCTACTTAATAAGTTTTCTTAAATAATTTGAAGCAACTGTTGATTTGAAATTATTTAACCAAAATTAACAAATTTGCATACGGAAATTTTTTCTTGCATGTTTGTTTCTACACGGAAAAAATCTAAGCTATATTTAAGACTACCATTCTTAAATTAATACATTATTGTACTCATATATCTGCAAGAATAAATATTTTTCCATCAAGGAAAACGTTATTCTTAAAAGTCATTATCTTAGTCTTCTTCTTTTAAAGATAACTAATTATTAATTTTAGGGAAAAGAAGAGAAAAAAAAAAGGGGAGAGGGGGGAAAAAAATTTAATAAAAAAAAGGAGATTTATTAGAGAATAAGAAAAGAGGGGAATATGGGGGTGGGGGGGGGGGGAGGGGGGGAGAGGAAGGAGGGAAATGAGGGGAAAAAAATGTAAAAATAAAGAAAAAAAGGGGAGAATTAGAGAAAAAAAATTGTGTAATAAAAAAAGAGAGGATATTTTAGTATAGAAAAAAATTTTTTATTTTAAAAAAAAAAATAAAATAAAGAAATAATTAAAAAAAAAATAAAAAAAAATTAATTAAAAAAAAAAATTTATTTTTTTTTAAAAATTTTTTTTAAGAAAAAAAAAATTTATAAATAAAATAATGAGGAAGAAAAAAAAAGTGTAGAAAGAGGGGGGGAGGGGGGGGGGGGGAGAGGAGAGGGGGGGGGGAGGAAAAAAGGAAAAAAATAAAAAATAGAAGATAAGAAGAAAAAAAAATAAGGGGAAAAAGGGAGAAGAAGAAGAAAAAAGGGGGAGAAGGGGGGGGGGGGAGGGGGGGGGGGGGGGGGGGAGGGGGGGGGGGGGGGGGGGGGGGGGGGGGGGGGGGGGGGGGGGGGGGGGGAAGGGGGAAAAAAAAAAAGAAAAAAAAGAAGGGAGAGAGGGGGAGAAAAAAAGAGAGACGAAGGAGAGAAAGAGGGAGGAGGGAGGGGCGCACGGGAGGTGGGTTTTAAAAAAAAAAAAAAAAAAAAAAAAAAAAAAAAAAAAAAAAAAAAAAAAAAAAAAATAAAAAAAAAAAGGGAAGGAAGAAAAAAAAAAGGGAAAAAAAAAAAAAAGAGAAGAGAAGAAAAAGAAAAAAAAAAAAAAAAATTAGAAAAAAAATAAAAAAAGAAGAAAAGAGAAAAAAAAAAAAAAAATTATTAAATTTTTAAATAATTGGAAACCTCCGGGCACGGGGGTGGTTTTGAAAAAAAAAAAAAAAAAAACCCCCCCCCCCAAATTTTTTTTTTTTTTTTTTGGGGGGGAAAAAAAAAGGGGGGGGGGGGGGGGTAAAAAAAAAAAAAAACCCCCAAAAAGGGGGGGGTTTAAAAAAAAAAAATAGAAAGTTTTGGAAAAGAGGCTACAAAAATTTGGAAAAAAAATTAATGTTTTATGTTTGGGGCATTTCCAAGTTTTTGTTGACTATTCTACTTCAACATTGTAAGATATTGTGAACTTTTGTAGCAACATTTCCTACATAAATCAATGAAAAATTAAGTTATTATAACCATTAGGTATAATAGTAGTATATTTGGCATGTCATAAATGGCAAGCTAGGGGTTCTTTAACTACGAGGAAGTTATCGGACATATACAATTAAGTAATACCACCCCAAATATTTTTCGGAGATTGTGATTTGATCCCCTTTTCGTTTTATTAATATTCATTGAATTTCTTGTGGATTAAAACCACAGGTGATAGATACACGCGCCATCTATTGATGGACAGACTGTAGTTCAGAATGAATCTGTCCACGTCTCAATATTGCTATTATTTAACGGAATCAATTTTTTTAATTCACCACAGTTAATAAAACGAGAAGTTCCTCCTCAATTTCTGCTTGTAGCGCTGATGCTACGAAATAGAACATCAAATCAGAAGAAGTTTTTATATTAAGAAAACAAAACAAGTATGAAAAATTACAGTTTGCATGAAGATTGCGGGTTATTTCTAAGGTGAATTTAAAAGTGTCACTATTAGAGAATCCCGATTGTAAACTTAAATAATGATCTATAATTCTGGTTTCAAGAAGGTATGTTAAGATTGTGGTTTCTAAGTAGAATTGGAAGTGTAAAATATTGGGAAACACCTACCGTAGACTTAAATAAGTCTTCATTGTCATATTTCAAGAATGTTCGTTTGTTGTAAAATTCCGCTTATAAAAATGAGTAATTTTATTATCGCCTTTCAGGAACATCAGCTGTTTTAAAAGTTATAAATAAAGATTCCCTATAATGTCATGCAATATTAAAACTTACCTCGAAATGACTCAGTTAGTTCAAGCAACTTGTTTTGATTTAATCAATTTTTAAAATTAACACTAGATAAATCAAACGTGACTATTACTAACAACAATAACAAACTATGTTATTAACAGGATTTTTCATAGGAATTTTATATTCGGCTAAACATGTCTTACACGTCAAAAAAACCATGCTTCCCTCGTATTTGAACAAGTTGATCACTTAAATATTTCCTAAAATACAATGAAAAATACCTGCTGTATTCAAAACCTTGTTTGTGGGAAGAAACTTCATCGTACATTAGTTATTTGTAACGTATTTCCTGTATATCTAGGATGTCTATACTAAATCATAATAACTTGGAGTTTTTTGTAGCGATTAAAAAAACTCGAAAATTCAATAGCAACGTTAGGGCGTTACGGAACCCTAAGAATTTTGCACAATAAAGGCGTACAGGATGCAAAAGTTTACTCTCTGTTATGGATTTATATACAATTGTATACAAAGTGTCAGATTTTTATTCAGTGTTCTTTTAAGACTTATATTTCGTTTAAGAATATTTATGACACAATAAAAAGTAGGATTGACGAATATTGTCTGCATATTGATTCTCTGGGTACTATTTTTATAAAACTTTTCTTGATAAATCTAAATGCCTATTCATTTTATAGGCCTCTTTAATTATTATTCAGCCTCTGTTTGTGTCTTGTTATTGTGAGTATTTTTCCAATGTGAGGACTAGCGAGAAAAAGTTAGCTACAGAATATCTATACTTTAGGAAATAATAAAGTTTAATGCCGATAAGTTATTTCCATGCGAGTTATTCTTATTGAAATGAAAATTCCGTTCATTTCTCACAAAATTCTTTTAATTGCTACTCGTTTCGTGAATTAATATTGTTTCACATCATCAGGCAACGAGGCCATACCAATAGGATAGCGTAGATGGTAAAAACGTATAAGCACATTTAACTAGTGTCCAATAATATATTTTTCCTTAAATTTATTTTTATAGATGGTGAGAAAATTTTGGAAACAATATAGAAGTAGTTAAAAAAAGGTCCACATTTTTTCACACAAGAATTAATAGAATTAGCTAAGGAGGGTGGTAATAAGATTAAAACGTCTACCAATTTTTCATATTTTCTTACTGCCAGTTCTTTCAAAATTTTTGGAAAGAATTGTTTATGATCAGATAAATTCTTACCTCTTGTTGCACAACTTATATCCTTTACACCAATCGAGATTTCGTAAAGCACATAGCACCACTACAGCTCTTTTGCATCTTACTGACAACATCCTCCGTGCATTAGATTGTAATATTTGACTCTAAAATAATAATATCAGGTGTTCCCCAAGGGTCTATTCTTGGGCCACTTCTGTTTCTTGTATATACTTCAGACATATTTAACGTTGTAACTAGTTCTCATCTCCAGGCATATGCAGATGACACCCAACTTCTTCATTGTTTTGACCCATCTGATTCTGACAAAGCTGCTAACTTAATCAACCAAGATCTAAATAATATTTATAAATATTCACAATGGTAAATCTTTATAATCAACCCTAATAAATCGGTTGTCATTATATTTTGTTCTGAAAACAAACGGCAATATTTAAAGTCGTCTATTAAAATACATATTAATTGCGAAAATTTATCATCCAGAAATATTTCCATATCCTCTGAAACACCCTTCCAAGTAACAATTTAAATACCTTTTAGATTTATTTAAGTCTTATCAGTGCTTTATAATGGCCAACTTGTAAACTAGTTAATTATGCCAGATTTATTATATGCCAAGTGCACTTAAAGATAGTTTTGTCTGAAAGTTTTAAAAAAGTCTTCAAGAAGTTATATCAAAACTAAATTATCTTTTAGTCTTTTTTAACTTATCAAAGCATTTGTCAAGTCTTCAATAAAACTATAGCTGTTAAGTCCAAGTTAGGAGTATTGAGTGTAATACAGGATTTAGGGCGTGTTGTGGTTTTACAAATGCTTTATAAAATTATCTTGGGGTAGTTGTTAATGCCCGGTTATAAATCTAAAATGCTTTTAGATCACTAAATTTCAGGTCGAACCTTCTTAAAGCCAATTACATATTACAATTTTAATGAAGCAGACAAAAATCTGTAATAAATCAATTTTAAGCATATTAGAGTTTGGTTCCCTTTTTCCAGAATGTAATGTTTTAAAATGTCACTATAGACGAGCCCCTGTAAGAATGCAACTTTCGTCTTAAAGAGTCAAAGCCATAAATAATATTTTAAATATATGAAGGAAATTTGCTTTTTAATGTTTCAAAAATATTTTATTAGAAACTCTACACGTGTTTCGGCTTTTTAGGCCTTTGTCAAGAGTACAGGGAATACTGAACAGTAAAATTTGTGTCCATTGCTTATATAACTACATCTGGTACCTACTATAAAACTATTGTAAAATATGTTTTTATAAGTTGAATATTACTTTATTTTTAAATCTAAATTATTTTATTTAAAATATGGTGGCCGGTAAAAATTTGTTGTTCATTCGTTAAGTTTTTATTATTTTTAACAGCTTTACTTATTTCTAATTGTTCTAATAGATCAAGTTTCTTTCCTTTCTTTTCCGAATGGAGTAATTTGACATTATTTAAATCGATAAAATGACTGTTTTCTATACAATGTGTTGACATACCCGTACTATATACATTGTTTACAATAGATTTCCTGTGTTCATCGATTCGCATTTTTACATTTCGTCCAGTTTGTCCAATGTATATAGCATCACAGTCACTACATTTTAGCTCATATACTCCTGTTTTTTGTAGTTTTTCAGTTTTATCTTTATTATTAATTAACATTTTACCTAAATTATTTTTATTTACTGAAATTGTTCTACATCCTAGTTTATTCAATTTATTACTAACTCTATTGCTGATCTTAGACCTATAATTAATGCATTTATATCTCTTATTGCATTCCTGAGAAGAAGCGGCATAAAACTCTTTACGTAATGTTTTCTTTTGTTTGTTTTTTATTAGTTTATCTATTAGGTTTTCTTTATAGCCATTGTTTTTCGCAATTTGTTTGATTACGTTAACTTCTTTTTTTAAAATTCTCTTCGCTTAGTGGAAATGTTAATAGACGATGTATGTAGCTGTGGAATGGTGCCATTTTTATTTGCAATGATTGTTTAGATTTACTATGAATTATTGTATCTGTGCAAGTAGGTTTACGATAAATGTCAAACTCTAATCTATTATTGATATTTTTTATATTAATGTCTAAAAAAGTTTAAACCCTCGTCATTTTCCATTTCTAATGTGAATTGAATTTTCTGATTGAGTGAATAAATAATATTATTCGGTTTAATTATCAGCGGTACTCACACAATATGATACAAATTTCGAAATTCCACGCAGGTCAGGTATTCCCTGTTGTACAGCTTGAACAAGAAACAAAGTTTATCTGCTCAAAATCTTTTCTATTTAAAAATTCTAATTTGTAATGTTAATTTTAGGAATAATAGAAAACACGTAATAAATGGTTGAATGAATTTCAAAATAAAATCACAAATATATTCATTTACTGTTTGAGATTCTGTTCACCAATTTTACGCTACAATCATCTAACAAAGTAGATGTAAATAAGTCGCTTATGTGTATGTTTACCTATGCACAACTGGTCTGCTGACAATTAAAACTAATAAGATTATTTATGATTTTGACACTGAAGAAAGTTGCAATCTTACACAGGCCCGACTATAGTAAAAATAAGACACTGGATAAAACACGAGGGAAGCGCGTAGAGCAGACGTGTGTGGCGTCGCGAAAAACTGAATTTTTAGGTTGTTATCATTGTGAATTATAAATTAAACCGGTTGTGTTATTTATTTATTTATTTTATTTATTTCATTTATTTTATTTATTTTATTTATTTATTTTATTTATTTTATTTATTTTATTTATTTTATTTATTTTATTTATTTTATTTATTTTATTTATTTTATTTAATTTATTTTATTTATTTTATTTATTTTATTTATTTTATTTATTTTATTTATTTTATTTATTTTATTTATTTTATTTATTTTATTATTTATTTTTTATTTATTTTATTTATTTTATTCAATTTATTTATTTTATTTATTTTATTTATACACTGTCCTACAGGTAAAAACCAAACTACAGAACAGGAAGGTAAGAAAACTAGTAAAGAGACAGAATATGCATAATTAAATTATGGTGTTATAATACTCTTCAGATACTCTACGAGTAAAGATTTGGATTCATTAAAACTTAAAAGTTTCAATAGTAGTTTTAAACATGTAGGCTCCTCTCTAACTGGGCCCCTATACTCTTATAAGGATTTTAAATCAGTTTTATGGAGTTCTTTCATATTATTTAGATTTTTATATAGTCTAGAAATAAACTTTGTGGGATATCTTATAGAACAGTTTAAAACTAAAATTGTTACTTAGGCTGTATACATCAAGCCATCACTGAAAAATTGAAGAAAGGTACTTTAAACATAGTGATTTATAGATGAAGGCCCAAAACTAGTAGTCCCAAAAATAGGAAGTTGACGAGTGGTGAAAAAAGTATCACTTTTGAACATTTCAAATTACAACATCTTTAGGATATATGAGGAACAAATGTAGACATCACCCATATCGTGGTAGATTATTACTGGCTATGAAAATACACAACTTTTGTGTAATTTAATCTACACTCTATATCTTACGAGACAGACTCAGTATATTGCAATGAAAAGTTAACCACCTTTATACTCATACAGTTATGTATCATCTTAATTTATAAGCACGGTATTAGGTGAGTGGGTGTATGTGTTTGTGAAAAATAATCGTTGAAATACAAAAAAGTCTATAAGGCAAAAGGATATGAAATCTCCAAATTAAACTTGTCGTAGTCGAAGTTAAATGGTACAATGGCAAAAGGTAAAAAAGCAAAAACTGAAGCAATTTGTTCCGTCGAATTTTTACCATTTTAAAGAGCATTAAAAACTAGAAACTTCCGCTTCTGAAATGCAACATTGTATAAAACCAACAAAAGTAAGTATAGCATCCATGCACAAAACAAACAAAAATCCGGACATGCTGTAAAATTCACTCGTTCAATAGCCGAATATAAAATAAAATATACGTTCCAACCAAGTGACACTTTTTGTAGGGTTGTTGGAAATTTCAAATGACACGTGAAATAAAATTTAAATTTCGCACACATTTTTATTGACTGTTTCTCATTTACTATTAAAACATGTTTATTGCCATATACAAATTTATATTGAACATATCCTAAGGGGAGCATAAAGTAGAGGGGTGCGTCGTCACGAAGAAGAGGCAGCCTCATGTGACTTATTTATTATGAAATATATTAAAACGCGGTTTTCATTGTCAGAGGCGTTTACATAGATTTTAGACAATTTGCTTAACTTGCTATTTATTTTAACAGAAATAAGACTAATTGATGCCTATCAAATTTTGTACAAATTTGTTATTAATTAACGGTAAAAATTAAATCGAAACTTTTTTTTTTCAGTTTAAAAGACGTAGAAGAAGGATGTTTTCATCTAATCAATACTCAGTAATATCACGGATTATATGGGGTGATCAGCACTCTCTGTACTCGGAATTACGAGGCGGAGTTAATGATAGTTTTTTTTGGTACTAGAGTGTACCTTTTGATTACCCTGTATAAACTGTAGTAATATTTCATATCGATTAGATGAAATGAAACCCTCTTTGCCGTTTAAACTGCGAAAAACATTCTGAAAATTGTGAATTTTTAATTGTCGAGAACGAGAAATGTATTTACAGGAACTACTAATTTCCGACTGTCAGTCTAATTCAAGCCAATAAGCCTGACATAGTTCTCCTCGACTTCAAACCAAGGTGATGTATGTATGTTATCGATTTTCGGCTCCTGCCGTGAAATCATCAGCTTAAAGAAGGCGAGAAAACGTACTAAATATTGCAATTTCCAGTAAGAGCTTCAGATGCTGTACTGACTATTCGGTTAAGATGGTCGGCCTAATCGGTGTATGAAGCCTACGCTGCTCTCGGAACTGACAAAACCGACTTACCAAAAATCAGCTGAGTAAGTGGCCGGCCAAATACAGAAGGTGGTTATTCTAGGTTCTCTTCCTCTGCTTAGGAATCTACAGCTACTAACCCTGCGGGATGTGGGCAGTGGCTGTAGGTAATATGCTGACACTTCTACCGTGAGGTTCAGAGACCAGGAAGGGGTGTCTATGTTGGGTAAAACTAACAAAAAAAAATATTGGTGAGTGGCTGGCAGGCCAAAATCAGAAGGCGACCTTTCTAGGTTATCTTCATCTCCGTCTGCTTTTTGCATTTGATTCTGGGATCGACAGACACTTACCCTGCGGGATGGAGGGGTGCCTGTAGATAATTTGCTGGCGTGATTCTCGTGGGGTTCTGAGGCCACGGGAAGACTGTCCAACGTTGTGCAAAACAAGGAAAAATAATGATATCGTTTATTTGCAGTGTAAGAATCTTGTACAAAATATACATCACATACAAACCAACTAAACCCACAAAACATAAGCTGTCCGCAGGAGAAAACTTACATGTACATATATTCAGTGATTTTCTATTTTCTTTCTTTCTTTCTCATTTTTAATCTCTTCTATTTTTTTATCTCAAATTTTTATTTGAGTGGTATATTATATAACTGTTAAATAAAATAAATTTAGGAACAAGTATAAAATATATAACTATATAAAAAACTACGCAAAACTACATAAAGAATTATCTACAAAAAAAACTACATGAAGAATTCCATAAAAAGCTAAATATTTCTTTCTGCATATATACCATGTTCTCATTTCAACCAATTTCTGCAGGCCCTAAAAAATAATTTCTTTTGGTTCAAACTTAAATTTTCTAATATTTCATATTTCTTGTATATTCTTTGGAAGTTGATTGTAAGATCTAGAAGTTAGATATAAACTTCTTTGAACTATTTGCCTTGATAGAGAAAAAAAGTTTTATAAGATGTCAAATTGTTATAGTTATGGTATCAGTGTCACTTTATTATTAAACTGAAAAACTATAATGGTCAAGAAAAATATCTTTCTTAGATCAAGTACTATAGAGCATATATAGGGTGTTTTAGAAATAAGTACCTACCGTAACTTGGGGAGTGGGTAGATATTCGTGAAATAAAAATTTTTTTATCACTACAAACTGGAATCTCTGCAACATCAGTTCGGGGAGTTTTAAAAGAAATGCATTACATCCTTTCCATCTTCAAAAAGTGCAAAACCTTTTACATACTGACTTTGTGCCAAGAGTTGAATTCTGCGAATGGTTGCTTCGTAAACTGAGACGGCGATTTTTGTAATAATATTCTGTTTACAGTCGAAGCAACTTTTACGCGAAGTGGCATATTTAATATGCATAATGAGAATGTCTGGTCTGATGAGAATCCTCATGCTGTAAAGGTTGCAAACTTTTAGCTAGGTTTCAAATTAATGTTTGGGCTGGAATAATTAGAAACCAATTTATAGGATTTATTATTAAAATTTGAATAGAAATCAGTATGTTCAATTTCTTAGGGAAAATTTAAAGCTTCTACTTGAAGAAGTTCCTTATCAGCACAGAATTTCTATGTAGTTCATGCATAATGGGGCGCCACCTCATTTTACAGTCCAAGCAAGGTATTGGCTAAATGAACAATTTCCTGGCAAGCGGATAGGTCGTGGAGTAGAAGATACTCCTGTGAAATGGCCAGCACGATCGCCAAAGCTCAATCCTATGGATCTAGAGAATTTTAAACAAAAAGTGTATGCAGAACCAGTTAATACTCTAGATGAACTTAGAGAAAGGATTGCAAACGCTTGTAGGGAGTTATCCAATTACAAATTTACTTTAGGGAAAATAATTAAACAAACAACTGTGTTCAGAAATGCATTCAAGTTGAGGGACGTCATTTTGAGCAAATAAAGAAATAGTCCCCAATTTATTCAAAATTCGATTGATATTGTTTGTATTCTTCAACATTATATGTAATAAAAAATACATTTTCCGTACTACATTTATCACCCTCTACAGTTCAAAGGAGGTGGTTTAGGGGAAACGTGTATTTAGCTTTTTTTAATATTTCGCGAATATCTACCCACTCCCCAAGTTACGGTACTTATTTCTGAAACACCGTGTGTAAATCATCGGAGGAGTATGTGTTAGATTTGTTTAGCATTATCAACAACAAAACAAAAATTGCATAAATGCTAATTTTTTTAATGCTCTTTTACAGACCTTCCGCAAGCTATGATCCCATAACCGTAACATAGATTCCACTGACGGGTAGTATGTTATCTTTAAGGTATTTTACAGATTCTGCTTGCTCAATTTTTGTTATCTGGATCAATGTCAATAGAATAAAATGGAAGAGATTTGTAACAACCAAAAGGTAAGAATTTTGTTTTCGCGTAATTTATAGCAAGCATTTTCTAATCAAACTATATACATCTCTTGTTATTTATAAATTAGATTTTTTTAATATTCTTAAAAAGTGCTCCAAGGCAACACGACTTACCGACATTTGGAAAACTAAAGTTTTTCTAATTTTATTATAAAAAATTGTAATGTTTACGAAACTGATTTATTAGAACTGTTACATGGCATCCAGATATACATACATGACATCCAGACATTTAGAGATATGGACACACACCTAATGCTAGGATTAATTTCCGTTTTAGAAAAAATCCTAGCTCCTCGACCGGGGATTGAACCCGGGACTTTAGGGTGAAAGGCAAGTGTCCTCACAACTCGACCACGAAGTAACACATTAATCTGAATAACTTTCAAACAAGAAAACTTCTATTGAAATTTGACATTTTGTAGTCATCAACATTTGTAAAAAAAGCTTCTCAATTTAGCAATAAACAATGTTTATAGTATAGCAAAATTGACTTTTTATTTATTGGACAAAAACTTAGTGGCTTGAATCTGTTTGAACTACCTTATGTTTCTTGTTTCCGATGTTAAATTAGTGATTTAAAAAAATCTGACATTTTTTATTGAAATATATTTCTTGTGCCGCCACTGAGTGATTCATAATATATTATTATTACATTTGGTCGGACCTTCCATAATATATTCTGTTTAACCATAGAACACGTGCAAAGCTAGCAAAAGTCGGTCTATTTATCCCTACAGCACGATTTATTATACAGTAATTGTCCCTATGCCTTTATGGCCTGAGATATAACTGAGAGAGGCGTGACCATACAGGGTTTATATGACAAATACTCGCGAAATGCTGTCTCTCCTAAATTTATATTTAAGAATATATATTATTATTTGTAATACGAATCCTTTGAAACAAGTACAAACATATAAACATACAAGGTATTCCAAAAGAGAAGATTCAATACATATACATCATTTTGAAATATGTAGGAAATCAACAGATATAGGTGTATGCATTCATAGTTCACCCCATCAACCCTCGTCTCACTGGTATTTCATTGTCTAATTAATAGATTATTCTGTGTACTTATCAAAAAGTCATACCGAAAAGGACTAAATACATATTATAAAACAGATAAGTAGAAATAACGGTTATAAAATATCAATAATTGATCGCCTTGTAAATCGACAAAACAAAATTGATTGGAATAATGCCTTTAACCTATTCATGCTAAAAAATAATAGTACGAATAATATTACATACCACAGTATTAGCTAGACGTGCCAACCCTCCATCCTAATACAAAAATGTTTAAAGAAATTGACATCAATATAGTTTTTACCAGTAGGTATGTTTTATTTGCAAATTATAATGATAAAACTGATATCTGGGATAATTGTGTAGTATACCAGCTGAAATGTTCAAATTATGATGCGGCCTATGTGGGTGGAACATATAAAAACTTTAAAACTTGCCTAAAAGAACATCTAATATCGTATAAAAATAATGCTACAGATTCACATTTTGCTAACCATTCACTAAACACGAAATATTCATTTGAGGAAAATTCCTGGTTTTAAACCATTACATGTGCAAAATAAAGGGAAACTATTAAACACATTTGAAGAACTAGAAATTTATAAATAAAGCTGCAAATCGTTTCTGTGTATCATGGTCGTAGAGTACAGATGTACTTACTGTCGCCGGCATTCACCTTGACCGCGAAACTCTTTCTCCAGTCCAGTCTATTATTAGCTTTCGAGTTGTGAACTAACACTTGGGCGTATTGCACATTGTTTTTGTGTTTTTATTTTATTTGTTGTACTGTATTGTTGATATCAATTTAATAATAAACCATGGCAAACGTACGCAGGGGTAGAAAACGGCCATTTGCTGACAAAGTGAATAAATTCATAGGTGAATTCCCGGATTTATTCTATGATGGTGCTAAAATAATTTGTAAAGTGTGCGAGAAAGATTTGATGTGCGGGGTAAGCGAAGAAAACCTTAAAAAACGACAACACAGTTTATGTTTGATTTACTATTAATGCTGATTGCCTGTGATGTTCTGCTGCACGTACTCGATAAACAACCATTTCGAGAGTTCTGGAATAAATACAATGCCCAGGTGAAGTTAACAAGTCACACAGCGTTATGTAACTATCTACCAACTGTACACGTAGACATGATAAATAAGACGCAACTGTGAAATAAAAAAATACACGTCTGTGGTTACCTGTTAATGAGACAACAGATTGTAAAAAAAAAATCTATTTTAAATGTTATAGTACGAGTACTGGACCCTCTTAAATCGACAGTTCCACTATTACTAGCTAGCAAAAGACTAATTCAGTGTACTAGCGAAACAATTACCAGGGTGGTGCTGGAGACGTTAGAAAAATTTGAACTGTCAAGAAGTCAAGTGTTGATGTTTGTGACTAATGGCGCCGTGACAATGCGTTCGGTAGGCCGTTCTTTGCAAGAACAAGGTTGTACGTTTATACATGTTACGTGTAAAGTGCATGCTTTATATCTTGTGGCAGAAACTATTCGAAAAGGTTTTCCAGAGGTGGATGCATTAATAGCAAGTACAAAAAAAGTGTCTCGCCTCGTCTCCTAAACGTCTCCGTGCATTTCATAGCAAGTGTCCCGGTATTCCTGAACCACCACAGCCGATTCTTACACGTTGGGGAACATGGTTGCACGGCTTTTTATTATGCTGAATATTTCCAACAAATAAAAGCTGTGATACTACAATTCAATCCAGATGAGGCTGTAGCTTTTAAGGAAAGCCAGACAAAATTCGAAGATATTTCCGTTGAAACATCTTTAAAAAATATTGCGTGGAAGTATAAACCATTACATGAAAGCATAAAAAAAATTAGAAAACAGTGCGTTGTCGTTAGCGGAGTCACTGCAAATAGTGGACGAAGTAAATCTACTGTTACACGATATAGGTGACGCAACAAATGAGCGCGTTAAAGAAAAGTTCACAAGTGTGTTAAATAAAGATACCGGTTTTACCAAATTAAGACAAATATGTGATAGTGCAGCCCCAGATTCGATTAAGTGCGTTCAATGACTATTTTACGTATGCGTGTTATTACATCAGTAGATGTCGAACGGTCGTTTTCAAAATATAAGAATATGTTTTCACTAAAGCGAACATCACTCATGGAGACAACCATAGAAACATACCTGATGCTGCAAAATGGCTACACATCTTCTCCAGTTTGTGAAAAGCAGTAAACAAGCTAGTTAAGAGGGTATGTTTTACATACATTGTTATAGATTGTAACAGTTTATTGTTTCTCGTATTAGTTAATTTCGCGTACGCCACTGTCCCACGGAACATTTTTGTCAGCCCTATTTATAAATTAACAAAATCAAATCACATTTCATTAAATGGTCAGGTCAATTTTGAATTATTAGCACCATTTTCAGCTATTTATTAACTAGCAACTCTCACGCTCTTTATATATTTAAAGGAATAAAACTATACCTAGTGTCCAAAGATTCATCCTATATTTTAGGAATAAAATATTATAGTCATTAGGTTTTATGCTTTATCTGTAGTCAGTCGTATTGATAAGTTTTCAAAAAATGTTTGTTGCTGTTGTTATTAATACGTTTTTTGTATTTCTTATTTGTATATATTATATGACAAGACGTAGTCAATTGTTTGTTTATTTATAATTAACACTGTAAGTATCCAAAAATTTTAATCTGTTTATCACATGATGTGCAACAAAATTATTTGCAGATTTTGGCCTGAAGATGACTATTTGAGTAGTCGAACCCCGTTGCCAATAAACAAGAGTTTTGAGAGACTAAGAAGTCTTTTATTTAAAACATTATTATATAATAACACTCTCAAATAGGAGAATTACTGAACACTTTTTGACACATCACACTTATTGTTATTTATTTGTTTATTTCATGGCCTATTAAAAACCATTCGCAACTATTTGCTAACCGTGTACATTGTATCATTATATGTGATTGTTCCTTGATTATCGTGAACCCAAAATTTTTTGGGCCTGTCTCTAAAAAACGGAAAACCGAATAGCAACATTTTTACCAATCTAATATTTTGTTATTTGATATCATGTAGCTGGAGAAATAATGATATAATACCAAGTGCATTAATAGTGTAAATGTTCATTTTTGCATTAGGCAAGTTTATCTTTTTTTTTGCATAACTAAAGTCACAGGAAATCGATTTCGAGGTCTTAAACTTCATTACCAAAGAAATTTGTTTTTAATTTCTTTGATTTTATGTAGAAAAGTGAGATTAGTACACATTTTACACTAAAGTAATATAAGATCAACTCGGGGAGCATAATATTCTCATCAAAGAATAATTTTTTAAATTAAAAAAAAAACAATGACTCTCTGAGATATTTTGTGGAAATTTTATAAATACACTGATGTAATATTAATAAATGGGTATGTAGTTCCAGAAATTAAAAAAAGGGCACTTTCCATTTCAAAGTTAAAATCAAAAACAAATTTATGCAAGTAGATTGCTCCACTACCAGAAGGAAGGATAAGGTGTGGGCAAGGGTTTGGACTGACATGACACAGGACATCAATAATTCATACACTGAAGTTTGCAGGAACTTATACAAGGATGGGGTATCCTAGAAAACGCCCTGAGAAGAAAATATTAGGAACCCTCTTTTATATATAATTCTGTGCTCTAGAGTTTGTTCATAATAGTTGTCAGCCTAGCAGTTGTATGAAATGAAATAAGAACCCCAGAAAATTTCCATTTTTCAAATTACACATCATCATCCATTTTCAGAACTACGTATGCGTAGAATAAGAATAGAATGGAAATATAATAACGAAAATTGCTGGTTATTATTTTTTTATATTTTAACAAAAAAGTTGGCACAGACACGTGTTTCTGCATTTTTGCATCGTCAATGTGATCCTTTCAAAGCCTCGAAAGCAACTGACAAACTTAGTAACCCTAATGTAATAATAAATATCTATGGTTTCAGAGCACAAAGTAATTAAAATTATATTAAGAAAATCTCGGTATTAGGGTTATATATTAAATATCCTTCTTGGTAAAAGTTCTGTTTAAATAAGGAATAAAATGAAAATATAATATGTACCAAAAATTTCTAATTATTTCCATACATAATTTTACAAAAAAAAAACACTTCACAGTATAACGAAATTATTTCTGTTACATTTTATATATATATTTTTTTCCTTTCTTGACCGTTATTATCAATTAATATTGATAGTTTTTTTTTTTGTGGGGATTTCGGTCAGGTACAACTAATTAAATTTTTTTTTTTTTCTAACGTTTCGGTTTATTACACCATCATCAGAGAACTACAATTAATATAATATTTTAAACGCATAGTTATGGTTATTATACATTAAAATTTACTTACACTAAATATTATTTATTAGGAATTTGCTTTAAAATTTTTTCTATTACATGCTATTTGGTTGTCTGTTTTAACGCAACTGAGATATTTTAACCTAGTTTGTGTGCTCTTAAAGTTTTGTTTATGTTACAGAGATAACGTTGGAATGTATATGGTTTACTGTGGGTGTTTTGCTTAAATAGTGAATATATAATAAGATATTTTATTACAAGAATTATTATTTTGTATCGGTCAGATGTAAAAATTGATTTCATGTTGTAATGTACCTCAATTATTTAATTAAGTTAAAGTAGGTTTCGCTTAAATTTTCTATATCAGTGCGATTATTTATGGCGTTGGTATGTCTTTTTTATTTGTAGCATTTCATGTATGTTTCTTCGGTTATAACTGGGTTCTTTTTCTAATATTTGTATGTTGTTAAAATTAAATCGGTGGTTTTGTTCTATGGCGTGTTTGGCTAGTGCTGTCGTGTTTTGGTTTTGAGTTTTTATGCTATATTTGTGCATGTATACTCTTTTATGTAGATATTGTTTAGATTGGCCTATATAGGTACCATTACAGTCGTTGCAGTCTATCTTGTATATAGTGTTAGTTTCGTCTTCGGTTGGTAGTCTAGGTTTAAGGTTTGTGAAAAATTGTTTCGTGATATTGTATGGTTTATGGGCTATTTTTATATTGTGTTGTTTAAATACGCTTGCTATTTTTTTCGGATACTGTTGGTATGTATGGCATGGATACATATTTATTATTACTATTATTTGGTGTGTGGGTTGTTTTATTATAGGTTTTGTGTATTCTTTTTTTTATTATTGGTTCATAAAAGTGTTTAGGGTAGGAGTTTGCTTCTAGAACTTTCTTGATTTTTTTCAAATTATTTGGTCTGTATTTTGGATGTGAAAGTTGGATGGCACGATCTGTTAGGCTATTGATGACGCTTTTTTTGTAGTTGTTTGATGTGTGGGATTTAAAGTTTAAGTATCTTTGCGACCATACTTCTTTTGTGTACCAGTTGGTTTCGATAATACCATCCTTATTATATTTAACGGTTAAATCTAAGAAGTTTATACTATTGTTATTCATTATTTGATTTACGCGAATAGGTAGCCAGATGAACTAAACATACATCATAACTAAGCCTGGCCAAGCGATGGTAGATTCAGGATCGGGCGCAATACCAATGCCATCGCGCGCTTGTTTACGATGACGATGCCACGACATACTCCAGTTGTTATCTGTCGGTCGATGCATAGAGTACTAATAAATAATATATAATGTTGAGCGTAAAGAGTAGAAAACGACCGTACGCTGATAAAGTGAATAAATTTATCGGTGAATTTCCGGATTTATTCTATGATGGATGTAAAATAATTTGTAAAGTTTGTGATCAAGACTTAATGTGCTGGAATAAATACGGCTGCAAAATTCATGTCAATAGTAACCGGCATAAAAATTTAAAAAAAATGGCGTGTCTTCTTTGGAACCCTAGTTTATGTTTGATTTACTATTAATGATTGCTTGTGATGTTCTCCTGCGCATATTGGATAACCCAGCATTTCGGGAGTTCTGGAATAAATACAATCCCCAGGTGAATTTACCAAGTCGTTCATCGTTACGTAGATATGTACCAAGTGTTCGTGAAGACATTGTAAAGTAAACGTTTGCTGTGACAATACTACCACACACATCGAAACACCTGGTACTACATTCGACGTACGTTTCGCAATCTAAATTGGTATCATCTGGAGATGATAAAAATTCAGGTTTTGATGGGTTGGTGTTTGTGGAAGCTGAATCAGTGTTAACCAATAAGAATAAAAAATATATAATATAAATGACTAATAAATATGACCCAGTTTAAATTTAGCTGATTATCTTTTTAGATAACCCTAGCAGTATAAAAGTATAAAGTACAGGAAACTTGGAATTCATGTTTGCGAGTTATTTATGAAATCCGTAAGCATGAAAGAATTTCATTCAAATAAAAGATATCGGGAGGTTAAACATGGAATGACGCAAACTTTATATTCGGCCTTTCTTTATCATAATATCATTATTAATCAATTACCCACATATCTCTACAGTAAAATCAAAATATCAAGTGAATGTAAGTACATAATTTAAATATTATTAAATATTAGATTCGAAGGTTACTTATTTATCTGAAAATATTTTAAGCGACTCTTAACCATCAGATTTCCAAAGTGTAAAATCAGCGACGAACTATACATAATCAAGGAAGTAAGTAAGTAATTAAGTAAATCATTTATTTCGACAAAATAATACAATACAAAGACGTTTGGTCTGAGAAATACGTCAATTACTTCAAAAGATTAAACAGTACTCAAAATAAAATATTACACATAATTTTACACATTACACAAATTAAAATGATCAAAATATATTATTTAGATGTTTTCCATCTCCAGCGGACCTCTTTTCAAGCGTTCCTGTCATTTCTTCACTAAAAAAAGCGTTTTTTAATTCAAATTCTCTGAGGAAAACTCCTTTCGGCCAATAACTAGGATTATATATTTGATCCAACAAAGCTTCTGGTAGTCCAACACTAAACGCAGAGTTATTACCTTGATTATGAAGTTTTTTCACAATTATGTCTTCATGCCCTTTAACATCCTTCATGTATTCCTTCATATCCTGTTCAGTTATGTCTTTTCCTGTCACGTGTCCAACATATATCCACTTTCTCCTAGGTGCACCTATGATTTTACAGGATTGTTTTATTTCACCTGTTGCAATCTTGAACTCGGGGCCCTTTTTGACTCGTGGTCTTTTTGAATGAACTAATTTCCATTCTCCATCCTGCATGGTTGGCTCATCTGATTTTATAGCTCCTAAAGCCTGGGAGAACAACTTCTTGCTGGTACCATGCGGATTTCTAGTGTTATTTCTTTGTGCATTGAAGTTCATCCTTTATAGGAGCAACCTTTGTTGAGGTACCTGGAGCCAGATTAATACTTTCTGGGTTAGCGAGCTCTATAATATTCTGCATTAGTTTCCTTTCTTCGAGTTCATAAATTTTTGTATTGTTTATTTCGGTTTTTGTTTTAGAACCGCTGGGAAATTCCTTATTTATATCTTTTGATTTCATAGTGTTTTTGTTCCTATCATTTTTGTTTTTGTCTTCCAGAATATCTAGGTATAATTCTTTGTTTGCCATTTATCATTGTTTCTTTAGCATCTATCAGTTTTTTTGTATAATACAATTTGCTTGGCCAAATTAACTTTTCATACATTATGGGTTTACATTCAACATATAAAAATAATAAAACATGGTTTTTCAGAGAAAAAACTCTAACTTCAGTTGCTGAAATATTAACACAAGATCCACAGAAAACATTTTCACAGATTTCACACACTGCAAATGTATCTGGACTTTCTTTTTTACATTTATAGCAGGAGAACAGATTAGACATGTTAACATGTATAAACATACCTTCTCAAAAAAAAGAACTTCTAGAAGTGATAGAGGAACCTTTGGCTATTAAGGAACGGCTATATGTACCATTTAATTACTGAGATACAGGGTAATAAACTTCATTTGGCCTAAATTTCTGTTTGCCAAAATTTCTTTGCTATTTATCATTTGTTTAAATTTTATACACTTAATGTCGTAGGGTCGGACTTTTTTTTAGATTTTTCCTATTCCTGTAAAAAAATCACCCTGTATACATATTTTTTCAATTTGCAGTAGGTACTTATAAAAGTCAATACATTAGTAAACCAAACTATAAGTGAACGAATTTTTTGTCGCACCTTTATTAACTTTTACAAGCGATTGATTATGCCAAATGGGAAAATGAAAGATAATTGCTTAGATAAATTGTCTAATGGCCGGTATTATCAACATTTTAAAGGAGCCTTTAACTTAGAGGGAGTTTTAGTGACAAGAAAACAAACTAAATATAAATATCAGAAAGCATTTAAAAAAATAATTAAGTTTAATGGCTATATCTCGATTTATATTTTGCTGGTAATACAGAAAATGTATTACCAGCATTATCATTAAAACTCCCTTTAAGTTAAAGGTCCATTTAAAATGTTAATAATACCAGCCGTAAAACAGATTAAAAATAATATATAATTTTTTAATTTCAAGACATTGAAGAACAAGAAAATATCGTTACTATTGTTTAAGCACATGCTGAAGTAAGTAACCGACTGATATGTGCGGCTATGGAGGGCCCAAAAGAAAAAATATTTAAATCTGCATCATATCCAAAAAATGCAACGGCTTGAACAGGGTGACAATATAAATAAATTGCATTGCCAGTGGATTATTGATCAAAGATCCACAATACACAAAATTTTATTTACAGACGAAGCCCAATTTAGATGGTATTTTTAATTAAAGAAATTCGTATATTTAGGCTAAAGAAACCTTCATGACAGAAGGGAAGTCCATTTTCAACACAAATTTTCAATAAATATTTGGTGTGGTATATTATGGACACCTAATCGCCCCACATAATTTTTCTGGAAAGGTAAACTGCAGAAGCGTATTTAGATTGCTTAGTAAACATATAATAGATAGAAATATAGATTTCTTCATTGCCATGTCTCCAAAATGGCGACCATATATAAATATAATTTTAATTTGTAGTAAATATGTACTTTTTAATTTATCTTTTTAAATATGTAAACATAGACAGAGGTATATTGGCCGTAATCGGTGAACAAGAAAGGTAAGGGATTTAGGGTAAAATTTTGCTGAAAATATTTTTTTATTAGCAAATATAAATTTAAAACATTTATTACCTAGGCTGGCAGTATATTAACCCAAATGTGTTTTTAAGCTAACGGCAATAATTTTATTGTACATTTATTAGCAATTTTTATAACTGGCCAAATATTTTTTAGTTTGCAAATTTTATACCTGACTCCCAATATACTTTAATAGATACACTTTTTAGAAGAAATCAAAAGTACCGACTTGAAATATTTCGGATTTGACTAAAGTATTAAGTTTAGTTTTATTGATTTACTTACAAAACCAGAAAGCCATTGGCATCAATAAATTTTTAAATAATATAGTAATAAAAGCAATTTTGCAAATTTTACTTTAAATGACTGGTAAAAAACATCCTTTATTTGAATTCCATGAAAACGAGGTATAAATTGTGTACCAATAAATGGAAATTTAGATTATAACAACCCCTATAATTTAAAACTAATAGAGGAAAATTTGAAATAACAAATATTGGCAAATATGGTAAAATTTTGTTAGAGTCACAGACCTCATCTATAAAATACCCACTTTAGCAACATCCTCAATGACCGATTTTAATTACCTTGATGACGTTACATACAATGTAATATTCAAAACAGATTTTTTTGTTTTTAAATATTGTTACTTTAGATCCTTTTTTTTTTTTGGCGAGTTGAAATCTGAAATCTTTGTGTTTCAAAGGAATCTGAGGGATTACCTATATTAGACTGAATAATATTTGTTGTGCCTGAAAATTTCCATCTGAAATATTTTGCCAAATTTTTCACCACCAAAAGGAAGTGCTGTTCTTTCTAGTCAATTTACTATGTGATTAGATTATAAAAAATTTAAACTTAAAATCCAACGTATACGTATCCTAAAAGGTATGATACGATAAGGACTTTTAGCACATTACTACAGAATCAATGATAGGACACAGGAAAACTATTGTGTCTTACTTACTGTTGATTCTGTAGTAATATGCTGAGTGTTTATGCAATGTTTTAACAAATAACAAAACGAGAAGTGAGTGTAGAGTAGCTGGGGATCGGTTGTATGGTACTTAAAATAGCTTCAAAAATTTTTTTCTCTTTTTGTAAATATACTTTTATCATCTTTTAATTACCTGTAACTTTTTAAGCGATTTTAAAGTTTTTTGGTAATACATTTTTTTAATTTTATTTTGTATCTTTTTTTATAAAATACAGTGAGGGCCACTTTGGTGATACATGTATTGGGATCTCGGAAACTATAAGAGATAGAAAAAACGGTGAAATGTGGAAAGTTTTAGACTATTTTGTTACCAGCTAATAACCACCTTGAAAACTATTCCAGCTGTGGATGTTTTGAGATATCGTCGAAAAAGTTGAATGTTGCATTTTCTAATAGCAATAACTTTTTTTAATTTTCAATATTTTTTAATCTGTAAAAACATTCTTAAAACAACTTTCTCATTCTTAAAACAACTTTCTTCCTGGAATTCAGCTGTCTAGATAGATTTTAGTTTCAACGTTTCGATTATTGAGGACCATCATCAGGTTCGTTATTTCTTATGAGCGCAATATTGGATTCTTCACTAATTCTTTTCAATTAGTTCGATTTTAGCTTTTCAACAATGTATCACTTGTAGACAAAAAATGGAAAATTCTTATAAGAAAACGAGAAAAACTAATTTCTCGTATTTTAAGTTACGCAAGTAGAGAACTACCTTTTGATGAAAAACCAAATTGCTTTCTAAATAATTAATGATAATAATTGTAAATGAAATTAAGAGAATTAAAATAAATGTAATAATTTACCAATAACAATTCATGAAATAATTTGCCTATATCATTAACGTTAAAAATCTTATGAGAAACAACAAAAAACATTTAAAACATAACTATTTACATTAATGTTCAAAATGTTGACCATTTTTGGTTGTTAATCTTTAGCATTTTTCCCAAACGGTATTGGTCACTCGCCGGATGGTATTTCTATTAACACCAGCAAATAGGTCTTGTGCTCTTTCTTCAAGCACTGCTACAGTCTCAGGTTTAAACTCATAAATTTCATTCTCAACATACCCCACAAAAAATATCCACCATTGTCTGGTGATCTAACAGACCATGGTATTGGACCACCATTGGAAATAAATCTGTCTCTGAAAGTCACTCTTAATAAGTTTTTAACCTCCCTGGAATTGTGGGCTAGACAACCATCCTGTTGGAATCAAACATCATGAAGTTGATTTTCTAATATATTTAGATACCTTTGTCCGGTTAATGTACTGCTATAAATACATGATCCAATCAGTCGATTTCCTAAAAATAATAAAACTTGCTAATTTCACTTAAAGAACTTATAAACAGCGTATACGTACGTTGAAGATATAAAATTATTATTTTATTGCAATGATCTTAAGAGAGAAAACGAAAATATGTTTACTATAAATGCCGCACTATACATTTTTCTGCAATCTGCGTTAGGTACGAAATCCAGGGTTTTTAGTAGTCCAACGATGGAAATTATGCCTATTAAAGATATCGCAGTTATTAAAATATGTTTCACCAATCCAAACAACGTTATTACTAAAGTTGGCATTTTCTTGCCATTTATTAACATACCAATTACAAAATTCTATTCTTCTAGGAAAATCGCCTTCCTGAAGCTCTTGTACGATAGTCGGCATGTACGGACGATATTAAATATCACAAATTTTTTGTTTCTTTAAAACTCTTCGAATCGCAGTCCTAGGAATGTCTAATTCTTTATTACCTACCCTTGTTGATGATGTTGGGTTATCGTAGAAATAATCTATTATATTGTTGTCACGGTTATCATTTTCTCTTTTATAACTTGTAGCACACGGTTTTTCAAAACTTCCAAAAGTTATCAAATTTGTCGCAAGTTTTGAGGAATATCTTTCATTATGTAGTTGTCTCTTTGGAAAATTTTTAAAATAACTATTTGAAGATATATTCTTATTTTTTTATTTTTAACATCACACCAGCATATCAAATTCTTCTTCGCTGGAATAATGTAAAACCATTTCAAAGAATTAAAACAGGCACCATGCAAAAATTTAAACGTAAACAATATTTGTTGTCAAAAATTTTACGTAAAATTTACAGAATACTTGATTTTTACAGTTTTCATTTTAGTGCATGGAATTTTGACTTACTTATATTTTTTTCTTTGGAGAAAAAAGTCTGTAAAATTGACATTTTATTACGTATTTTGTTGAAGAAATAAGTATAACCGCTTACAATATTTCTGTTGATAATTAATAGGATTTATTTACAATATATTGTTAAGTTTTTGCTAAATTACTGAGTTTAAACAAAATTAGTGATTTTATTAAATAATTCTTTACTGCTTTGTAAAATTTACCCAAAATCTATTATTTGGGAAAAATTTTTACATTTTCATCAAAAGGCAATTCTTTAGTTACGTAACTTAATATACGCTTACTGTATTTTAATTTTTATTTTGTGGTGTTGCTATGTCTAGCCAAAAAATTAGATATACTGTTCTTTTTTCAAAGAATTTCTAATTTTTTGTCTACATATGATATATCGTTGAAAATCTAAAATCGAGCTCTTTTTAATGAGTGAAAAAATCAATATGGCGCCGATAAGAAAAAACGAACCTGATGATGGTCTCCAATAATAGAAACATTGAAATTAAAATCTGACTAGACAGCTAAATTCCAGGAAAAAAAGTTGATTTGAGAATGTGCATTTTTATAAAAAGATTGAAAACTAAAAAAGTTATGGCTGATTTTATAAAATTTTATATCAATTTTTCGACGTATGTCAAAACTCTTAACAACTGGAACAGCTTTGAAGGCAGTTTATAGTTAATAACAATAGTGTCTAAAACTTTCCCCATTTAACCATTTCTTTATTTCTTATAGTTTCCGACATCCCAATATATGTATCACCTAAATGGCCCACACTGTATACATATTTTTGGACATAGATTATAACAGAGAACGCAATGTACCAAGAGGTCCGTTACGGCTCTCAACATCACATTTCTAACGTGTTATGATTATGATTATAATAATAATCCTTAAAGTCTACGCTGTCTCATATTTTTAAATTGATTTATTCATATTAGAAAAGGTAAAAACTCAAAATCCTTTCATTTTAATTATTTTCTGCAAATATATTTTTCGAGTGAAAACAGTTTAGATAATAAACCATACAAAAATTACTACAAATTCCCAATATCGTTTTCATGTTTTTTTCAAATTCATGAGTTTCCGTAGGCTTAAAGCTTGTTCCTAGAACTTTCATGGTCGCAGCAATCTAGTGCATTTTCTATTATTGAAGTTTTACGGCCCATTGCTTTGTAAATTCAATACATAGAAATATGAAACAGAAATTGTTGACATATGGAGATTAAATTTTAGAATTAAACTGGTTTTCCAGTAGACACACAGGCGTCTTTTATTTTTATTGACATAGGTAGCTAAAAAAATGCAAGCAATAAACAGTTATGGTCTCATAAAAACTTAAAAAACTAATTTTATAGGGTTATTGTAAAATTAAAAGGTCAATAAATTCTTGGAAATTTTACAAATACGAACGGTCAAGATCGAGTTATTGCCTGCAATTAAATAATCGACTTTATAAGTTTTCACCACAAATTTATGACTTAATTAACTCTATACCTACTATAAGTTTTGTAATAAACTTGCTGCGCTATTTAAGAGTGTGTGAATATACCGATATATAGAAATATTAAGCATAATATAGATACAGGGTGACTCTAAAGTGTATGGTCAAACTTTGCCAAATGAAACTTCAAGTCTCAACTGTTTCCTAAGGGCAATTTGAAGAACCAAAAAGAATTTTCTGTTGATAAATCTAAACACTGTAAGTTATAATAATAATAGTAATTGTTTGGATTCAAGCAATGCTTAGAAATGAAAACATCCTAGATTTAAATACAATAAACAAAATAAACACAGAGAAACTCGAAAAAGAATTCCAATGACTTTAGAGTTATACTAAATAAATATGAATCGATTAAAATAAGGTTTAGTACGAAATTACAGTACAATACAGTATAATAAAAATATCAGGTTTTGTTTTTCCAGTAACAAAATTTATGAAATTACTGTTCATGATAAGGCATCTAATGGTGAGTTTTGACATAATTAGTTATTTTACTAATGTTTCAGTGGATAAAACTTTAGCAATAATTAAAAACAAATTGTTAAATGATAGCAACTGGCGGAAAGAACTTCAGCGCAAACAGAAATTACTGACTGTTTGTATTAAGATAATTTTTTTGAATATTATGGAAATATTTCAGAAAAAATTGCCAATATCTTGTCATAACATAATATTAAAGTCAGTTTTAAATCACAGTCAAAACTTTCACACCTTTTGTTTAATGCAAAAGATAAAACTGATAATCTGGAGAAATCTGGAGTATAAATTAACATGCCCGGATTGTAATGCCACTTATATAGGTCAAACTGGTCGTACATTTAAAATTCGGTATAATGAACACTTACGTTCTTTTAGACTTAATAAAACTGATTCAACTTTTTCAAATCATTTTTTTAGAATCTAGTCACACTTTTCCAAAATTAGAGAACCTAAATATTTTACATACACAAGAAAAGAGGTTTAAATTAAATTTATTAGGTCTTTAGAAATATTCAAATATAATCACAGTGAACCTAATAATCTTCTTATAACGACCAGTTGGATCTATATCATACACCTCTCTTTGATGTATTTAAGTTATAAAATTTCCATTATCTGAAACATTTTTGTTAATAATGTTTAAGTACCGAGTTATTATTGTTAAATTCTTAGGGCTAATAATATTAAAACCTTTCAGTTTGGTAGTTATAATCAATTCCTCTTACAGGGTACTCACCAGATTTTAAACTAGATATTTAAAGCTACTTGCTTACCAACTCTTTGTGGCAATTGTAGAATGGGTACCAAATTAATGAATACCAAATTAATGAACCATATTCTAATTTCGAACGCACATATGAGTAATATAAAATCTGTTGATTTTAGTAAAATTTCGGCAATTTCTGACAATATAACGGAACCTCACTGCTTCTGATAATTTTTCTGTTAAGTGACTGGTAAAGGCAGATTTTGAATCAATTGTTATACCTAGACCATTGAAAAAAGTGCACCGTGTTAGTATAAGTCATGTTGATATGATGAGAATATTCAGTAAATTGGCAACTGATTTAACAAGATTTAAATTATGAGTTTCACAGGGAGGCAAACTTATAATTTAAATCTTGTTAAATGCAAAATGTGGCTTATTATTAATACATTAGGTTTGAATTATATTTCAGTCATGCTGTAACTTCTGATAATTATCCAAATTATGTATATCAGTGAATATCTTCAAATCGTCAGCAAAAAAAGATGGCGACATTGTATTATAGAACTTAAGTCATTGACAACTAAAAGAAACAACAGTGGACCCAGATTGAACCCCTAGGGTAGCCACACACTTAAAGCAATTATACCCATTATAAGAGACATACTGAAGCCTATCTTGCAAATATGATTTGAATAATTCTTTCATGTAGTCGTTAAAGCCAAACTGTCCCATATTTTCAAGTAAGATGAAATGGTTAATTCTATTGAAAGCTATTGAAAAGTCTGTATAAACCACATCTATCTATCCTTGATCTCTCAAAATCTGAAACGTATTGTACAAGTACTGAAAAATTCTACATTGTAGATCTTTGACTCATAAAGCCATATTGAGACTGAGATATCAAATTATGAACTGACGAATAGATGCGGTTATAAAGAACTACTTCCAAAAGCTTCGAAAAGTTGGATAAAATTAATAACAGGTTTCTTTCCACCGACACGGAAACATGGTTGCTTTTAAGGCGAGATTAAATGATATTTGCATCACAGGGGCAAGAACTCCTACACAATCTTTGATAATAAATGATAGTGTACCATCTGGACCTGAAATTAATTTGTTTTTTAATTTTTTTGCTGACACTATAATTTGCTTTTCGGATATGGGTTTAGTAATAATGTTGTTTAAGCAATTAAAATTTAATATAGCATTCAATGCTTCAAAATTACATTAGATACATGCATATTTACGATGTCCTGAGGTTCCCTGTGGGATTCATTTTCATACAATACAATTCCAGGGAATCTAGATGATTTATTTTTTAAATGTACAAGGGACCAAAAGTTCTGAACATTAGTACTGACCGCGCGCCGCGCCAATATCAATTTGGCTTGATGACAGTCTCGGATGCTAGGGCCAGACAGGACTATTACCTTTTTACCCTAGTCATCGCTGTAAACCTGGACCAGCCTCGTACAGGGCGGGTTAGCTTACTTTACGAACGGCCCCATTCACAAATGTGAGCGGTGCTGAAGATTTCAGCCAACCTCCCTGGCTCCTGGCTGATGAACCCTGCTGGCTAGGGCCTCTTCTGGCGCTCTTCTGACTTCGTCTTCTTTCTTCGCCAGCTTGTCACCCCCGGGGGTAGTCATCGATCTGTCAGGGACTGTGCGGATATTCTGTGACTTGGGATTGACTGCACAAAGTGTCAATTGACACATTGTCATCTGGATCATCGGACAAGGTGAGGATGAACTATGCAGTTCTAGGAGGTGAAGGCCTAAGTGCTTTCTTAGCACTTTCGTCCTTCATGGAGCCAGGGGGACAACGGGCACTGGTCGATTCACTAACCGGTGCCCGCAAGATTTGTAAGAAGGTGGTTGGTTGCGTCATGTCACTTCCGTGGGTTGGACCATATATAAGGAAAGGATTAGTTACACTTACCCGTTGTCCAGTAACTGTACCTTCGGCCTCTTGTGCCTCCCCTGATCAGCAGGTTCCTATGCTCCTCGGCTAAAGTGTACAGTACTGTATAGTTTCTTCGCTATATCCCGGATGATTTCGGTGACTGGTGTGTACTCCAGGTCCCTGAAGATGTCAGCGTTTCTAACGTACCATGGTGCGCCCACCGCTGTCCTGATGGCTACGTTTTTCCACGGCTTGGATTTTCTTCAGATAGGTCTTCGCTTGGTATCCCCATGCTACGGAGGCGTAGGTCAGCTGTGGTCTGATGAGTGCTTTGACTAGCAGAAGCTTGTTCCTGAGATTGAACCTGCTCTGGTTCCCTACCATTGGGTAGATGAGAGCTCTCGTCCGCTTGGCCTTTACCACGATGGCTTCTGTCTCCATGTCAGGCCTTTGTCCATGATTACGACAAGGTACTTGACGGAATCGTGCCATTGGATGTCTTCGCCGAACATGGAAACGTGTCCTGTGGGGGGTTTCCTTGCGTCCTTTCCTGAAGAGAATCATCTGGCTTTTCTCCGCGTTGACTGCGACTTTCCACTTGATACACCATTCTTCCAGAAGAGAGGCTGCCTCTTGGAGTCTTCTGGTGGCTGTTCTCGCTCTCCAGGATCTGGCCGTGACGGCCATACTGACTGACGTTTAAACATATTTGACATAGTTATCGTAAGCAGTTTCTATTTGTTATTTAATTACACGTCTTAATCTTTTAAATACTTACAGACAATGCTCATTCTTTTTTTATAATTTTTTAAAAGTGTAGCTTTTTTCTTAATATTTTTAATAATATCTGACGTGTACGAATTTGGAAATTGATAGGTTTGGAAATTGATAGGTTTTGTAAAGAGGAACATGTGAGTCAAATGTTTGATACATCGTTTTATAAAATTCATCAACAGCCGAATTTATCTCTTTAAAGTGCATTAAAAATGTCCAGTCTGTTTGCAGTAATGAGTTATACAAAAACGGAAAATCAGCCTTTTAAAATTGTAACTTCTTTGATTTTTTGTTTGCTCTGAATTGCGAATTTGTATAACCAATTTTATGAAAGCTGACAATCAAGGCTGAGTGATGCACGTCCATTGGAACGAGTGAAGCATTATAGTCCAGTCACATTAGAGGTTTCACCTCGGAATGAGAGATAATAAGCTGAAAACTTGTATAAACCTTTATTTTGGAGTTCTAAAAGTTGTCTCAAAAGTCTCATAAAATCTCGTGTTCGCGTCTTAAGATATTCAAGGTCAAAGGTCACAAAAATCGGTTTTTTGCAAATATCTCACTTCCTATGGTTTTAATACCATTTGCATTTATTATAAAAATTGTAGAGAATAAAATTCTCTACAACTTTTGTTCCAACAATTTTTTCATATACTCAACCGTTTTTGAGATAGAGGACGGAGAGCGCACCGCGCTTACGTATTTACAACATAATGCAAGGTCAACCGTAAGTCCCGGTAAATAATACGTCGTATAAAGTCTATAAATCATTAAAAAATATGTAATTATGAGTAATTTGCATTGTTTATTAATTAATACATTATATTTAATATTTTTCCTTTATCGAATATATATTTGTTTAATATTACTTACCTTTCCGTGTAATCAAAAATTGTTGAGTGGAATACGTATATTTTAATTATATTCTAATATATATGTTAACAGGTTGACTGCCGACCATATTTTTGAGGCACTCTTGGACCCCGTTAAGTTTTATTTGTTTTGTTGCCTTTAGTTATGCCATAAATCATGTAAATTATAGTTTTATTATCATTTTAATTTTTTTTTGTCTCAAATTAGCGAAAAAAAAATTATACTCCGATCGGAGTTGCCGGCGTCAGGCATTAATATTTTTACGGGATGTCGAACACTCCGATCGGAATCGCTATACACAACACTCCGATCGGACTAGGGGCGTCGCCGATTGATGCCGGTACACTCCGATCGGAGTAGTCGGCAGTCAACCTGTTAATTATATTTTAAGTAGAAAAAGAATAGAGTAAATACATTTTAATTATATCTTTATTTAGAAATACTTTTTCATATATTTATTACGGTTGAAGTTCAAATGTGGGGAATTTTTTCAAAAACTTTTATAATTAGAAGGACTTGAGTCTTAATTTTCTTCTTCTTCTTCATCATCGTCTTCCGGTTGCTCGAAAATTTCCAATTCAATATCATTGCAATTTGCCCCAAAAAAATTTTTTTTTTTTTTTTGGGGATTTTGGGGGGTAAGGGGAAAATTTTTCTTGGGGTCGGCGTGGTTTGGTGGGGGGGGGGGCACTCCCTCCCCTATTACATGGGCCACAAGTATTAAGAAATTTCACGCCCGATTTCCTGCATCCGCAGCGTGAACCACAACCATTCTTGCAGTTGATTACACGGAAAGGTAAGTAATATTAAAGAAATGTATATTATGAGACTTTTGAGACAACTTTTAGAACGCCAAAATAAAGGTTTATACAAGTTTACAGCTTATTATCTCTCATTCCGAGGTTGACCCTCTTTTTTTGGCTTAAGTGACTGGATTATTATCACTAATTATTTCACAATCCATATTACACAACACTAAATCAAGTAATCTGTTTGAGCTGTTAAGTACTTTGTTGACTTGTTCTAAATTTAGAAAATGCATAAAGTCTTTAATTACAGTAGTTCTGCTATCAACGATATCAGATGTAACAAAATTAGGTAAATTAACATCACAATTTCACAATTGTCACAATTTTTTAAAAAGCCTTAATTTGATATTTTAATACATTTACTTTTACTGTTTTAAAAAGATAAGTGTAAAATTGGTTTCCTCAACCATTCTTGTAATTTATGGACGACAAATTTCAAGAATTTACAGTAGTTCTACAAAGTAGACATTAGTATTCTGAAATACAAACGAATATACCTGACATATCCGATCTATATTTGCGGTAAATTTTGCTAAATGGTACGGATGAAACATTTTGACGAAGGTCGGGTAGAATTATTGTAGTCGTGTATAAATCGAGTCACCTGGGGAACATTTTACATTTCATTCATTCGTTTCCTTTATCCTAAAGTCTTTTCCGACCCGCCTGACAAATAGTCCAGACAATGCAATTGTCCTTTGTACCTAGGTGTCGATTCACAAACACATCGGAATGTTATCGTTTTCTTTAAAGTTATGGCTAGAAAATTGCAATGTAGACTCTGGTTCTACTACGCCTAGTTGGAATAGTTGAAGCAGAAAGATGACAATAATATTTTTTCAACAATTATTACGGCATTTAAGCAGTTGTTAAGGCGAGTCTTGGCGACAATGACTGGTGCAAGTCAATGATCCTAATACTCTTATATAAAATTATTATTTTTTGCAAAGTTTTGGTTGGATTGTTTAACAACATAACTTTTTTTTATAAAAAATGATTTTAAATTACCTTGCAAGTGTTTTTATGTGGATTAGTTAATTTCAAGTCAGGTTCAACGGTGTTATTGGCTTATAGATGCGATATTATTAATAAAAATTCAATACGTGTATAAATTTTAATATCTTCGTAGACTCCCTTCATTAAATTTTTGAAGTTTAATTTTGTAATGCATGTACCGGGTGATCCAAATAAGCCTCCCACCCCCATTTTCTCGGTTGTTTGGAAAGATACGAAAAAAAAATGAAAAATGCTTTTTGTAGGGTTTTTAAAAAGGAATCCAGACACATTAACAGAAAAACAACTGAACATCAAATAAAAAAGATGAGGCCTAAGTTACTTTTTTAAATAGAAGTACCCAAATATTTTTCCAAATTTAAATAGGGCGTCTTATTCTGATTTCAAATATATATACTTTTTAAGTATTTCAGTAAATTCCCGACAATCGATTATTTCCCAAAAGAAAATACGTTGCTTAACAGATATGAAGAAATACTATTAGGTGGCCGTGATAACAAAACAACAATTAATATTTTGACAGTTTTGCTCATTTAATAATTCAACAGTTTGCCAACAACTATTACTTTTGAACGTTGCTTTGTTGGCCAAAAATAACCATAATCATTATACTCTTTAGGAGAAAAATACGATATGGTAAACTTATATTTTAAAAATAATAAAAACGTTGTCTGCCTAGCGAGAATATGGACAAATATATCCGAATAGGAAATTGCCTGACAGGAAAACTATTAAGTTGGCAGATAATTTATTAAAACATACAGGAGCAATTCAAAATAAAAAGAAACGAGGAATAGTCAACAAAGATAGAGATCAGTATTTTACTCTATTTTCAAGAGAATCCAAGAAATTCAATAAGAGACGCAATAAGGTATTTGATTTTTCTTTGGAACCATACAGAGAACTTTTAAAAAACATAAACTTAAGGATTAAGTATATTGCCTGTTCAAAAATCATTCCCTCAAGATAATGAAAAGCGGCAACAATTTGTAGAAATATGTCAACAGGTATACATTGATAATAATATATTTAATAAATATGTTGGACCGATGAGGCATCATTCAACCCTGCAACTAGGCTCCGAAAATCCTCCTATTTCTGAGAGATTCATTTCCAAGGAAGGAAATCCATAAATGTTTGGTGTGGAATAATAAATAAAAATATTATAGGGCCTATTTTTCACGAAGCCTCTTAGAGAACCATTGTATTCAGATATTTAAGAAATGATGTAAATAGTTTATTAGAAGAAATGCAATTGCAATGATTATTTGGCAGCAGGACGGGGCACTCCCACAAAATATTAATTGTTACAAATTACTTAAACACAACATATCAAGAGTGGATAGGAAGATGAGGAACTTTGTTTGGCCACCTCGTAGTCCGGGCCTAACTCCATTAGACACGTTTCTTTAGGGCCATTTAAAAAATTTTTTTATAAAGAAAGAAGCAACAACTTGGAAGAAATAAAGGAAAAAATTAGAACAGAAATAGGAAATTTGAATAATAACAACGCTGTTATGGCAAATGTAATGGGAAACTTAAGAAAACGATATGTTCTGTGTATAGAACACAATGGCACATTGAGAATTTTTTGTGATATTTTATTATTAATTAACTAGCAATAAATTATTGTTAATTTACTACATTTCTGTAGCCGTTAAAGAATTTAAATATTTTCATTTACCACTCTTATTTTAATGGATAATATTATTTTTAATAAATTATCACCACTTCAATAGTGTTCTTTAGTTATTTTCTATATTTGTAGTTTTTTTAGTTGGCTGGGCAGCATAAGCGATTTTTATTTATTTTTTTTTTTCAATATAATAATTTAACTAATAATTGAGCATAGTTTCATGAGGATAATAAAAAATAAATTAAATGTAGGTAATTTAGGCAAAAAGTTAATAGTCAAACTGTCAAACTAACACTTTTGTTTTACTATCACAGCCACCTAGATAGTATTTCTTGATATGGTTAAGCAACGTATTTTCTTTTGGGAAATAATCGATTATCGGAATATTTACTGAAGATACTACATAAAAAGTATATATACTTGAAATCAGAATAAGAAGCCCTATTTAAATATGTGAAAATATTTCGGTACTTCCATTTAAAAAAATATAACTTAGGCCTCCATCTTTTTTGTTTGATATTCAGTTGTTTTTCTGTTAATGTGTTGGATTCCTTTTTAAAAACCCTATAAAAAGCATTTTTCATTTTTTTCGTATCTTTCCAAATAACCCAGAAAGTGGGGGTGGGAGGCTTATTTGGATCACCCGGTACAGTGTGAAAAAGGAAATATATAATAAATTCGAATTTATTATCACGTCTAGAAAAAAATAATAAAATAATTATTAGATAAGCATCAAACCTAATCATTTTAAACCTAATATGATAATAATAATAAATACCTATAGTGTTTTATATTTTATACTGTCATCGTATCTGAATGCGCTAGTATAAAAGTTTTAGGTAGATAATAAATCAAACAGAACACTTTCAAATACATGTTATCACAGAAACTATTAAAACAACTACTCAATCTAGAAGCAAGAATTGCATTGAATAACAGTATTCTTAGTATTAGAAGCAAGGGGCTAGGTTTTTCAAAGCCAGAAATTAATGCTAGCATTCTCAGATTGGATGTGTGTCCATTGTCTCTAAATATGTGCCCTCTCCTGCACAAGGTAACTTGAGGTAACTTCAGGGATACAGGAGGTGATATTACCTGTGGTGTACCACATTAATATTTTTCACTTCATCTCAATTTGAATAAAATTTTATTCTGAATTCGGCAATATATAATACGTTTAATTATCTTTCATATTTAATAATATTAAAAAACATATTGTTGTTATTTTAAATTTGAACCCAAATTAAATTTAAAATAATACCAATATGTCTTTTAAAACAGTCCTCTATAAAAAAAAATAAACACAAAGAAGGTTTAGTGCCACATCTAGCCCCCCCCCCCAAAGTTTGGATCTGGGATGGGATAGATTAGAAACCAAAACTAACACAAGGCTGAAAACTACAGTACTATCCAGCCTTGCGTTAGTTTTTGCTTTTAGTCTGAAGGGCTTTGTATCTGAGATACAAGGTGTCAAATATTTAAAAAATTATCTTTTTTTTTTAGTGTTTCACCAAGATCAAGAAATATAAATTCTTGTCTTGATTTTCAAGACAAGAAATCGTTGGTTCTTATCTTGATAGTTTCTTGTTACTCAAGTTCTTGTCTTGATATCAAGAGTTTTGATATTTCTTGATCTTGATGTGGTACACGCATCAGCATATTTCGCGTATCTCATATAAAATCAACTGTTCTCGTTCTCATCTGGACAATTTTGTTTGTATCAGTGCTTAAAAGTTAAGTACTTACTTACTTATATTAAGTCATGTATTGTGAATTTCAAATCGACATAGTCTAAAATAATGTAGTTTTCCACAAAACACCAAAACACTATATACTGCACTCGATGCGCAAGTTTGGCATCACCTGGAGATGATAAAAATGGTCTAAAATGGATGAAAACAGCCATAATTCCTTAATTAAAGAAATTTTTAGTAATAGTAGAAATGAATATCAATATCTGAAATAGCTATAAGCACCGACAGTGATAGATATAAAGATTTAATAACAAATGCTGCTAAACCTAAAAAATTTAGAAAATGGCGAAATGATCGGCAGGCCATTAACAAGAAACTGAAATGTCAATCACTTGCAGTTACCACAAGCAATTCATCAGATTATAGTGAAATAAAAAGTTCGAAAAGCAGTGTAACCGAATACTTCGAATTTAATTTGACTGATAAAAACTAATTTAAAAATAAAGTAGGATAATGCAAAATTTGCAAAAAAACGACTTATTTAAGGAATGTTTTGAATAATTAGTGTTAACTATTTTTTAAATAAACGGTTTTTGAATCGTTTATTAATTAAATGTTTATTTATTTGTCTTTATTTTCTAACGATATTTTATACCCCAGAAAAATCAGGAGTCTTGATTCTCGATCAAGAAATCTTGACTTGCCGGTTTGACTTGTCTTCTCTTAATTTTCAAAGTCTACTCTGTCTTGAATTTTCCTTCAAATCAAGACAAAAACGAAATACGAAATCAAGACTTCTTGATCTTGGTAAAACACTTTTTCTTAAAATCTCATAAAGAGAAAGATGTTATTTCTTAAACTCAAAACAAAACTGTTAAGATATTATCTTTTTTCTTGGCCTGGAATTACCATTTTGTGAAAAGTCATTGGCGTCGACACGAGGTTTCGATTATACTAAAGAATATTAGTTTTACTAATATTTGCATTAGATCGCAAAATTTTCAAGGTGATCCTAATCGAAATTTTGGCTCTATCTCACGAACGGATGAACCAAATCAAGCTTTTCGATTATCAAAATATTTCATTTTTATACCATTCAAAATGATGTTTTACAAAGTAGGTAGTGTCATTTGGGGTAGCTGGGTAAGGGGGATGGAACATAATTGTTTAATAGTGTATTTCAACTCATACTTCGATAACTAAATCGACGTATTTTTATTCGACCAGTTTGCTTTAGATCGAGATATATTAATATATCTTTAAAAGTTGCTACTTTTGAAGTCAAAGAACTAAATACTATCATATTTTCCTCAGAGTCAGTATTTCTCCAATATCAGATATTATAAATAGAACTTTCTTTATCCATCGTAAATAAAAATAAATTTATTTGAAGTAAGAATAAATGTTCAATATTCCGGCGAACCTTCATGCTGGGAAAATATTTGTCTGTGTTGGCTATTTGCAATAAATCGATTTGTAAAATCCCTTGTTGAGTCGGATTTTAGAAGCACTTTAGCTATCAGATACATATTGACCTTCGACAAACTGTATTGCTATCTCCAATTACGAAACTCAAGTTCCTAGCTTTAGTCCAGTATCAAACTCTTTAGGAGGAAGATGGATTGGGGAATAAAGAATTTAAATTAATTGTAAAATAGTTTCTGTGCAAAATATTCTATTGAATTCTCACTTGTGTTTTCACTACACCTACATTTAGTATGAAATGATTTTAATCAAATTTGATACAGTATTTCTATTGTCTTTGATTTTAAAGAAATGGATATAAAAAATATTTATTTAATTAAAATATGCATGATAATATGGTAAAATGAAGTAGTTTTTAACAGACTTAAAAAAAAATGAGGTTGTACGTCTCACATGTATATAAGTTTCTTTACATGTCCTCGCATAAATTCAAAACAACCTACTCGATTCTGAAAAAAGCTCTTGTATATTCAGCATCGGTCCAGTCAGATTATTTAGGCTATTAATATCATTAATTTTTCCTCTTTGCTCAGAGGGGATATTTGGTTCTCAAAATCAGAAAATTCTTTAATTCGATTGAGTGGGGAGAACTTTTTATATTTATTATAGATGTGCTTAAATGAAAAGTTAGATATTCACGACTGCATAATCTTGACACATGAAAATTCAAAATTGCAACATTATTTGTGTCTTTCCTCGTTTATCTTGCAGACGTTCAGCAGAAAGCTTGTTAAGCATGATAGAATGAGTAAAACCAATGAGGGGATAGATCCCATTTTCTTTATAACCACAATATATCAGAAACTTTCTTTGAACTTTCCCTGCATTTTTCAATATGGATATCATACAATGAATGCATGTTTAATTCGCGATCTCACAAATGTAAGTGAAGGCAAGTTTAATGAACAGATATTATTGAAGCCGGTAGAGGTACTAATAAAGAACCCAAGGGCTCTAAAACCGTTTATAGGTGAGACTGTTGTTACAATACACAAATGAGAACTTCTGGTCAAATGTTACACTCAGATCTCGAAATTTTTCAGGAATATTTAGTATTAAATTATTTAACGATTAATTAAAGATGGTTTTGTTTTGTTGGAAAAGGTCATTATATTTTGTTACATTTAAGGGTGATTTATTTACAATACACCAATCATTTATAGGTAATTACTAAGTCATCTTGTAGTTTCTTATGATTATTGATGCTTCTGATATTATTGTAGATTTTTATGTCGTCTGCATACAATAAATAGTTTAGCTTCAAATCACAAATAGTGTCATTGATAAAGATATTAAAATGAAGGGACCTAAATTGGACCCATGTGGAACACCGGATATTGCTGTAATTTGGACAGACTAGTGACTAGATCATTCAATATATTGCCTATGATTAGTAAGGTATGATTTAAAAAATTCTAGGTTACTGATGAGAAACCAAGAGAATGGAGTTTCATAACGAGTATGTCGTGGTGTAATACAAAAGAGATTTATGACAATAGATCATCCTTTAATAAACCAATGTTAAAATTGTGGATTATGCATATAACAATACGTGTATTCACGTAGTAAGATTTTAAATACTTTTGAAAAATTGTTGATCATAGTAATCGGTCTATAGTTTTTAATATTAGCCAGGTCACCATTTTTAAAAACAGACTTCAAAGGTCTTCCATATGGTTAGAAATGTTGCAGTAACGATAGCCAAATTAAAACGAAATATCAGAGGTTATGCAAAGATATAAGCGCAGTCTTTAATAAGAAATGATAGAAGTTCACAGAACCTGTGGTAAATGTAGGCTTTAGTTTTTTTAAGATTTTTTTAAACAGCTGATTCCTTAAAACATATACGTAAAATTTGTCAACCCTTTCATTATTTTGATTGACATCTTATGATAGTGTGAGAGTTCTAACACTGACGTAGTTTTCCACGAAACACCAAAACACTATATTCAGCACTCGACGTGCATTTCGCTAACCAAATTGGCATCATCTGGAGATGATTAAAACTGCGAGTTCTAGATAAAAAAATCACCAAAAAAATTGGAAATCATTTGCTGATCCTCAACGTTAACACCAATATATATTCTAGATGTAAGGATTTTGAATACATTTATTTTATTATTTACGATTTGCCAAAATTTATTGGATAATTAGAAAAATCATCGTCAATTTTTTTGCAGTAATTTTTATAAGCAGTATTAATTGATTCTTTAATCAGTTTTTTCCACGATTTAAATTCCTCCAGAGATTGGGGATTCCCATGTTTTTTATATTTTTTCTATATAAGATGGTTTAAGTTAATGTATTTGATTATTTGACATAAAAACCATGGAGGATGATTTATAATACGTTTTTTAGATTTAGTAACGAATAAGTCAAATATTTCATATATTTTTATATTAATTGCTCACAGGACGTTGTCGGAGTATTCATAGAGAAAATTAATTTATTTCAAAAAAAATTTTGGTAGAGATAAATGTAATTAACTTTTCGAAAAATTTAATTATTCTTTGTTTACTGTTACTTGAGTGAGTATTAATATTAAGAAGTCCAGTTAAGGCTAAATGATGACTCTTTCAGCAAAATATCCACAGATTTTAGCAAAATATCCACAGATTTTGTAAATATCCACAGATTTTTCTTGTGTCAGTATTAGATAGTATTAAATCTAAAATTCTTTCGCCAGCATTTTTTAAAAAATTACGTTTATTTAAACCAAGAAAATTTAAGAATGAACTCTTAAATGTTCTAATAACCTATTTTCAGTTGGTAGTAGTTATTGAAATTGAACCATTGCAACAAAGAGTTACACTGTATTAAACATTTCAGTATTTCAAATTGATAGGCACTGTACATTTCTCTGCTTCATTATACTAATATGTAGTTAAGTCTTTAAGAATAACTTTATTTCATACTTCTAGAGGCATTTTTCTATTTTCTAAGGCGATTAAAATTTTATGTGTTTAACAACATACTAGAATTATTTGTATATTCGAGGAAAAGAGGAGGTGTTGAAACAAGTTTTATTTACTCCCGGTATATTATTTATTATTTTGATACAAAAAAAATAAGTCTTCACTTTTTATATTTTGTTGTTACTGATCAATTTTACTCCAATAAATTTTTAAATACAAAATAATTTTGACTAATATAAGAATATAGTTTTCCATAATCGAGAGTTGTATGTATGTACCATTTTATGGATTTTGTAATCCTCGAGTGTTGTTCGTACAGTCGGTTTATTTTTCTTTTTTATTCACGTTATGGTCTATTATATTTAGCTTTGTTATACAATAAATACTACATGTAGTCTAGGTGCCACGTAAAACCAACACAAAGTAAAATCAAGACCGTCTAGCGGATAACCACAACCGCATTGGGAAACTATCGCGTCACATGGTCGGCCGGGCCCGATAATCGTTTAAGGCATAGTTTTTACTCATACACCATTAACAATTTACCTCGAAGGTAAACATAATTGGTGCCAATTTTTAGACACTTATGAGTTCAGAGCCGTTTGTTTTTTTTTTAATATAGCCATAGAAAATATTTATCGACATTCACCAAATACCCTCAACGTTTATAAATGCATTAAGTTAAATTTTCTTAAGGTTTTAATGCAGGCTATAATTATTTTAAATTGACTAGGAAGAATTAAATTACAAATAACCACGAAATTATGGTTGTTCTATTAGCATAATAAATTTATAATCGATTTTATAACGAATGGAATTTTAATAGTGGAAAAACATCTGCATTATTTTTGTTCTGGAGTCATTAAATTAATTATGATACATGATTTAATGGGAATCAATGAATAATATGCACAATGTTGTAGTAACATTATTTTATTTGATTTAACAGATAATACAGAAACTGATAAGAATCTATGGGCGTTCAAATATTTTAATGTTATGGTTCAAAGCTAAAATTATAAAGGTTTTAGTTGTAAAAACGAAGTATTGATAATCAATGGTGGACTAAAAAAATATTGTTACGCCACTGGACTGTGTAGACTGATTAGATGAGACTGGAATTGTATGCGAACGGCCGGGAATATTCTGGAATGCTCTAGCCCGTGTGAATGGATATATAAATAAGACGCACAGTGGGCCGAGACTCAGTCTTAAGTTGAAAGTGAACGAGTAAAGAAGAAATAAGAAAGAGACTTATGTGTTTAATTATGATTATAGTTAAGACAGTCATTTTGTTGTTAATTATTGATTTTCCAATAAAGTAGTATGTAAGTGTTACCTGGACTTTCAATCAACGAATCTACGAGTATAGGTGTTTGTGGGGATAGCAAACACGTAACAATTTGGTGTCGGAAGTGAATTGGAAGAGAAATTTGTGGAATAATCGAAAGATTCTACAGTGTCCTTCTCAGGAATTAGTGGTGACACGAAGAATTAGTGGTGACACGAAGCATTAGACCACTAAGACTATTTCTGGACCGAATAATGACTTTAAAGTGAATTGTCGAGAAGATTTTAAAACATTCGATTTAAAAACCGCCGCAGATATGCGAGTGCCACTAACAACAACGTATTATAGACTTAAAAATACGATTCTAAGTAACTTTTCGTGAAAATTCTAGAACATTCGATTTGCAAATCACAGAAGATACGTGAACTGTGTTAACTGGAACGTGTTATAGACTCAAAACAAGACTTAATAGTGACATTTCGTGAAAGTTCTAGAACATTCCATTGCACAATAGTGGATATAAGTGAATTTTGTTTACACAAAATAACATATACTCTAAATAAGAATTTCTAGTGCTGTTTCGGGATTTTTCTGGAACATTCCATTATTAAAATAGACGTGATAGATACATTTTATGGACATTATATCGTAGTCAACTTTATTTTGAACTGATTTACGTGTCGTGAGTTAATGCCAAGAACAATAAGTATAGCGGAGAAACAAACATAAGACTTGCAAGCAGCATTGTTAGAACGGATGAATGATTAAGAGAAAAACTCCATGAAGACAAAGAAGAACAAGAGAGAAAACGACAGGAAGAAAAAGAAGAAGGGAGAAGACGACATAAAAGAAAAGAAGAATAATAGAGAAGGCGAAAGGAAGAAAATGAAGAACAAGAAAGAAGGCGACAGGAAGAAATAGAAGAACAAGTGAGAATACAACAAGAATAGAAAGACGAACAGAGAAAAATTATGGAAACTCAAGAAAGAAAACGATAAGAAGAAAGAGAAGAACAAGAGAGAAAACGCCAGGAAGATAAATAAGCCTAGAGAAACAGCAGGCAGCCATTTTCTCTCTCACTGAAATTTAAACTCGATGTTATAGAAGAAGTCGGTGAAATGAAAGAACAAGTCAAAGAAGTTAAAGAAAAAGTCGGTCAAGTTGAGGGAAAAGTCAGTATTGTTGAATTAGAAGTATTCCGGCTCAAGCAACAATTAAGGGAGAGGAGTGGCCAATTGGTACTTTCGTCTGGTGCTACGTTACAACCGCCTTCTCTCGACGGTCAAGGTTCATGGTCAACATATAAGAGACAATTTGAGGCAGCTGCACGTTCAAATAACTAGAATGATGAGGAAAAAGCAAGAACATTGGTATTAGCACTAAGGGCCAAGTATTAGACCTGCTCCAAACAATTCCTGCCGCCCAGCAACAAAATTTTAGCAAATTGGAGGTATCGTTAGAACTGAGATATGGCGACCAACATCTCGCCCAAGTATATCAGGCTCAGTTCAAATCACGCAAACAACAAGGTGCAGAAAGCCTCCAGGAGTTCGAAGGCTGCGGTATAAAGATTAGCCCAATAGTTAGCAGTTGGTACATTTATTGAGGAGGACCAGAAAGTTAAGCAAATTCTTAAGTTGGCCAGGCATAAGCTTAGTAGTGAGGCTTTAGTACATGCACTGGAGCTTGAGGCTGCCTATGAGGATTCCCGGCAAATAAAACCATGCAAGTCGTATTAACCAAGTTACAAAAAATTGCACGCACAACTATTAACAAAGATGAATTCCTAAACGAGACGGGTGCAACAAAATAACGGTAGCCTGAATGGAGGTATCCGCTGTTACAAGTGTGGCAAATTGGGTCATATTAAGAGGAACTGTCATGAGCTCAACATTCAAGATGTTATGTCCGAGGTACAAAAGACCATGCAACTACTGATAAACTCGAATCTACAGCCGACACAAAACCAACAGCAAAATAGAGGGGGAGAGAGTGGAGGAGGCATGCGCTGTTATGTGTGGCAGAGTGGGCCATATTCAGAGTAACTGTCGTGAGCGCAGCCCTGAGAGTGTAAATGTCGCAGTAATGGAGAAGCCGCAGGAAATCTGGCGAGCTGGTACTTCGGGGAATAAGACAGGTGGGCGTTCCAAAAGACTGTGCTAGAAAGACTGCAAGCCTTGCCACCGTGAGGAAAACAGAAAAAAGTACAAATAATTAATACCGTTAAGATTGATGTACCGGATTATTGGACAAAAGAATCATTAAGGGAAGCGCAGTTAAACGATAAGGAAACTAGTCCTATTCTAGAATGGAAAGAAAGAGAAACTCGACCTGGCTGGAAGGACATTTCAGACACGTCAGTGGGACTGAAGGCTTTGTGAGCACAATGGGATTCCTTTAGAGTAGAGGATGGACTGTTGAAAAGAGCTTGGGAAAATCCAGACGGGAAATTTCTTTGAGATTGGTAATTCCCAGGTGTCGCATACCAAAAGTACTCCAGGAAGTGAATAATGGAACATCTGGCGAAAATTTTGGCATCAACAAAACTCTCACTAAAGTAAGCAAACGATTCTACTGGGTGAATAGCCGCCAAAATGTGGAAACTTGGTGCCGCAAATGTGAAGTTTGTGCGGCAAGTAAGGGGCCACGGACAAGAAATAAGGGCCAAATGAAACAATATAACGTAGGGGCTTCTTTTGAGCGAATTGCAATCGACGTAGCTGGTCCATTCCCCGTGACAGATAATGGGAAAAATACATTTTAGTTGCCATGAACTATTTCAGTAAGTAGCCTGAAGCTTATGCCATACCCAAACAAGAAGCAGCCACTGTCGCTCAAGCTCTGGTAGATAATCTAATATGTTGATTTGGCATGCCCCTAGAATTGCATTCGGACCCAGGAAAAACTTTGAATCAGGGGTGTTTCAGAAGATGTGTCGCTTACTGGGAATTCAAAAGATAAGAATAACAGCCCTACATCCACAATCAGACGTAATGGTGGAGAGATATAATAAAACCATGGAGGAGCATCTATCCAAAGTGGTTGAGAAACATCAGAGAGATTGGGACCGTCACTTACCTCTTTTCCTTATGGCCTACAGGGCCTCCATTCATGAAACAACAAAACAGACGCCAGCTAACATGATGTTTGGACGTGGGGTTAGACTGCCATGTGACCTGGTGTTTGGCACACCAGATGAGGAGCGGGTTAAATTTTTTTTTTTGTTGAAGAATTATATTCAAGTGGGAGGAAGGCTTGAGAAGAAAAAAGAAAATTAGTAGAATGCCATAAATAATATTCAGACAATATACAACTCTATACATATACATAAAAACTTATATAATTGATGTGTTAAATATAAATTAAGAATTAATATAAAGGCATGTTTCTTTTCCAACGTCTAAACTTTTAATTTTCAATTACCCACCAGCAAATAATAAAATATCAGAATAAAAAAAAATAGTGTTATTTATTACAGCTATTTGACGAATTTAAAGAGATTACAACTAGGCAAAAAAATATAATAGGTGTCGTGAAATTTTATTGCATATAAGTGAAACCAAAAAAGCTCATTTACTCTTTAAAATTGTCAACATTCACAGGTGTTCCAGCAAATAAGTTACGGATGAATGAATGAAAGTTAAATTTACAATTATCTGGCAGGCATAAAATGTTAAATATATCGTAAATGTCGTAAACTATAGTATCCTGGATTCTTCGACATTCAATAGAGAACATATCCATTGAACAGTTTCTGAATGAAACCAAGAAATAATGTGCAGGTATATTTACGGTTTGTAAACTAATGTAGTCTATTTCCGGTTAATCTTCTAACTTTACTCAGTTATATTAGATTTCCAATAGATGTCTTGAATATACGACAGTATGCTCTATAACTAATCTAATATTTAACGTGAAGATATAAATTATAAATTTATATCTGGCCGTTGTACACTTAGGTATGGAATGAGGCACAGATACAAAATATATCTAATTCATCCACAAAGTATATACTTACTCGCTAACATATTATAGTAAATGCAAGAAATTAAGGAATGATAGGATTCATTATATTAGTGAAAATTTTTGATTTCTAGCTAAGGAGTTTCGTATCCACAATCTCTTAATGTAGTTTTATTCGTCGGTTTGGATAAAATTAGTAAAGAAAACCTCAAATTTTCATTTAGTCGACGTTTCGACAAAATTTATTGTCTTCCTCAGGACTACAACATATAACATAAATTATGTATAGATTCAAATAAATAAAGATGTAGAACATTTAAATACACAGTATGACTCTTTTTTTTATTTTATAGATAACAATCATTTAAAAAATTGAAAAAATTAAATTAAAAAGTTACATAAATACACAAAGTTATAAGTAACAAAATGCATATATTATTTAAAAAGTAAAAAATTATTATTGTTTGAATAAAAAGTAACAAAAATTAATGAAATATTATATTAGGAAATCACACTTACCTAATGAGGTCTTTGGTTTTCTGTCAATATAATCATAATCGTCAAATAAATAAATAACGTCGCTTATAATAACAGGATTCTTTGGACAAACAATGACCATTGGGCAATAAATTAATGGTTTTTAACTATTTTCAATGCAGATCGATATGAGTGTAAAGGCAAAACAGAAATGAACCAATATATTAACATGAATTTTTAATACACATGAATATCAGTCCCTTATCACAGTAACAATGAAAGAACTATACTCAAAAATTATTAGTAATCACAAAAAAGACATACCGAATTGTTCTTATTTTCATGTAAAAAGTTAGTAAAAAATGTACGTGTATTTATAAACATCTATTATTGTAATAATTATACAGAGGCTATAATTTTACAAAAGTTAGCTATTAAGTTATTGTATATTCTACTCAAATTTTCCGTATCTGTTTTTTTATTAACAGTATTATTGTGTTTGTTAATAAGTATCATCTCGCTAATCAATCGTTTTTTGTAGTGATGTTCATTGTTTAAAATGTTAACATTGTCGAAAATAAACTCGTGGTTTAACTCGAAATGATGAGCTGCTAGAGCAGTTTTTTCTTTTTTGTGAATGTGTCTTATGTTACACGAGCATTTGTGTTCCTTAATTCGATTTTTTAATAATTGTTTAGTTTGTCCAATATATATAGCCCCACAACTGCACGGAATTTTGTAATGTGATTTATAATCTAATATTAATTTGTCTTTCATTGTTGGAAATTTATACTCTATAAAATAAAAAAAAAGAGACTATGTATTTAAATGTTCTACATCTTTATTTATTTGAATCTATACATAATTTATGTTATATGTTGTAGTCCTGAGGAAGACAATAAATTTTGTCGAAACGTCGACTAAATGAGAATTTGAGGTTTTCTTTACTAATTTTATCCAAACCGACGAATAAAACTACATTTTTGATTTCTGTTACTGGCTGATTAAAGTCAATTGAAAAAAATTTAAAACAGAGTTTAATTAATGGCTCCTAGCATCTTCTGTTCCAAAAAACATTAAATATATTATGCTGTGCTTATTTCTTCAATAAAAAACAGAAAAAACTTTTTTCCTATTTTTATTTTTAGAGGACTTCCAGCCAGGTATATGGACAATTATTTATCCTACGTTTCGTCCGAGTTTTCGGACTTTTCAAAGGTTAAAAGCTAAAAATAATGGTTTTACATAAGTTTTAAATTAGATTAGTGACAGAATACATATCTAAAAAAAGTGTTTTCTCACCTAATATAAATTTTCTATGTTAATTTCATTATATAGGATAAATAATTGTCCATATACCTGGTTGGAAGTCCTCTAAAAATAAAAATAGGATATAAAGTTTTTTCTGTTTTTTATTGAAGAAATAATTTCCACTTTAACAGCCAACAACTTGTAAAATATCATCTATTATGCTGTGCATTTTTGCAGCTTCTAAATGTCCGCATCAAAATTAATTTATAGACACGATTCTTGCATAACTGATTTTTAGACAGAGAGTTGAATTTCATCCCAGAGACGGATTTTTAAACAGTTATTCTTAATATTTTACACGAAGAAAACTATAAAGGTTATTGTAAACCATTACACCTGCCAAAATTTTTTTAAAATGTCAAATATCTGAAATGGCTGGGTATAGGCATAGGGTAGTCTACATGTTTTTGACTCAGAATTTTATGCTCTTTTCGAAAACCCTAAAATATATAGGGTATTCCATTTAAAATAAGCAAGTTGGCATAACCGGAAGTGTCAGATGCTTGTAATTATTTTAGTTGGATTGACCACACTGCTATTAGCAATTTCCTAAATTGCTGGTGTGTACACTGAGAGAATGATTTAGTTGGGAGAAATAAATTTTGTTTCAACCAAATAAATGATTTCTTTGTATTTGGCGAACTAAACATTTAATTGGGAGAAATAAGGCATCTATTTGATTAAAAGCCGAATAGTTAATATTATCAATTAAATCAAAATACTTATTTGTAAGAAATATTTGTTTCTGAACATTAAATATTTATTTGTGAACAGTAAACATTTGTTTCTGAACATTAAATATTTGTTTCTGACCATTAAATATTTATTTTTCAGGAATAAGACTTTTTACTACAGAAAATTGCGTAGATTTATTTTTGATGAATACATTAATTTCAGGAAAATTAATTCCGTTTTTAATTTATTTATAATGAACAAATATTTATTACTCAAAAACAATGAAAATTTCGTATATTCATTAATATTAAATAAATTGTTAATTTTTGTTAATAACGCTGTTTAATTTATTTATAATAAAAAACTATTTCTCCTCGCACCTGCTTTAGGTATCCACCATCTTATAAATTATTTAAAGAATTTGCTAAATAAATCTCTGCGCCAAAAGGATTAGTCATAGGTTTTTGGAGAAAAAAACAATCTGAACAATCCTTTTGCTACGCATGGTTTATTTAAAAAAAATATATATATATATATATATATATATATATATATATATATATATATATATATATATATATATATATATATATATATATATATATATATATATATATATATATATATATATATATATATATATATAAACAATTTATATAGAATAGCGATTTAATACCCAAAGAAGGTTCGAAGACAAATTATACGGATACAACAAATAAATGAATTTAAAAATTAAAAACATTTCTATTAAAAAAAAATACATATAAAAATTTTTACTTACCTGGTTTATATTTGCGAAACTAAAATTTGGTTCATATTAAAAAATATATGCCTTACGATTTTTCTACAGTACGATGTACTAAAAAAATCAATTTTGCCAAAAAAATTATGGTAGATATTTTTTTATTTTTTTCAAAAAGTTGTAAAGCATATCGTCGGTCCACTGCCAAAACAACGAATGTGCATTTTTCTAATTTTTCAGAAGAAGGGAAATAAAGTTCAGTTTGTTGTTAAATATCCAAAGGTAATTTATTTATAGGTATAAGTTTTCTAGTATAAAAATATTTCAAAAATATTCAGTATTCGCATTTGCGGTTTTGGCACTACAGACTGAAAAAAATATATTATTTTCCAACAGAAAAGTCGAAACCGGCAAATTTCCACATTCGATGTTTTGTCATTAAAGCAACGTTATGGTAGAAATTAAAATGTATTTTATATTAAAAACATGTATGCTTCACGAGTTGTTTATAATAAAACATATTCTAAAAAATGATAGAGTAGATATCATATAATTTTTTATATAATTTTGCGTAGATGTAGGTACATACTATCAGTATAATCAATTACTCTCATGAACTATAACTTCATAATATCTCCATAGGCACGATGACGTTAAAACATATATCTATTATGTTAATTCTTCTTCCATAGGTGTTAAGGTATTCATGCTTAATAAAGTTCTAAATTTTTTTTAACTAATGTGTCTTATTAGAATCAGTTAAACCTCAAATATATTATATATAAATCTGGATTTCCATGTCAAATTTTAAGAGAAAATTCAGGAAAATTGTAAATATTAGGAAATGCAGCCATTATAACAGCTTATACCCAGTAAAAGTTTTGTATTGAATTGATGCGAGGATATAATCTTTAAAATAAAACGTAAACGAACAAGAAAAAATAATACAATGAAAATTACTGCAAAATATCTTATGGATTGTATGGTAATAATAATATAAAATAAGACAGTCTATAAATAACACCTAGTTAAAAAAAAAAATAATCTATTTATTTTTATGCAAGAAAGAAAGTTATAAAAAAAGATCACTCTAAACCGATGTATTTGAGTACAGATTTTCCTTTTATTCTTTTCTTATTTTGACTGTAATGTGCTTAACTGGAACTTTTCAAAAATACCAAATAAGTGTATTTATTATTAATTTAGAAATAATAGAAAGTTCAAATAAAGATTAATTTTCAATTTTCATTACCCCTTGTTTATTGTAATTTTTAATTGATGTGTCAGGTTAAGGATACAGACAAACAAATGTCTGTGTTAAAGGTAAACAAAACTAAATATATGAAAAATATTTACACATATTTATTAAGAAAATAACAAAAATAAATAACTCTGAACAAATTTTCACAATTAAACAGTTTTTGGCTAGGTTAGGTACTTTAATATGCTATGATAAACAAATTACCACGTACAAACATTAAAAACTTACATTTAAAAGTTTCTTTGAGGCTTTCCAGCCTCAATTTTCTTCTAATAAACTATACATCAACCGAAAAGGACACAACACTTAACACAAAGCTTATAATAAGAGAAAAACGGAACAATGGCGTCTTGTTGAATCTTGTCTAATGCACTACTGCGGTTTCGCCGGTAGAGGGCCAACATTTAGTTCTCAGAAACAAATTTATTAATGAAGAATAAATATGTCTTATTAGAATTAAATATTTATTTCCGCTATTAGGGTATAAACTTTAATAGTAAATATTTCTTCTATGAAATAAATATAATGATGTAATAAATGTGGCCGATACAAATGTGTTATTCATGAGTAAATTTATTTCTTATAAATAATTATTTAATTACAGAAAATAAATACCAAGACAATTCCTGAAATAAATCATTTAGTTTTGTCAATTAATCCAATCTTCGAACTATGCTTATTATAACAACATTATGAAAAATATTTATTTGTCTGAATTAAATTTAATGCAGAATAATAAATATTTATTAAATTGAAAAAACTAAGGCTTCTTAGTCATTTCAAGCCAGATATTTCCCTCAGTGTACTTTTCCCTGTATCGATCGATGCAGTTCATGTTGAGACACCCTGTATAATAACTAGAGCTATTGTTATAGTAAACAAAATGCCGTCTAGTCGGCATATAATTAAAGTTATTTATGAACATCTGTCATTGACCAAGGGTTGATTTCCCAACAACAATAGCAATTTAAAAAGGCCATATGTCTCATTCAGTTAAACGACAAGGTAGGATGAAAGTCACATTTTGCCTGATTATGATTGATACAGTATGCTTCAAAAAGACAAAAGTTACCTTGAACTGCTATTAATCATAATATGGAAAAAACCGAATTAGAGTTGATCACAAATTATAATATCTTTCATGATATCTATAATCTTAATTAAAAGAAGTTTTTTGCATATGGCATCGATTAGTAATAAAGTAAATAAATGTTTATTTGAATCGGTTTTTCAACAGTATGACAGAATTCTTCAACACTCATTACAAAAATAAAATACCTATATATTTAATCATAAGATAATTCACATAACCTCAATTACAAAATACTTGTTTGTAACCCAATTGTTTTATTTGATTACTTTAAAATAAAACAAAAAAAAATCGTTCGAGCGAAAGTTAACAAAACATCTTAAATCTGAATTATGGTAGTTATTAAAAACACTTAATTTAAGCTGAAAAAAAGCTCCTGCAATTATTTTCTTCATTATAGGTCTACATCTAGTCAATAGTTTATTTTTTTTTTTAATGTGTCGAAATACACATGCACAATATTACATACACACAATATTTTGTATATTTCAAGTTAGGTAT
>JANEYF010005753.1:0-47410 GCA_029963845.1 Rhamnusium bicolor | reverse complement strand
ATTTAAACCTAAACGACTAACCTCCGTATAAATTAATATATGTATGTTTAAAGTGTGCGCTACGTGTGATATACGTTAATTTAAAGTATAAATCGTTTAGCTACCCCACATTTGAATATATGTATTTTATTTTACGCAACTGATTTTTTCGTCATCATATCTTTATACGAATCGTCAAATTTCGTGAAAATAAAATGACGAATTGTAAAAAATCTAGAGCTCACAGATCAAAACTTCCTATAGATTTGAACTGGAGCACCTTCAAATTAGGTAAGAACAAGTGCTGTAATAAATGCAACAAAATTTCATAGTCATACTGTGCGAAGTATTTATTGAAAACTTGAAAATCGTTGAAAATCAACTTTCTTCGGCATGATGGTCTTCTTCAGCCCAAATATGCGATTTTCTTAAATTAATTTCTCTTCTGCTTCCTAGTAAATTGGGCTTCTCTACTAAATAAAACTCCAAATATTTTGGGTCTGTGATAAATAATCCGTTGACAGAATTGTAATCTATTGACAGTGTCATACTGTTCAAGCCGTTGCACTTCTTGAATACGATACGGATATAAATTTTTCTTTCATTAAGATCCTTCATACTCACACGTGAGGAATTATTAACTGAGCACTTGTCGAGTATTTCCTTCAGGATGTTCTTGTACAACATTGATGATGATATTTTTGATCCTCAATATGTTGAACTATATTCCCTTTCCAGTTATAGGAATAAGAAAATTGACTTAAAAAGTTCAGCTCTGAAATTTGTAAATATTGGTAATATGATAATAATAATTTATTCACCAAACAAAACTTATAAATGTGATATTCAAAATTAATATACAAGTATACAGTACACAAAGGAAAACCTGCACGTGGATAAAACTGCGATTTCATTTGCATTGTATAAATAAATGAATATAACACAAATAACAAAGTTTACATAAATATACATTCACAATTACATTTGCATATTACATGAATACATGCAAATTTTTTGTATAGGACCTATGGTAAATAAATATTTTAAATAATTTTTGTTTAGTATGACAAGTATAAAAATTTAATTAAATAAACTTTTTTGTTGTCTCTTTATTATTACATTTTTATTATTTCATTTTATTTATTGTTTTTGTTTTCATTTATTAAGTGTAAGCATGATTATTTTTTATGTTTATTAAAAAGTGTACTGACAATCGTGGAATGCTATCCATTTCATAATTGTTTTTTTGAAGAGTTTGAATGAATTTATGTTTTTTAGGGCCCAATTCTTTAAAAACGTAAATTTTTTATTGTATATTTTGGGAGCAAGGTAAATATGACAATGCTCTCCTACAGCTTTTATCATTTTAGGTACGGCAATTGTTTTTTTTTATATAATGTAATACGATTATGAATAATGACCTCTTTTGTATTGTTTAATCGATCAAGTAGCCCTTCATCAACTTATAACAAGTTCCCCTGAAACGCATATTTTCTAGTGTTTCTAACAAATGGAAATGATTAGCACTGTCAAATTCTTTGGCCATGTGAACAAAGATGCATATAGCCGGTTCTGAAATATTAACTGAGCTATATAGCTATATATTTTTGCAACTAAATCAGCTATTGCATCCTGTGTTGACCTGGCCTCCCAACATCCATACTGTTTATTTGCTTTAACTGGATTTTTTTGTAAGAGTATCTATTGCATTTCTGGTTAAAAAAGTTGTTTAATGAATTTGTTATTTCTCGAGGATCTGAACTAATATATCCATTTACTTTTTAATTTTTTTTTTGTCATTATCGTTATGGTTTTCGATATCCTTATACAGACTTTTAGAATCATACTTGTTCTCATTAATTTGTGTTTTATAATAGACCGTTTTTACTGACATTATCGTTCAGAAACAATAATTTAATGTTTTAAGTTAATTTTTGTATTTTCTGGATTTTCCTTACTTTTTTATACAGCATATTTTTTTTGATTAATGACTTTACCAAGCGTTTAGTAATCCAAAGTATTTTTAATTTAAATAATGGTATTAAAATATGATACATTAAGTGTATACCATTTAAATAAATTCTGATAAATAGTAAGGAACATTTGGCCAAAAATATATGGATCAAAAGTAATTTATCACCCTGTATCTCAGTAATTAATCGGAACAGACATATTTCTAAAGCTGTTCCTGAATAGCAAAGAGGTCGTCTTAGAGCTATGTACGGTTCATCATGAAACCCTATATACTTTCAATATCACTAAATATTTTTGCATTAGAAAATAATCAAGCAATTTAGTCAAAATAAAATGACGGTGACAATCATATGGACCTGTCATTTCAGTAATTTTTACGAAAATATACAACCATAAGAATATCATAGCCTGCCCTACCTAATTCAATAACATTTAGAATGGAAAATAGACAGAATGATTTATTTACAAACTTTCTCGTCTCAAAAAAGTCTTCTAAATAATTTTATGCACAGAAAGTTGATACAAAATTATTTCATATATCGTTCGTTAAATGTTTCTCTATTCTGATTAAAAATAATATTATCTGGATTAACAGAGTGACAAATAATCTAAGAAACAATTAATAAATGTAAAGTTTAACAAACAATCTTTAACTAATGTACGTAAAAAGAGATATTTTGATACTTTGTTGCATAATTTCAGTTTTCTTGTCGAGCCGAAGATAGAATCTAAAATAAAACCTCGTGGTGCTCCATATGTAATCTTTCTTAACTAAGAAGTTTTATTTTCATCATGAATAAACCCTTGTCTTGATAAGTACAATTTTATTATTTGACAATTATCCTAAATTAATTTCCAGGTCTGTTATGCTCGATTGACAGGAGTAAGACAAGTCAAAGGCGGGTATCACTAACCTGTCAGTCCGCCACTGGATTAAATTATAAGATCTTTATTTATTGATATGGTTTGCTGTATTTCACAACTTAATTTCAAAGTGAATTGCTGGATCTGATTCTCGGAATCGCACTTTTTCCTTTTATTGGTGCTCAATTATAATGCACATAAAATGATTTTGATTTTGTAGCTACCTACTTTCGAAACGTGTAGTTTTATTTTAGGTTGTAAAAAATAAAACATGCTCTTGGAAATTAATTGGTAATTATAATATGTCTGAATAGAGGTAAAAAAGTCAAGGCTTTAGTGCGTCATATCTTCCGCTAAAGGGTGCCATTTATACAGAATCCAGCAAAACGTTTAAACATCTTATAAAAATTTATTGAATAAAATTACAGAACAAGTATGTAGGTAAGTACATTTATAAACACTAAGTGTGGGGTTTTTTATACCCTGAAAGCATTTCAGTGCCCAACTAGCACCAAAATGCCGGGAACTGGCATCGGAACTTTATTTAATGTAGTAGGCATTACATTACTGTCACTAAAAATTATTTCTTCAATAAAAAACAGAAAAAACTTTATTTCCTATTTTTATTTTTAGAGGACTTCCAGCCAGGTATATGGACAATTTATCCTACGTTTCGTCCGAGTTTTCGGACTTTTTCAAAGGTTAAAAGCTAATATAAATTTTCTATTTTAATTTCATTGTATGGGCTGGTCTTATTTTGTTTTTCATCATTTTTTTATTTAGTAGGTATGGGTTGTACGTGTAGTTCGACGAGTTAGGCATATACCTGGCTGGAAGTCCTCTAAAAATAAAAACAGGAAATAAAGTTTTTTCTGTTTTTTATTGAAGAAATAATTTCTACTTTAACAGCCAACAACTTGTAAAATATCATCTACTGTCACTAAATTTGCAACCTTAGTATAAAATTCACCTTTTGGTATGCCCGTGTAGTAACAATTACGTAAATTCTACTGAATTTAGGTATTTTATTGTTATTGCACTTTCATGTAACATATAACTTATCAGATTCTGGTATATAAAAGCGCCGAGTACGATGAGGAGAATAATCTTTTTCGTAGACTGACTAATGCACATTTGCTTATTGGTTTTCAAGATAGAAAATTAATGCACTGGGTATTTTCACTCACAAAGTACATCTTCAGTATCAGAATGTTCTAATATTGGTTAGTTAACTAAAAATCAATCACAAAATTCACATAGGATCCAGCACCAAATACAGTAAAAGGGTTCCGGTGAAATTTTCTGCTCTTGTGACAATTTGTAGTTCATATTCTTCTGATTAAAAAATGTTAATATCAAAATCTCAACAAATTAACCATTCTTGAGCTAAAGTGTTTTAAACGTCACCATTTCACAAGCTTTGGCTTACCATTCGAGTTGCTCAACTCAACTCAAGTCTAGTGTGTAGCCGCTAAAGCTACTCTGTAAGACAAAATTGTCTAAATTTTTTTTGTGAGGATAAAATCATCCCTTGGAGATACATTTTATAAGTCCAAATTTCACATGCTTAGCTGAGATTTCTTATCAAGTAGAAATTCTATGTAATGGATTTGGAAATTACAGTTTTAGTGATAGTGTGCTTATTTATTTTTAATAGGTGTCTCACACCTAAAAAATATATTAGATGATAAAATTTAGACATTTGGATATACTCTTTAATACTGAGACTTTTTCTTCCTTGGAGCTAAAGGAATCACTACGCCGCATACGGCGCTTCGATCAGACGAGTAACTATCAGCTGATCTTGGTTTGTTTACATTCGTTTTAAGTACCTTTGTGGGTTCTTTCTTATGTCGAAAAATATATATTGTTATATTAATAGAAAATAGAAAGTTGGTAAATAAATTCAATAAGTTTAACCTATTTTGCATTATGTTTTGCTAATTTGTTGAAGTACTTAACCTAAAAATGTCTTACTTTTATAACTTGAAATGGATACGCATTGACTATGTTAATGCATTTTATATCAATAATGCTTTCTCCCATACTTTTCTTCTGTTTTCTTCACAATACCACAGATATTGATGATATAAACAAATCCCGCGCCTTTCTTGGAAAACAGTGATTGATTGTACTATCCACTTTTTTCCTTGTTATACACATAACAATTGATATTATGCACTGCTTTCGGTATTTTGTGGAATAAACCTTAGTGAAATAAAAGAAACGGTAGTAAAATTCCAAAAAACGAAATGTATAAATGTGATCAAATAAATGGGAGAATGTTGTAATAGTAAAAATTAGAACAAAATTGTATGTATGAGCGCTATATTGGTAATAGCTCCAGTTTCAGTTGAACGAAATGAGCGTAAAACTAAATTTGATTATGTAACTGGAGGCATGAGATTGACGTACAGTTTGCTGAAGAAAATGAATTCGACAGCGATGAACACGATGATAGCGAGAAGTCGCGATATCAGAGGTTGAGTGTAATTATTTCTGTTACATGGTTATGGGGCTTCAGGTTATAAGGTTATAGGGTTATGGGGTGGTGGGGCAAGGGAATTTTTGGGTTAACAGCTTGGGTGTTATGTTTAAAGTTTGAGTCTCAGGGTTATATGCGTTTAATAGTGCTGAAAAGCCTAAATTATTGGATTCTTTGAGGTTATGACAAAGCCCTGACGTGATGGGGTTAAATGGATCCCAAGTTCGGATTCAGCGACCGCGAAAATATAGTAAACATGGTCTGATCCTCAGACCGGAAAAACATTTTTTTTGTGTGGCTGTGAATTTTATATTATTGACATTGACATTTTTGTAACTAAATAGACATTTCAAATGTCAAACTGTTAAATTTATCCTAACCCCATTTTATGAGATCAAACGTATAAAAAATATAAGTTTAAATCAGCTTTATTTAAGTAATGGGAAAACATATTTTATTGGCATGATTTATAATCTTTCATCAAGAATATATTTTTTTTGTAAAGGCAAATACAAAAAAGTTTGGGTCCCGTGAACATCCTTTCAGCTGGTCAATTTTGCTCATAATCGAATTTATCATTGTCTTTGGCTTTTAGAATATGTGTACCAAATTTGAAAGCTTTATCTCAAAAGCTGTGGCTGCTATCGCGATACTACAGACATGCCGACAGATTTGTTCCATAAAGTTATGTTTTTTCATTATAATTCGTCGAGATTGGTCCAGAAATACAATAATTTTTTTCCCGAAATTGTACCTTTTTCTTCTTTCATTCATTATATCTCTTCTGGTGGTACTACATCCACTAAATTTAATGTGTCACCTAAAATGTTGTTGAAAATGTTAACTGCCAAATTTGGAAAGTCTCCCACACGCACACGCATACGCACACACGCACGCACCGACAGAGATCATTCGGAAACTAGTCAGAATGGATTCAGGGAGGTGCAAAACGTATATATCAATTAAAATCTGGAGGTCGAACAAAATCACGATTACTATACTTCCTTAAATTAGGTACAAGAAAGTAACAAATATGTTCTTGATGAAAGGTCTACTATATCAAGGCAATAAAATATATTTTGCAAGTACTTAAATAAGTCTTATATAAACTGAAATTTTTTACACATTTAGTCTCAAAAAAGGGGTTAGGATAAATTTAACAGTTCGACATTTGGAATGTCTAATTTAGTTACAAAAATGTCAATGTCAATTTTAATGAAACATTTCAAAATACGCTATTAAAATTTAATCGAAGTAAGTGAAGAATTAAGTAGAATGATTTTTTAGATCAGGGTGATACTGGTATAAGAAATACACACATGTGCTGGCCACATCAAATATTTTGAAGAGACAAACATGTTTTTTTTTTTCAAAAACCCATCTCTACTAATTCCAACGCAATTTTTCGTAATTTTCAAATTTTGCGCTGAGGTTTATTTAACGATTTTTTAGAATAATTTATAGAACAGTGGTTTTATAAAGAAGGTACAAAGAAATATTATAGGATACCACGAGGAAATAATTATTATAGACAATGTAGGGCCCTCCTTTCAGCGATACATAGCAAATCTACAAATTGCGAGATATCCGTGAGTGGCTTCTGGTCAGTCATATTTCCACATGCATTATATGTACTAATATGTAAATTTTTTATTTTGTATTATATGGAGAATTGAAACTATGAATCTTTTTTATTATTAAATTGCAACGCATTTTTTCGTATTTATCAAATTTTGAATTAACAGTTAGTTAACAGAAACACAAAAATATTTATGCTTATTTTTCATTTATTTCAATATATCAATTTCATACTTTCGATATATTTAATTGATTGCTGTCTTATAAATTTTAGTTCGCCTTGTGAAACAATGGAGTAAGGGAAATTGTCTTCCATTATTAATATCAACTTGTACTCAAGTACTTGAGTTACAGTATCTGGGACATGCATCTCTTATTTCAACACAGTATTTTAAAATGTTTACATTTACAAGCTGAACAAAGTAGCAAAATAAGAAGCTATATAAAATACATTTTAAGTAGTTATAAAAACTGTATAATACAAAATAAAAGCTCTCATATGCCCTGCTGAACAATGTAAGAAACAGTATGGAATTACCGTATTAAGCCAATTATTTATAAAATTAGACTGTCCAGTTGGATTTATAGTGCATAAAAGTATACAAATTGCTGTCATATTTAAATAATAACAGTGATCTACGAAGCGGTAAATTAAAAATGAAATGTTAAATGTAACAAAATAAAACCATCCTAACGATGTGGGTATATCAGCGTGAACATTTTTTGTTTAGTTGTTAGGTATGACCACCAGGTGGCAGAGGCAGTCGGATGAATCATGAGTTCCCCTGAATAAAGAATAGTGTGTAATGTGAATATCAAATGATTATTATACTAAGAAAATGCGTCATATTCAGTGTCCCAAATTGGGGGTGAATGTATTGGGATCTTACTTTTTAACGGAGATAGAATAATGGGGAAAGTTTTTACAGATTTGTATGGCCACTTTGAACCTGTTTTCATATTTTCTGTAGCACCTTTAGTTTTTGGATAATTTTCAAAAATCTGAAACTTTGCCTTTTTTGTTTCCTCCATAACTTCTTAGTCATTATTTATGCAGGTTGGAAACTTGCGCATTATTAGAACACTTTTTGAGAATACATCTAACATATAATAATAATAATAATAATAAACATCTTAGTTGAGATTTTCTTTGTATACATAGTTATTATTATACATTAATGATAACTATAAAATATGTTGGATTCATGCGTCGAAGTTTAGCCAAAGGCTACTCTTACACATCACTGCATTTATTATTTAACCTAAATTAACCTAAAATTACCTAAATTGTCGACTAAAGGAGTTCTTATGTAGTAGGCGAAATAATCAAAGTCCATTTAAAATAATAAATGAAATCTATTTTACTTTTATTCTACGATATATATATATATATATATATATATATATATATATATATATATATATATATATATATATATATACATACATATATACATATATATACATGTATATATATATATATACATATATACATACATATATATATATATATATATATATATATATACACACATATATACATATATATATATACATATATACATATATATATATTTATATATATATATATATATATATATATATATATATATATATATATGTATCGCAACTTCAAAAATAATTGTGTCTAAGTACCGTTAACTGATAAACTGATAGTAACACTTTTCGACAAGTAGGCCTTGAAAAACATTACTATTCTTATAGAGATACAGAACTTTTTCGTTTTCTAAATAACCACCGATGACATCTGAACATGTTTTTTGAGTTTTCTTGCTAAAAATGAGTAAAACATCCAAAAAAATTTTATATAATATTCACTGGCATACATCAAGTAGGTTATACAACTTGTTGATAGGATAAATAAAAAGATGCATCCAATGATTAGTTATTGTGACAGTTGGCCAAAAAATTTGTCATTGCTATAAAGTTTGCTTTCATGAGTTATATTTGCTTCTTTTGTTGTTATTTTGTATTGTCTTTGTCTGTTACAGACATTACAGTTTATCAAAGGTAACTTCTTTAATACTGAGGATATGAGAAGTGTATCTAATTTTTAATATCAATACTTTTTTGTGTTGTTCCATCATTATAAAATAATGTTTCCATTTATTTACTTCTTTCCTAATTATTAGTGTTTTCTGTATGCAATATATTTTTTTCTAAAATTTACTTATTTCGTACTCCGTTCATAAAAACGCGCTATATCTTTCTGCGAATATTGCATCAAATTTGAATACCTAAATATCTTTGTTGGTAATTTTTCAATTTCAATAATCTTTTCTGCAGGTTGTAATTTATTTAGGATTCCGTTATACTTTCTTAGAAAAGTGATCAAATTTGTGTCAAAGTTTTTTTACTTACCAAAATAAATTACATTTATATTTCTCTGTAATATTTAAAATTAGAAAGATGAGCATTTATTTTACCCTTTATAGAAGCGAATGGTGTTATATTGATTTGGAATAAATGTGTTTTCTTATAGTTGATAAAAAACTGTAGATGATGCTTTAACAAACCATGGTGTATTCCATTTTGATAAAATAAAGAAGAAGAGTCATGGAGAGGAGTTCGAAATGCTGCACTAAAATGATATTGAAATGTTGCATACAGTGCAGTTTAACTTTTTTCGGTGAATTAATTTTTATAAGTGTGTAAACGATGGTTATATTGAACATTTGCTGTAAGAAATAGGCCGTTGTTATTGTTATATTGTTAAGCAAACGATTTAAAAAATACGTTACTGCATACGCTGTTAAAATAATCACCTGCGCATTCGCCATTTTATAGAATAAATACATATCTAGAAAGATTGTATCAACAGTAATCTGTCTAATGAAAAATACTTCGTTCTTATACAAAATCTTCTTGTTGAGGATTTTATGGTTGCGATTGCTATGAAAAAATTATGAATTAAGGTCTACCTACTGATTATTTTAATAAAACCGGAAAGCCGTTGCCTCGAAAAAAGTTGCGACTGAAAAATTTTCAAACAAGAATCAAAACAATATGATTCTGCTACAGACATAGTGTAGTAGAAGATTTTGTTAATAGCTTAACTTTATTAACTGTATTAAATATTGTACTAGTGATGCAAAACTATTAGTTAATAATTACAATAATGGCATCAAAATTGGTTCTAACTCAATTTCAACTCTTAGAGATTAAAAAAAGAGACTGAATTAAAAGGAACACTAATGCACATAGATGTAAAATGTGATTATAAACAACTATTTTCAATACTTTATCGACTTTTAAGAAATAATTTCATTTTTAGCAATTTCTTTAAACTAATATTATATTTCAACTATACAGAGTGAGGTGACAACTTTTAATTGACTGTCTGGTTTCAAAATAGGTATACTGGACTGTCAGAATTAAATAATAATAAAAAAATTCCATTAGAATGCGGACTTCTTTGAATAAAAAAACACTTTTTCTCTTGAGACTCTTCATGTGCGTACCATAAAGGATTTAATTTAGCTTGCCTTATGGAGATGTTTTTAGATACGCACATTTCAAGGCCTTCCTGTAGACAACCCTCTTGCTTCTATTTTAAATTTTTTGGCCCATCGTAAAATAGCATTTCTCGTCGGTACTTCTTTGTATATGTATAAAAACGATATTAGGTCAAGAAAATAGAGTTACCGTTTGTGAAGGTTTCTGGAGTGAAAGTTCTTTGTTTGACCAATTCATGGTTAAAATGCAAATTTTCAATATTGTCAGAGTCAGTTTTAATAAGGCTGATTTCACCACTTAAAATACAAATCAATCAGAGCTGCTGTTTCTTTTTCAAATAATAAGATACGTTTGGTAAAATTAACTACAAAAATGTGTTATAACTCTGTGTTTACAGAATTTTCGTACACTATGTATCGCAAATGCGCTTTGACCTAAGAAAAAGAATTTTTGCATCAAAATTATGATAGGTCCTAAAAGTTTACAATAGACAGGAAATATGACCAGTAGATATATGGTTTTGGAAATAAAATGTCGCCCTCAAAAAAAATTGGGCGCAAAATTTGTCTACAGATGTGGAGAGATTTTATCCTTCTGATATTCTAATAAGGTTGATATGAACATCAAAAATGATATTTTTAAGGAAACACTTCACACCTGTAACCTTTCGATCGAAATTTAAATGTGCTTTCTCACGATATATAACATGTTACATACATATATTTTGAGAGAAAATATTAGTTACAAAAAATTAAACAATTACTGAGTAGGCTATGGAGAACTATTATCAAATAATTAAAAAGCAGAGAATGTCTTAAAATATTTATCAAAATTTTTGAATTGACATGTATGTATTTGTCATATTTCTAATATTTAATGAGGAGGAGTGCTGCGGCATCACGTCACAACCTCTGGTCTAGACTAGCCAGCGTACGTAAGCATAGTAAAAACGAATAATAATAAACGATACTAAAATTACCTTTAGCTTTTAGCATGGGCTTACTGTAGAAACGGGGTTGCCAGTCGCGAACTGAGCCCTCATATCGTACCCCATTCAGTTATTTTAAAGAGAAAACGAAATTTCAAAGCAAAAAGCCAGCGGAATTCATTAAACTATTGTGAAAATGAATATGAGATAATTGTTTAGATATAAATTTCAAAGAAATAAATTAAAAAAATCAATAAGATGTAATAAATTACATTTTAATGGAAAATTTTTAACACGGTTTATGAAGCAATAAGTCAATAAATAAGAGTTTTTATACTAGGATTACCGAACAAAAATTACGATTTAAGAACATCAAAAATTGAATGTAGATTGATATGTCTAACTAGCCATTAAGTAAATAACTACCAGGGCTATTGATAAATTTAAACATTTCTATGGATTCTAATAAATTTAATTTTAAACTTTCTTGGACAGGTAGTATTTTAAGATTGCTTAAATTTGGAAAAATTGTGATCTAACTCTGAAATATGGTTGGAAAATGTTGAAACTGTTTTTAGAGTTAACAAAATAAAATTTGTTTTATTATATCGTAATAATTAATTGTTATCTATGAATCACCTAAAGGGCTTGAACAAAGCTTGCGCAATTGCCCGAAGTTTAGCATCCCTACTTTGACGATTAAATAAAGGTTTTGAGAAATATTTGGGACAGCCAGAAAATTTATTAGGTGCTGGCATCTGACTGCAAACGAGGGTACATTTATTTTACAGTTATAACTTGACCTGTTCCGGAATCTTGTTCAGAGATTTCTATAATGAATTACTGTGTGATGAAATGAAGCTCGCATACTTACTGCACTTTGTAGGTGTAAATTCTTTTCTTGGAATAGCTAAAACCCATTTTTTACACAAGCTTTCATCCTTCGAAAAAAGAAACATGCATTTTCGACCCTTTTACTTAATATTCTTTGCAACCCCGGTACACTAATTATAGAGAGAAAACTTTCGGAAAAAATAAATAATAAACTAGAATGCATCTAATTTATATAAAACACGCGTAAGTAACTGATTTCATACTAAAAACGTGCAACTGCATGGAACATTCTACAATTCACGGACCAGCGCGGAAAAGTGCATTCGGCAGCACTGAGATCTTGTTTTTAGATGGTAATCGTCTTTTCCATTAGCAATGCGCTTCTTTCGAGAGTTTAAAATTACGAGATAATAGGCTATGGAACGTCAAAAATGTCATCAGTGAACTATCATAACATAAGAACTGAGTAATGGCAAGGCAAAATATTCCTGTGTAAGTTGTCATAATAATAAAGACTTGACCATGGATTATTGCTGCATAAACTACGCGATGGATTCCTTAATTTTTTTTATTCCTATTTAAACAACAAAAGCCTATATGTACAATACCAGGGTTTTAAGTTTGTTGAAATGACAGCAATTTCAAGAGTTCCGCAAGGATCTATTCTGGAGCCTCTTTTGTTGATTATTTTCATAAATGATATCCTCTGTGAACTTAGTTGTAATGCTCAATTATATGCCGATGATCTAAAGCTATATTCGTCGATTTCCAACTTTAAGGATTGTATTCGTATGCAGCAAGATTTAAATAAATTGAATCTTTGGTGCGAAAGAAATTTATTAACTCTTTATATTAGTAAGTGCAATTGCATGAGTATCACGAGAAAACTGCAGCGAATTGAATTCACATATTCAATTAACGAGGCTAATATAACTAGATGTTATAAGTTTAAAAATTTGGAAGTAATCTTTGATTGCAGATTAACTTTTACTAAGTTAATTAGTATCGTTTATGTTTTGTAATTTCCTGTCCTGTAATTGAATTCATCTATTGGGTAGTTATAACTATATATAAATAATTATTTAAATAATGGCTCAAGTAGAGACCGGAAGAGGTCAAAGTATACAGCTCGTAGTTTGGATTTGCCAGAAACTACGATGATGCCACAGTAATAGTATTACGGAAAATCAGTCAGTATACGGAAAGCGTTGGATCAGGTCATTCAGAGCTCATGACAAATTTTGATAATGAGTTTGTCGTATTTCAACTCCGTGTAATTTATTTCAAACTGCTATAAATACCAACAATCACCACGTGTGCCACACTAACGTTAGTGATACAACAATTTACAGAAGGTTGAAAGAAGTCAACTTGCAAGTAAGAAGCTGTGCAGAGATTTCTTTGACATTACCACATAACTCACCTTAACTTTGCTCAGGAATAGGTCTACTAATGTATTAAAAGGTTGCATCTCGATTCTGTCTGTGATTATCTGATAGACAACAAAAAATTTGAAGCATGTCTGACGATGGATATGAGCGGAAAATGTTTAGAGAGAGGACTAGTTTTCAATGCGGTACTGTTATGATGTGGGAGGGGATCCCACTTGCGCTCGCACAAAAGTCTGTGTGCTATTAAGATTTCTTTGAATACGCTAGGGTACATTCAAGTTTTGAGGAAAGCTTGTTTCAATTGCTTCTTTCATTGGTGAAGGTTATCTATTCGTGCAAGACAATGCAACCACATGTTGCTCCTATTGTGCGCAATATCTGGATGACATTGACATAGAACGCTTGCCTTAGTTAGCTGTAAATCTAGATATGAATCCAATAAAGCTCTTATGAGATCACCCCCGTAACATTTTCAGTCTTATAAGAAACGTAACAACGTCATCACGACCTAAAATGCGACTTGCATTTGGACGTGACAACCTTGTTACAACCCTTTTTTACGACCAAATTTGGACGGTTGGGAAATGTTAATCACGATTTTTTTTTATGACTTTCATGTGACAATTGGATATGACCATTATAGAACTATTAGGTCGCGTCCTAAGAATTGATTGTGATCTTGTCGTATAGAGGTCGTTACAGTCATCATAAGGTCATAACAATCTTTGATATGACTTCGATATGACCTATGATATAATATTTATTCAAACACGACAATAGAACGTAACGAATCAGTATGTATTGTGTATATTTTACCCATACGTATATAACTTGTATTCATTTGTTTATAATAAGGGATAAATAAAACGTCAATAATCAAACAATATTAAGTATGAAACTAAGAACCTACGTGGTGTTATTATAGGAAAATGTTAAATGTTTAAATCGATTTCTAGTTGTGTTATGATGCCAAAACTGCTGGTAATTTTTTTACTGTAAAAGTGGCAAAGATAACTCGAAAAATACAACTCGCCTATCAAATAATGAAAATCAAAGAAAATGTAAAAAATCATAAAAACAAACGTATTTTAAACATTGGTTTAAAAGGGTTAGAATATATACATATTTGTAGAGCATAATTATGTTTATTATTCGATATTATCAATTGATAATATCGAAGAAATATATTTTCCAATGAAATTTATATGTAACAAACCTACAAATTAAATTTAAAGTACTTTAGTTTCTTAAACATGGACGTCAAATTTCCAACAAAAAATATGTCCGAAATTATTTACGATCTAATTATAAATTTATATTTGAAACTACCAAGCAGTCATATAAAATCGAAGCCATATAGAATGTATAAATATAAATTAATTTAGGTCTTTATGTTCCATGTAATATTTATTTAAACAATTATAGAGAACTAATAAGAAAACTAACTAATTAACTCACTAAGTAACCTCATTATTGTAGACTACTTTTGAATTACTTTAGTCGTTTTGCATTTTTGGAACGATCATGGAGTTTTATTCATACAGAAGTAATATGACTGATTGCCCAATGGCGTGTTTACACCGTTTACGTGACAGTTAAGTCGTTTCATATGACCACATTGTCAATTTGCATGCTTTAAACTACCTTTGGGTCTTATTTTTACATCTGCGACGGTTTTATGCATCGCATGGGTAAATTTTGACTACACATATGCATTTATCGAAAAACTGTGTTTCCGGGCTTCCCAAAAAGAAAAGAATCGTCGGCTATAATTTTGACTACTTACATTTATTTAAAAACTGATTGGTTGGGCTTAGGATGTTTGAAAAAAGTGAGGATAAACTCATCTTTAAACTTTGTAAGAGATGTTCATTCTCGTACTTTCATTCATAGACAAACATTGATAACAAAAATTTAGTAAATTTTTATTAATGATTCATAAATCGTACCGAGGTCGTATTGAACCTCTGTTACGACTACCACTTTGTGGAGCGCCAAATTTCTGTTCATGGGTCGTGTCGAGGCCGTTTTCAATGTTAATGTAACCTCTGTTACTGCTATCAATTTTTGGACATCATATTTTCATTATGGGTCGTATGGAGGTCGTATTGAAAATTAATATAACCTCTTTTACAACTCTTTCTACAAGGTCATAATAGTCATAGTATTTTTTTTAAATATTCTTATACAACTATATTCCTGAAGTCATGTTAGGGGCTGCATTTTAGATGACAACGACCTCTTAACGACCTCATACCAACTATCCACTTTCAGCGTCAAATTAGTCATCTTATACATACCACATGACCTTTATACGAGAAGGAGTTTCAATAATCGTGGGTATAACATTATAACGACCCTTAGATGACCTACAGTCATTAATATTATTTTTACGACCATTTTAGGACCATTACTCGAATAATTGAGCATATAGGCTAACAATTACAACTCAAAATGTTACATGAGCAATAGCAAACGTGTGATAAATCGTGGTCTCCTTCCAGAAAACCCTGACCAATCTTGGCAGCTGCTCTTGTAGACAAATGGGAGAATGCCCCATAAGAAAATATTGTAAACTTAATAGAAAGATGACAAGATGCTTGAAAACTTTGATTATCCATTATTAAATAGCTTCAGCAATTTGTTTAAAATTATTATATTCGAAAAAAAAAAATTGAGTATTTTTTAAATCTAAAAGTGACTGTCAAGATGAAAAACTGTTTATCTCCTACAGTAATGGAGGTAAAAGAGTGAATCAACTATTAAAATGTTGAAAAAGATGAGGCTACAATGTGATTTTAGATTGAATTTGTTGTTTACTAATGCAAGTTACAGCGTGGTTTGAATCTCACAGAAAAGATATGCATAGCTATAACTACTATGTATTTAGTTGAAATTTGAAACGATCCAAAAATTAATAGCATTTTAATATTCCTGAAGAATTATTCTGCAGAACAAAAAGAATATTATTAAAATCCATTCACCTGTTCAAAAGTTATCAAGCATAAAATTTATGGAATATTTTAATGAGCCACTTTTTTTGTACGTCTGTCTGTAGTTTTCATTGGTTCCTCAGTAAATATTTAATTTTTTAAATATTAACTACTTTTTCTTCGAATAATTGTCATGTTATATCGTTGGAAAACAAATTTAAATTGTTATCCAATGGTAAAATAATTTACAGTGTTCTATTAAGAAGAGAAACGGAGTACCAATTTTTCAAATGCGTTCTGCGTTAGGAATTGAACAAAGATGGATGAGGTCGGAATGCACCATTGTCTGTTTCTCAAACATCGCACCCAGAACACCTAGACTGTTTTTTTTTCTAATTCTAATAGATTTAGCGGAAACCCAAAATCCATCAAATTTAGTCCACCCTGTATGGGGTGCTCACGAAAAATTTTACCGCTCCTAAGTTTTTCATTTGTAGTTCTAGAAAAAAATTGGTAGACAAACGTTATAGCAAATCGTCTTATAATAAATGTGTTGAAATGACATTTACTGCATAACAAATTGAGCAACGCATTTCGGAGATCCAGACATTGTTTTTTTTAGATGTAACCTCCTATGTATTTTTAGCTTGCGATGCTTAATTTTGTTTGCAGTAAGTGTGCTGAGATAGAAAGATTGTCTACAACTTTGATCTTTACCATTTTTGGTCATTTTCTAGAACACGCACTTCTGAGATACCACAAAACCAATTATACCGATACACTCTACACATCATCAGATGTTCATTGCACAGTGTCATATCTTGTGCAAACATCCCTAACTACCCTTAAATAAATCAATAATATTGCAACACTTGACATTATCGACCCGGTATTCATTTAAATGGCTGTCTGTGTGTATTGTATAAAAATGCTCTTAGGTGTCGCACGACGTTTTCCATTTTTGCCAGATTGAGATAATTCAATACCAAGTTAGGGACAAATCCCTGACGTTTATTTTTCTAATAATGGCAGGTCAAATATTTATGTTTAGATTATTACACTCTGGCGTTGGCCTCGCATTTTATTAATTTCACCTCTTGAAATAAAGTACATCTATCGCGGGGATTCACGTAAGGCTCCGCGAGTACGATTCAGATAATTTTAACTTCATGTTGACAATTTTCTTTTTAATAAAGTCTTCACGAAAAAGGTTTTCGGGTTAGTATAAACAAAAAGCTGAGATCTGATTGGTTGAAGGCGTATAAGGACGCTTACTCAATGCTTAGAGGTCATTTTTCATGAAGACGCCATTTCAGGTCTTGGTTACTGCGTGACGATTGAACTTAGCGATCAATATATTTCAATATAATTTGCAATATAATTGTTTTAAAAATGTCGGAAACAGCAGGCGCGTCGAGATGCGTTAATAGAGATTCACCTATGCCTCGTTGTGATAAGTGTCGGGTACTTTTTTTCACCGACACGGCATCGTACCGTGTCATTACAGTTGTCCTAAGTGTTCAATAAGGTTAGTGCCAACGTCTAAGGATGATTTAAGTGTGTTTCGATTTCAAATAAAACAAAAAAATATTCCTTGCCCTACAAAATTAATTGACATTTAGTGTCATTTTCGGCTCGTTATTACCCACCCAGCACCCCTATTCTCTCCACGATCCCGTAAGTTTCTTGGCTTATTTATTATTAGCACAACATTTCTTATGTCACAAATTGTTACCACATCGTTTGTGAGTAAATTTATGCAAAAATTTCGAAAAATTTCAAAAGTGCGTGTTCTAGAAAATTACCCCATTTTTTCTAGGACGAAAACTAAAAAAATTAATGAGGGTATAAACTTTCGTGAATACCCTGTACATATTCACGGATAAAATAAAAAAAGTGAAGTATTTGCGTTAGTTCATAATTTGCTTGATACGCCCCTGACCTCATATTTATTCATTCATAACTTAACGCATAACCGGCATAACACCTAATAACAATGAGAATAACTAAACGTAGGTTAAAAGGAATAGAAATAAATAATTCCTTGTCGAAAATATAAATAAACAAATTATCATGCATAACACTACGTTTGTATTGTTTACAAATGAATTGATAATTATAAATTTATAACAGTAGACACACTATAGACATGAGGGAATGCGTCCTTTGCAAGGACTTTTAATGTTTACTTAATAAAGACATGATAGAATGTCAGGTTATCTGGCCAGTTTGTCTCACGCTATGTAATAGTATACATTTTCTGGACAATGTATGCTTTCTAGAAATTAATTATTATTTATCTTTGATGAAATCTACATCCTTGAACTTTCCTGCTGAGGTTATAGTTTATACGGGATAGCTAACGTTTTATAATTTCTGTTATACCTTATTTTGTATAAATTCACAAAAATTTGCATTATCCGTTGTCTTGAAAATCAACGATCAACGTAAGCATTTTCTGTGTTAAGCCACAATGAACGATTACTATTTTGACGAAAAAATTATGGCGAGCGTTGTGTGTTTGTAAATCCTCTTCGTGCGACAGGAATATATCTGCAGGGACAAGATCATTTCTAAAATTTAAATAATTTTTGTTTCCAATTTAGAACTAGTTTCGTTCTCAAATCGAGATGAAAGGCTATATCTACTGAGTCTCCAGATACTAGAAAGATACACGAATAGATCCAAAACTCCGGCAGAAACCAATGCTGGCTCACAAGAATATAAATTAAGACTCGTTTAGATGTACATATACAGGGTGTCCCGAGATTAGTGTGCAATATTTTACCAGCTGCTTCTTCGGCCAGAAATAGGGGGAAAGAATTCATATAAACATTGGTCGAAAAATGCTTTCTAAGGGAGCTACAGGCCCCTAAAAGTGGGCCTCTGAGAAAGGTTTCTATCGAATATCTCCAAAACCACTCAAAGTCAAATATTGAAAATTTACACAGCCGCTACACTTCTTATGTGTAATAAGATGAAATGGAAATAATTCCCCGCAACTCCACAAACTGGGGAGTTGTGGGGTTAGAACAACCCCAACTTTTTTTGTATGTAACTTTTTTCTATTTTTGACAGTAGAATATGAAATTTTAGTGTTTTATATGTAAAAAAGTACTCTTGATAAACATCGATAAAATGCACCGTTTTTGAATAATATCGACTTGAAAATATTAAAAAGTTTTAATATTTTCAAAAAAAAATTAGTTAAGTAACTAATTTTTTTTGTTTTCTAAATTTTATAACATATGGAGCAAAATACATTGTACCAGATGAGTTTCGTCTATTATTTCATGTCCATATAAAGTACATACTAATATTTTTAATTTGTTACTTGGAAAATAGGTGAAAAATATTTTTTTTATGAATAACTCGAGCGAAACTATCATACTCAATATGAACAAAAATCATCCAGTAATCTTTTTATATGAACAAAATTAAATTTGAATTTTACATAGTTTTATTGTAACAAGTTTCCATTTTTTTGGATACACAGTCTCGCTCAACGTTCTAAAGTCTGAGAAGCCCGTAAAGTCTTGAATGTATTTCTTCTTAATTCATTTCCGGCCTGATTTATTCTTTGAAGTAGTTCTTCTCGTGTATTTACTTCAGTGGCGTAAACCAAACCCTTCATATAACCCCAAAAGTAAAAATCTAATGGGTTTAGATCCGGTAAACGAGGTGGCCAAACTATAGGACCATCTGGACCAATCCACCTGCCTAAAATTTTGATGTAACCAAGTTCGAACTTTGCGCCCAAAATGGGCAGGCGCGCCGTCATGTTGAAAATGCATATTTTGTCGAACCTCGTGTCGAACATTCAACGGTAATAAATTGATAAGGTCGTTTTGGAGGAAATTTAAATTCTCTTCTACATTAAGACGATTGGGGAATTCTATTGATCCCCAATGATTCCTGCCCATAAATTCACCGAAAATCTATGTTAGAAATTTGTGCGCCGAACAACTCGTGGATTTTCATCCGACCAATGATGCATATTGTGCATATTAAAAGCTCCGTTCCTAGTGAACATTGCCTCATCGATCCATAATATTCTAGGAAGAATATTTCTGTTCACTAATATCCATTGACAAAACTGGAATCGTGATAAAAAATCTGCCTCCGTTAAATGTTGCACGCGTCTAAAATGATATGGGTGTATTCCTTGCATTACCGTCATTCTTCCTACCTGAAATTATTAATTAAGATAAATAATTATCTAGGTACTTACATTTTTTATTAACTATTGTTATGAAACTTTTCGAATGCTTATTTGTGGATCATTTTCTAAACTATATCCATACGATGCTTTTCTTGTGGCCTTCCTGCACCTCGAGAACTTTTAAAATCCCCATAGTCTGCCAAATTCCGGTGAAAAACTGCAAATATTCGATGCCCAGGTAATCTACGATTGGGAAATCTTCGTCGGTATTCCCTTACTACGACTAATGTACTACCATTGCAAAAACCGTACACATAATGCATATCAGTCATTTCCCTATCTGTAAATCTTGGCATTTTAAATCGACTTAATGAAAATCGTGATTAAAGGCGCACAAATGAAATAACTGATAGAAAAGGGGACAAAACGTTTTATTTTCGATACTCGTTCTTAGGAATTTATATCATACAACTGTTTATACAAATTTATTAACTTGACAGCTCTAACATCAAATTATATCATACCGACATGAAGTATTATTTTTTTATTCATGGCCTACTATTAATAAAAAATTAGTTTAGATTTCCAATACCTATCTCATACCATGTTATAAAATTCTCAAGTCGATATTATTCAAAAACGGTGCATTTTATCGATGTTCATCAAGAGTACCTTTTTTTACATATAAAACTCTAAAATTTCATATTCTACCGTCATAAATAGAAAAAACGTTACATACAAAAAAGTTGGGGTTATTTTAACTCCACAACCCCCCTGGGACAGCCATGGATAAAATTTTCGAATTATTTCCATTTCATCTTATTACACATAAGAATAGTAGCGGCTGTGTAAATTTTCAATATTTGACTTTGAGTGCCAATCTGAAGTATACGTCATCTTATAACGTGAAAGGGAAATATCTCCAGAGGTTCTATTAGCAAGCATATCTCGATAAATATGTAGGAAGAGTCAAGAAAGTCTGAGGGTTCATAAGTATTACAAAGTGATTCCAAAGCTGGTATTTATTGTACCATCGAAAGAGTTATGTGATCAGTTAATTAAAAATGTACGATACCATGATATAGATAAATAAAAGGCCTGAATATAAGGCAACCTTCGGTTAACTGGTGAACCAATGCCTATTAGCAAGATATGGCCCTCTAGGCATGCACCTTCTTATAATAAGGATGAGAAATGATCCTCTTGGTCTGCGTGGAGGAAGAAACCTCCATATGCATATATATATATATATATATATATATATATATATATATATATATATATATATATATATATATATATATATATATATATATATATATATATATATATATATAATTTTGAACCATTTGGAGTATTAAATATAGATATCTTAGAAGGTGATTTTATACAGTTGGAGAAGTTACGAAACCTAGGCTGATTTTTTGTAGAAAAATCCGATCCTTCTCAAGGGATTCTACGTACCGTGATTGTACAATGGGCCGATTCTCGGATCTACATGTGTACTGACTCTTATTATTATTACTACACCTTACTGCATAGTTATAATAATTACTATACCTATAATAATTTTGTGTACTAAAGAACTATCAATAAAGACGGTTATAATAAGTATTATGATGTATCACTTAATGTCCAAGTCAACGTGACTTGCATGTAAGTCGGAGTTTTCCTTTAATGCCGTTTGTGAATACGCCACTGACATTCTTATTTGAAAATAAAAATATGTAAATGGCCAAATCTTAATGTTTATTTTTAATATTTTACAAATTCCTCAGTTATGCGTCATCAATCTTAATCTTGAGCAACAAACCCCAGCTGTATCTAATTTATACAAGATGAGTCATCAGTCATCACCTTGGCCAGTTTTTAGTCCGTCAATTGACTGACATCCCTTTCGTAATTAGATTGTATTAATCTGACCACGTATTTTAAACCCAAAAACTACATAACCAAATGGTTTTTTAATGAAGATGTTCATAGGTGTCAATTAGAACACTGAGAACAAGAATTCTTTCTTGAATAACTTGAGAAAACTAAACTTCCTCAACCAAATTTTATTAATAAACAACAAAGCGTTATAAATGACTGGGCGTTCCTATAAAAGAAATAAAATTACATTCCATATTTTTTGTCTAAAGTATTCATAAAATAAAAAGTAAATAGCTATGAGAGAAATGTGTATAATTGTGATGGTATGTCCGTTTTATTTATAGTCTGGTAAGAAATAGTAATAAATTGTTATTACTATAAACAGTTTGTCTCTGCTATAAATAAATATAAAAATAAATTGTTTTCCTGTTTAGTAACACTCAGTAAATAAGAAGTGTGAGAGACTCAAATATTTACGTGATTTAGATGGAAGAGAGATAACAATAAAAGAAACACAGCTATCCCTACATAGATATATTATTATTGTTAGTTACAATGCAGAACCGTACTTAAATATATCTGATTAAATTGTATATGCTGGCTTCTTTTTTAAAACATTTTTTTACTTTCTTATACCTAATATAAGAAAGTATAGTAATCGTGATTTTTTTCGACCTCGAGATATTAATGGAAGACTTCCCAATTTGGCAGTTAAGATTTTTAACAACATTTTAGGTGCCCATGACACATTAAATTTGGTTATTGTGGTACCATTAGAAAAAACATAACGAATGAAAGAAGAAAAAGGTACAATTTCGGGAAAAAAATTAAAAATTTGTATTGCATTTTTGGACGAATATCGACGAATTATAATGAAAAACCATAACTTTATGGAAAGAAATCTGCCTGCATGTCTATAGTATCGCGATAGCAGCCACAGTTTTTGAGATAAAGCTTTCGAATTTAGCCAAAGACAATGATAAAGTCGACGATGAGCAAAATTGCCAAGCTGAAAGGAGGTCCACTGGTCACAAACTTATTTGTATTTGCCTTTACAAAAAAAATATATTCTTGATGAAAGATTATAAATCATGTCTACGATATCAAGCCAATAAAATATATTTTCTAAGTACTTAAATAAAGCTGATATAAACTGAAATTTTTTATACATTTGGCCTCATAAAATGGGGTTTGGATAAATTTAACAGTTTGACATTCGAAATGCCTAAATTAGTTACAAAAATGTCAATGTCAATAACAAAAAATTATTAAAATACATGACATGATATTATTGACAGTATCGAACGACGCTGATAATTAATTATTTAAAAATTTTAATGAATCATTTCAAGGTACGCTATTAAAATTTGAGGTAAGCGAAGAATTAAATTGAGTGATTTTTTAAATCAGGATGATACTGGTATAAGAAAGTTATGTGCTGGCTACATCAAATATTTTAGTTTGATAAATCCGAGTTCAAGAATTAATTTCTGTAAATAAAATATTTTCTGATTTTAAATATATTACTAACAGGAGCATTAACTCCAAAAGAAAAGGCGAAAAGTATTTTTTTAAAGTATATCCTATAAAAGTTAGTCAGAAATTGACATAGTTCATAAATCCAATATGACGGATGTGATCAAATTTACCTAATATTTAAAAACAAATGGATCTTTTTTTAAAAGCAAATTAAAAGGCCCTTTTTTAACACGCTTTTATTAGCTTCACCTGTATGTTTGTTTGTTTGTTTGTAACCGACTCTTTGGACTCGATTTTGACCCACTTTAAACGGACAGATTTAATTGAAACTTTGTACACTTACGAAGAACCGGTAACAATACAATAATTTGATAAGTTTATATCATTATCCTGATCAGGATCGCCAGTCCTTTCCTCACGTATCCTCTGCGTGAGAGCAAGAGGCTTAATATTGTAAGTATATTCCCTGATTCTCAGTTCGGTCGTTGGCCGAGCGGGCAAGTCTTAGTCGACGCGAAACGACGGACTCCTCGGGCGTGAGTTCAAATCCCATGGCTGAAATAAAAAAATATTTTTTTTTTCAGAAATATCTGTTGGATCGTAATATGTTATAATATCAGCATCAATAAGCAATATAAATATAGTTTAAAAAAACTACAAAACACGCTTTCATGGCTCATCAAACTAAAAAGTGAAAAATAAATATAGTTTAAAAAACACGCTTTTAAAGCACATCAAACTAAAAAGTGAAAAATAATTATTAATATAAACTGAAAACAATAATGAACGAAAAATACTTGTATTATTGTGAAAATAGCGTGGGACGCTTTGTGCCATATTTTTCGTATATCGAGCAACCCACGCTTTTTTCACAATAATACTAATATTTTTCGTTCATTATTGTTTTCAGTTTATATTAATAATTATTTTTCACTTTTTAGTTTGATGTGCTTTAAAAGCGTGTTTTTTAGTTTTTTTAAACTATATTTATTTATCTTGAAGCCTAGTCCTCTAAGAATACTTTAACGTACAGATCCCGAAAATCTGTCTAAATCTTAGAGAGATGTAGTTGAAAATGCAATAATGTGTCGCACAACAACAATTTAGAGTTAATTCTTAACAGAGTTTTCTGTGACAATACGCTTACCTTCATGGTTACAGAACAAATGAATAACTGTCGTTTCAGTTTAGAGCAGTGTTTTATGGTAGTTTTTCATAATGGTATTTTCAAATGAAGACAAGATGTTCAGTAAGAATTTATTGATTCACGGCTATAATATTTCTTAGATTTTACAACACTTTCCAGACAATAACTTAAAAAAAGTAGTACTAACGACTTTACACGTAAGGTTTTTTTATGGACCACCCGTAAGACAATTTTTTTCTATAATATGAAATTAGGCTGAGATAAGATATTGCATTTTTTAACAATTTTGCCTATTTTCTTGTTTTTAAAAGGTTATTAACATATGTATGCAAATCTTTATGAATTACATATTTGAAACACGAAACCTACTGATATTCCTCAGTGGCGCAGATATCGTATCTAGTAAACTCGTATTTTAAACTGCCTCGATAGATAGACGAAATAAAGTCCCATTTGAGCAGGTTGTTTTATGAATTAACTTAAAGTTCATTAATCAGAAAATAAACTACAGCTGATAATATTTCCATTTAGCTGCGGATTCGATTCCCGCCACTGGCACTGGCAATGTTGGTGTGTGTGTGTGAATGAGTGTCCACGTTTTCTCATAAGTGTAACCCTCGCTTACCCGGCTTTGGATTTAGGTGTCGTCTAATTTCTGTGGTGTATAAAGAAACAATATTGAAACAAACGAAAAGTTAAAAGTATGTTGGACAAACTAGGCAATCAATTCAAACTAGATCAAGGAGCATATGGCTCATCTCAAATATGATAGAACATGTAAGTCTAGTGTTGGCTGATATGCATTTGAAAACAGCCATAAAATAGATTTATGATTAACTATAAATGTAACAAATTCCAGACAGTTGGATGCATTTAAAGGTTTGGAAATCACAAAGCGTAAAAATGGTATAAATAGTGACAGAAGGCCAATCACATGTAGTCCGCCCTATGGGTTAGTGAGTTACGGTTCACCGAACCGGAACAATGGTTTAGGTATAAATATGACACATTGTCAGCATAAGGTTAGTTTTAATTATCTCCAGATGATGCCAACTTGGTTGGAGAACCACGAGTATAGTGCATTATATGGTGCTCCGGTGTTTTGTGGAGAAACATGACAGTGTTACCAAATAAATATAGAAAAATAGGTTTCTTTCTCTTATTTGAATGAAAACATGTCTTGGAAAATGTTGTGATTCCATACGTGATTAATATATTCATAATCAAAATTTCAAGACCATATTAAATAATTGTATCTCTGTTGTTCCTCTGGAAAAATTCACCCAATATACTTTTTTTTAAATTCTGCTACTAAGTTTATATTTTTTAATTGCCGTTTAATGCCGGATGTTTGTCATCGAGTTCTCGGTACCTGCGGAGAAAAACATCACCTTAAAGGAGGAGGAGAAACGGATCTCCGGTACGAGCTCCAAGTGCTGTACCCAGGCTACTCAGTAAAAATGGTCGTCCTTATAACGGTGTACTCGGAGGGATAAAGCCTACGCTGCTCTCGGAACTGAAGATCATACCGGCCTGCCAAAAATCAGCCGAGTGGCTGGCAGGCCAAATGCAGAAGGTGGTCATTCTGGGTTCTCTCCGTCTGCTTAGGGCACACGATTCTGGTATCTACAGTAACCAACCCTGCGGGATGTGGGCAGTGGCTGTAGTTGATGCGCCGGCGCGACTCCAGTGAGGCGTCGGAGGCCACGAGAGGACTGTCCGAAAATAATAATAATAATAATAATAATAATAGGTGCTGATGTTGAGTCAGTCACCGAACTTCTGCCAAATCGTCGGCAAGCCCGAATTAGAGCTGCCGAACAGGAAAATCTGTTTCGGCAGCACGTCGATAAACCCCAGCATGGTGTCTTCTATAAGAACATAGAAACACTGGGTTTATCGACCAGGCTGACCGTCGCCTTTCTAAGGTCAGCAGGGCTGAAGTCGGAGACCGAGGGATTCATTATGGCCTGCCAAGATGGTGTTATCAACACCTTGGTCTACCGTAGCATCGTGTGGCGTGTAGAGGTTCCTGATATCAACTGCAGGACCTGCCATCAGGCGCCGGAATCGCTCATGCACTTACTTTCTGCATGCCCCATGCATGCGATTTCGGCCTACATCCACCGACATAACGCAGCTTTACGAGTGTTATACTACCACCTAAAGCACTCGTATGGGGTAGACCAGACACCAGTGCTGCCTTACGTCCCCGGAGATATTGAGTCCGTTGTCGAGAACGAGAAATGCCGCATTTACTGGAACTACTCGTTCCCGACTGTCAGGCTAATCCAAGCCAACAAACCTGACATAGTCCTCCTCGACCATCAACTCAAAGTGATGAATGTCATCGAGTTCTCGGCACCTGCGGAGAAAAACATCACCTTGAAGGAGGAGGAGAAACGGATCAAGTATCGCGATCTCCGATACGAGCTCCAAGTGCTGTACCCAGGCTACTCGGTAAAAATGGTCGTCCTTATAATCGGTGTACTCGGAGGGATAAAGCCTACGCTGCTCTCAGAACTGAAGATCATACCGGCCTGCCAAAAATCAGCCGAGTGGCTGGCAGGCCAAATGCAGAAGGCGGTCATTCTGGGTTCTCTCCGTCTGCTTAGGGCAAACGATTTTGGTATCTACAGTCACTAACCCTGGGGGATGTGGGGAGTGGCTGTAGTTGATGCGCCGGCGCGACTCCCGTGAGGCGTCGGAGGCCACGGGAGGACTGACCGGCATCGGGAAACCGAGAAAAAAAATAGTAATAACTTATTTTGGAAACAAATGAAATTATATATTTATATGAGAAAAAAATTTAATCTAAATATAATCCAATTACATTAATTTACAATTCTAAAATACAATTTAAAATTAATTTACAACTAATCTACAACAATAATATGCTGAGTAAGTATATGAGTATGTTGAGGAGTAAGTATTATTCGTTCTGGTGCTAATTAGTTATTCTTTATATCGATTATTTTATTATTGTTATTATGTATGTTTATTCCATTTTCATGTTTTTTATGTTATATATATATATATATATATATATATATATATATATATATATATATATATATATATATATATATATATATATATATATATATATATATATATATATATATATATATATATATATATATATATATATATATATATATATGTATATATATATTAAATTCGTTTTCCGAGTATACTCCCGCGTAGGTGATAGGTCCCGAGAGGAACCGTGGTTGTCTGAACGACGTTTCGGCAGAATCTCATCTGCCATCTTCAGGTTCTAACAGCTAACTGCTTACTGCGGCTTCTGGTTACTCGAACTGAAACCAGAAGCCGCAGTAGTAGTAGTTAGTAGCAAGAAATTTATTCCCATTTTTAAAATTATATTGTATACCAAATATATAGTAAATGAGCAGATTTGCTGGTAACATCATCTTTCGAATGGGATGTAAAATTGTGTTTCATATATCTGCGATGTGAGCACGTTAAATATCTTACCCCAAGACGATCCGTACCACACAATACAGCAAAAATCTTTTTTTTGCTGTATATCGTTGAAACTTAAAGACCATTTATGTACTTTATGTTGTATTTTGTTTAACCCGTCTTGTTGCAGTTTTCATTTCTTACTTAATTTATTACCCATTATAAACAAGAAAAACTTAATGATGTTAATAAGTGATAAACATAGTGAAACGTCGAATACATTGGAAAAGTAGATTTTCTGTTTTCTTTGACCGCTTTCCACAAAATTATAATAATATTTTTTCTATGTTTTTCCTAAAATCCTATAATCTATTCCGACATTTTTTTAGAAAAAAAAAAACTTGTGTCAAGTACAATCTGGTCGAGTCAAAATCAGTGTTTTCTTACAAAAATAAAATCGTCGATTGCACAACCCTTTAATCTGCAAATATGAGTGGCGTTACATTCTCAGAAAAAATATCTCCTGGAATCCGCTTCTGCCTCTTCGCAACCACCTCCTTAACAGTGTTAGCACGTGGTCGAGTTGTGGCAGGTGCTGGTCGCACGCGGTAGTCTGACCCCCGTGTGCCCCGCGCATGCCACAGAAGCGTGGGAACTCCAAGTAGAAGAGCTTCCCAAAACAGCGCCACGCCAGCGCACAGTCTCGGTCTTCGCCCCGCGCCCCCTCCCCTCCCACCTCGATGCACACGTCATTCCGATACGTTTACCGGCCACTGGTTGATAGAAGAGAATTCAGGGGCGTGCTTTCCAGTTAATATTACACATTTAATACTTTGATATATTTTATATTAAATTACTGTTTTTTGAAATTATGATTTTATCAGTTAAACACAGTAAAATACTAGCAACATATTTTATTTAAATAATTATTATGATACTTGTGATAGATGAGTAAAAAATATACTTTGTCTTTTTAGACAGCTACTTTCCTGGAGAGTTACATTGACAATAATTGAAGACGTCGTGGGAAGAACGATGAAAGTCCAAATTTAAGAAATTTTAGATTGCAGTACCATTTAATAACTAATAGATGTACTAACCACTCATCAAAATATGAATGGTCAAATAGCGATCTAGGTCGCTTAACTACGCGATGTAAAATTTTACGTCCTTTGAAATAGCGATCTAAGTCCACGTCGTTTTGTGAAATACCGATTCAAGTCCTCTTTCTGATTCTCTAATCTCACACTTTACGTAGTACAATACAAACATCATTTGCTTAGTCAGTCATGTTTACATTCTATGCGACGTTGTGCAATTTTTGTCGTGTCAATTTGTCAACAACTTGTACCCAGGATATATTTCTTGCTTGCAGCTGCAACTATTTTACAAAAAAGTTTCTCCTCACGCAATTCGACCAATTATGGAACTTTTCGTAAATTTAAACCATCCTAATGTAAATAGTCAACGTTTTCAGCTAAATATGGATATGGACTTGGATTATTTTTCCTGCTGACAAGTGGACTTCAAAGTCTATTTTTTTTTTACTAATAAGATGAGAATGTATTTTTAATTTGCACTATGGTAATGTTTGGGTTAACAATAAATACATTTATGCCAAAAAAGAAATTTACTAAGTCCTACACAAGAAATGTTACAGATATTGAAACTTTAAAATTGCCTTATCTCAAAACTTACGATTTCTTACTTGGATCATTTTTTCCGCGACCTCTTCTATTGATTTACATCGTTTTCTGTATATAGCAAAATTTAAAATAAATAACATACTGGCCAAAATACAACATGATTCTGGTATCTACAGTCTCTAACCGTTCGAGATATGGGGAGTGGTTGTAGTTATTTCGCCGGCGTGACTCCCGTGACACGGCGGAAGTCACGGGAAATCTGTCAGGTTATTTCGAAAATAAATAAATAAACTGACTTTATTGGTAGAAAATTACAAAGTATATAATAATTTTTTACCTAAAAAAATCACTTTTCGTTCAAGGTCAACTATTAATCGTATCATAGAAAATTTAGAAAAGCAAGCATGTGTTTCACCCAGAAGCCAAAATAGATGCAAATGATAACGAAATGATGGAAATGAAAATCCATGTAATTCTTCCAAAGCAATTGCTGAAGTTACACGACAGTAAAAAGGCTTCTCTTGAAAAATATTCACCGATCAAATTAAGAAAAACTCACGAAATATTTCCCGAGGACAATTTTTGATAAATGGAGTTTTGAGTATAAGGGAATTGGCGAAAAATGATGAACGTTTCATCACAAATATTATTTTTATTGGTAAATCGACATTCGTATTACATGATCGATATAACGCTTGAATCGTTTGTTACCGGTCGCGGAAAAATCTTCATAGATTTTTTTAAGTTACAAAGTTTAATATGGGGTGGTATGCTGAGAGAAAATATGAACCGTCCATTTCTAATGGATGGCACACTGAATGGTCCTAAGTATTTGGGTCTTTTGCAGTAGTAAATTGATCTGGTAATTCGACAGATAGCAGAGACAGGGTTTAACGAGATCTAGTTTTAGAAAAAATGGTTGTCCTGCCCTGACAATGTTTTAGTTGAGGAATACTTGATAACATATTTCCAGACCGTTTATTGAGTGGACGGGGAACCATTTTATTGCCAGCTAGATGTCCCGATCTGGCCTCAAATGACTTATTTCTTTAGAAATTTGTTAAATTGTAAACTGATGCTTCCGGGAGAATATAGAGCTAATAATCTTGAAGAATTGGCATTGGCAAATGCCCTTCAAGGAATTAGCCCTAATATGCTCCTTATAAAATTGTACGCAAATAACTCAATGTTTTTAGATACTCTGCATATATTACCGATTGACCTCAACAAAAAATACAACAGTGTACACAATTTTAACACACAATACAGAGCGTCTTCTTAGGCAAAAGAAACGTTTATAATTTACGTAAATTGTGCTAAGAGTATAATTTTAGCAGAATAGTTATTCGCATTTCAACGCTCGACTGCACTGTGTCATTTCTTATATTACCGCAGTGTGCTTTGGATTTAAAAAGAAAATAACATATTGGACTATCATTTAATGTTCAAAAAGTGTTCAACATTGTTAATAATACAGTAATTTGAAATCTATTATTTTATTAAAGTTGGTAGTATTTTCACAAATTTTTTCTTTTAAATTTGATAGAAAAGTTACGCATTGTCACAAAAAAAATTAATTGGCAGATATTTTCAAGAATTTAGCAAGTAGTCTGTTCACACTGCTGCTTGAGTATTGTCTTTTAATTATGCTGGCAGTTGTCGGAGACAAAGATAAGTTTGATATAAAATAAATGGGTTTTACTTTGCTTGACTCATCACCTATATTTTTTTTGATACGCCCATGTTGTCTTTCATTACCACCATCTCACTTTATCATACAAATAATTGATAGCTTGTAGTTATCTCTTTTCATCTCGTAGACTATCATCAACCGTCATTTCACCCATTTATCTTATTATACTCCATCTCGTTCTCACAATCATTTTATATTTGTGTGCAGTACATACCTATAATTACCATTTACCATAGCGTGATTTCTACCTGTCTTTTTCTAGTCAATAAATGCAGGCTTTGTGTTCTGAAAATTACCCAATCTTTTGTGTAAAAGATGGATTTTTTTTGGCAATTGTAATAATGGATGTGGTAACGATTCTTCCATATTTAGTTTTAAAGGCGATAATTAGCGCGAAATCAGCTTCCTGGCGCGGTATGAATTACAACAATATACCTACAGGATGTAGCAATTAGAGCTCTAATTTACAACTAATTGAAAACAATAATTTTACTTCAGTTATTTGCAAATACTGGATACATGTGTGTATACATATATATTTTGCGGAAATTAAATGATTCATGGTTTAGATAAAGCATTTAAAGCAATAAAACAAAATGTCAGCAAAGTTGACATATTATTTAGTATTTTTAATTTGCCTTTTGTCGCTTAGATAAGATTTTTAAACAAAGTATTTACAAAAATGAATTGACGACATTAATAATAAGACAATTTACCAAATCACCATAACAAATGAAGAAGTTGAATGCTCATTGTTAGAGAGGGTCGTTGACTTTTTATTTAAATTCACATTCTCATAAAAAATAGTTCACTCATTATTTTATTGTCTTTCATTTTAAAGTGATTAATGGCGAAATAGTTGGCAAAAAAGCAAGAGTAAAGGTTGATTTATAGTACATTACGCACCATCGTTCACCCCATTCGCATCGTTAAGAAACGCTCATAGAATCTTCCTTGGTCTGTCAAACGTCAATTGATATTTTATTTGAATCTAACGTTTTTTTCTGTTTCGAGACCTCAAAGTGATATAATAAAGTTTGTTCTAAACTTGTTCAATTAAAATATGGAAGATTCGGTTGTTATAGCTTGTGCAGGACTTTTAATGGGTGCTACTTATTACCTTCGTGGCCCTACTGAAAATCTTAATGTAGAACCTGGTAAAAATTATCTTATCAGTTAAGATCAGGTTCATTTAATATGGCTGTATATGGTTAGTGAAAGAATCATTTTCAACTTCAACCTGGTCAATTTAACTTTATCCTGTTAAACAGCTATAAACCTACTAGCAAGTCCATCAAATTAAATCTCATTGATACATAGTAATCTTTATCAGATTTTACGGGACATTCATCCATTTTAAAAATTGAATCGGTAAATTCAATCGAACAAACAGCAAACAAGTTGGCGCAAAAATAACGTCAAGTAAACCGACCAAACATCAACGGAAGCACAGTATAAAATGCATCATGACTGTGACAGAAACGGAACTGTATCAGTGTGGCCAGATTTTATAAAACAGTGGCGCAACCTTATAAACAATAAAGCGCCCAAGTAAATTGATTGTTTTTGAACTAAAATCATTAGTTTAGGTTAAACGGTAAATAAAACGATTAAATTGAAGTAACTTGGTACCTAACGTTTATTAAAAAACATACATTAAACTACACAAAATTGCATAAACCTATTATTTCATTTACATCATTAACCTCATCCATATCAGTTCCAGTTTCTTCAGATTGGTACATATTGGCATTAAATCTGGAGAACATATCTCGCGTTGGTTGAAAAGTTTTACAACAAATAGAATTTACATGAAAATGCGCTCTTATAAGCATTATTGAGTTTAAGAGATTTAACATCATTTTATTACGTAACTTTGATTTAACTATATTCAATATAGAAAAACTCCTCTCAACTGCCGCATTTGAGGATGGTAAACTTAGCAGAGTGAATGCAAATAAAGAAATATCTTTAAACAGTAATTCGTCGGCAGCATCCTTTAATTTTATAACTTTTTGCCAAAATTGTACTGTATTTTCTGGTATATTGCTCCCACTGAATACTTAACAATTGTCTATACTAGGTTTCTATATCGCTCAACTTATCTTTGGGTATAAAATCCAATGGCAATTCGGCAAATTTAGGTCTTATAGGATTCAAAATTATTTTGGGGCTGTTATTTACTCGGGAAAAAACATTTAAATGAGATTAATTAATTCTTATATAAGAATTGTTAAAAATTCCGTATGTCTATGACTTTTTTAAGTGACAAATGGGATGCATTTAGTTCAATTTCGAATTCATATCCAAAATCGCAATCATTTAATGCCAAATAATTTTGGCCAAACAACATTGAATTTTTTAAATTATCAAGATTATTATTGAGATGGTGTTCAACAATGGTGGTTTCATAATTTGTCTTGCGAATGTCCATATCACTGTGTTAATGTTATTGAATGCCTGAAAGACGTGTTATTATTCTTAATCGTTATTTTATTTGCTTATAGTTAAGTTAGGTTAGAAGGTTGTCTCTGGGTTAGAATCAAATTTGTTAGAATCATAGCATAGATACAATGAATTAGATTGGACAATAACCGACATACATGAAGTTAGTTAGGCCTTGGCAGCTTGCTGGTTGTCGGCACAGAATACGAGAATACAGAACATATATTAAATTAGTTTTACCTAGGCTACGGTTCGGATCTTATCCGGATCAAATGTTAACACAATTAAGCGCAACTATGTTTTCTCAAAAATCGCCCAAATTGCGGGGTGCGCTTTTTTACAAAAAAAATAGGAGCAAATTTTCTTTAAAAGTAGCCCAATTTGACGCCCAATCTGGTCACACTACTTATTTAATAATATAGTAACTCGCAAACTCCTCAAACGCCAATAGAAATCGTTCCCTGCAACGCACGCATGGAAAAAGATAAAAGTTGATCATCTCTTGCGGGAGCGCTTATCGATGCTGCGTTTGGTAACGGTGTTGCGTACTCTATTCAATACGTTAAATTCGAATATATTGAATATGAGGTAAAAAGTAAGTTAAATGGACTAAAATATCATCCCCAAAAAAATTATAGCCACGTAATGACAACATAACTTGTAATATAATTCCAAAATTTATATTTTATTTTTTGAGTTAGAAAAAATTTTTCAAATAAAAGTTGTAGTGAATCAGATAAACTGTTATAGAATTCCTACAAAGAATATACAGGTGGTCCCATAAAGGCGAGAGAAACCAAACTTACATTCTTTTAAATACATCTTATATTTTTTTACATTTTGGAAATCGTGTTTTTTTGTAATTTCGGATATACATATATGTTGTATCTCATCTTTTTATGTTTTTTATTTATTGCAAATCTTGGTTTACAGTGAGAAAGAAAGTCTAAATATTTATTTTGTATATACAAAATAACAAAAATAAACGTGCAGAAAAAAGAGCATATAGGGTGCTGTATCCAAATCGTCCAACACCATCAAAAAATACGTTCAAAAATATTTACCGAAAGTTGATAATACCTCCAATTTTAATAGAATAAAGTGTGTAGTTCAAGCAAATCAGGTAGAACAGCTAGATATACTGCTTCATTTCGAAGGTAAGCCCATCCATATTTATTCGCGAATAGACTTTTTTTGACACATTATATTATTTTTTTAGAAAATTCTGAATGTAGTATAAATAATGCAGTCGATCAATTAGGTAAAAGGTATTCCAAAATCCAACGTACGTTAAAAAATAACAGCTACTAACAGACCATATAAAATTTTAGTAATTTTAGCAGAGGCTCATAAAAGGAAAAGGCTGGACTTTTGCCGTTAGATGATTCAAAAGTTGAATGAAGATTCCGATTTTTTTTAATAAAATATTATGGACTGATGAATCATTCTTTTCTACGGCAGGAGTTTTTAATAGGAAAAATCGAAGGTGGTGGGAAAACAAGCACAACAGAAAAAGTTTGGTAAAACAAATAAAAAAATTAGGAAGAAAAACTGTTAGCGTTTGGTGTGGAATTTTGAGAAACAAAATTGTTGGGCCTATATTTTATGATTATACTTTAACTAGAGTTATCTATCTGGAAATATTTATCCCAGAAGCAGAAAATATTCTTTTGCAGAATTTTCCGGAAGCCGAACTTGATGATACGATTTGGATGCAGGATCGGGCAACTCCGCATAGTGTCCTACCCATTTGAGATCATTTGAATAATGTATTTACAATATGGATAGAGAATAATGGATATATTAAATGGCCACCTAACAGTCTGGATTTGACCTCTATGGATTTATTTTTTGCGGATTTTGCCAATGATAATAATAATAATAATAACAGTATCAAGTCGTTAAAGACAGGATTCGACTTGAAATTAACAATCTGAAATAATGAAGCCATTTCAGGTGCAATTTTAAATATAAGAAGACGTTATCAATTATGCATTGACAATAATGGTGGACACATCGAACATCTTTTATGAGTTATCATTTATTTATGTTTAAATTTCTTAAATAAACCTTTGTTATCTATTTTGTATAAATATTTGGTTTGTTTTCTTCCTCACTGTAAACCATTTTGATTATTTCATTAAAGAAATGTCACTTATCAAACATAATAGTTGTCATTTTCATAGCTCACTTTAATAATGTTAACTTTTCCATATTTACAGTAACTAGTTTAACTAAGATATTCGACGTTTAATAACTCAAAAATGGTATATGGTAGGATAACATATGATATATTTCTGAAATCAGGAACAAAGGATCATTCCAAAAATTTAATAATATACAGGGTATCCCATTTAAAAAATATATTATTTTTTTTTATCCCCTGAAATCTGCACGCTACTGTACTTTTGATAGCATTTTAACAAAATTCAGTCATAACCATACAACTTTTATTTAAAACTTTTCTTTCTATAGGCAATAATAACGATGATAAGGGGTGGGTAATTTATAATGAATAGCCCTGTACATACATATGTACATATGTAGAAGGTAGAAGAAATTTTTTTATCACTTCCATGAGAGATTATTAAAGTGATTTTTTTAATAAAAATGTTTAATGTTAGTGTACGTTTTGAAAGAATTTTCACACACATTGTTAGTTTTAAGAAATATCCTGATGGTGTTCATTATATTTTAATATACAGTGAAGTCCAAGAAGTTTGCATCACATGAGAAACTTTTTTTATTATTAATTTCAGAACATTTTATTCTTGACAAAAGTTGGTGCATCCCCAGAAACAAACGTGTAATGAACAAAATTATAATCTGAGCAATAGTATACAAGGAAAATCAAAATTATGAAATCGGCTCAAGGGCAACTTCTCTAAATTAACATCGATTGTGAATAATTTTATAGGATTTTTTTTAAATATAATCTTATACTTAATTATAGATGTTGAGATTCTCATATAAAAAAAATACTTTCAATATTTTAAATATTTTTCTGTTACTCTGAAAACTTACAAAGTAACCAGTTTTATGATTTCGTTCATCTCTGTTATGTACATTACTAAATATCTAAATAGTTGATATTATTTAACATCTAACGCCTATATTGCAAAGAACTGGAGTTACAAAAAAAAACAATCGTACATCTTCAGACTTCGGCGGTAAATTAAATTCTGATTATCTTCCTACCTTGAAAGTTTTCATCGAGCCACTCGTTTTAAACTTTGCACTAATAAATTTGTCTAAGTATAAAGTGTCAGCCAGCCTACATTTGCGTGTTCTGATGATCAAAAGCATAATTATTTCTTTTTTTAGTTATTTATAAAAAATGCATTCGTAAATTGTTTATTTTGATATTCGTTTACAGATGTATTAATTCATTAGTAACTTAAGAGATATTTTGTTCATGTCCAGCCGAAAAATGTTTGGATGTACTAAGTAATATATGTAATTAACGGTTTTGGCTGTCGCATCTATGACGTCACAAAATTTGTTCACAAATGTTGGACGATCAAGTCCGTTACCTATGTTTTTTTCTGTAACTATCACATGTAATCAAGTCCATCATATTTGTCTGTAACTACTGCGCGTGTTTTTTTCTATATGCAACCATCTCGTTTCTTTTTTAATATAGTGTAACGTCACTAGCAGCCTCCAACAAATCGTTAACGGCCTCTGGTCATTGTCGATTACTTCTTGTACCTGAAGTACTCTTCAGCAACCTCTGGTCATTGTATATCATATAAGAACTCAAATCCGCGGCCTCTTCAGATGGACACATGTCATCGAGAACCACTTCCGCTCTAGAAGGAACTTAATTTAATTACTCGATAGTTTAAATAGTTTAGACAGTAAAGCACGAACGAACAGAATGGCAGACACACAAGCAGACATACGTCATCGCAAAAATAATATATATATTTTTTTGAGCATCGAAGTAGATCAATCCTTCGTGCACCACAGGGGTGCTGTGATTTCAGGTTTAGTTTGCAATGAAATTGGCATTGAATACAGATATTGTAGTAAATTAATTTTATAACTTTGTTGTTTGTGATAAGAAAGATATCTGATAAAATAACGAAAGTAGTTATGGGCTTTAAATCTAAAACGCGTAATTCCATCAGATATCGAGATTGAAAATTAGCATTGGTATATTTTCTTTACTTAGGAATAGATAGTAAACGTAACTAATTTTATTTTTTTTCCAACGTTTCTGTTTATTACACCATCATCAGAGAACTACAATTAATATAATATTTTAAAAACATAGTTATGGTTATTTTACATTACAATATTTATTTACACTATTAATTATTAGGTATTTGTTTTAAATTTTGTTACATGTTTGGTGTTATTGGATAGTCTGTTTAACGCAGGTGTATTGGCTCTTAAAATTTTGTTTATGTTACAGAGATGACGTTGGAAATGTATACATATAATTTACTATGGGTGTTTTGCTTAGATAGTGAGTATATGGTAAGATATTTTATTTCAATAATTTATACTATTTTGTATCGGTAAGATGTAAAAATTGAATTCATGTTGTAATGTACCATTTAATTAAGTTAAAATAGGTTTCGCTTAAATTTTCTATATCAGTGCGGTTATTTATTGTGTTGGTATGTCTTTTTATTTGTAGCATTTCATGTATGTTTCTTCGGTTATAGTTACGTTCTTTTTCTAATATTTGTATGTTGTTAAAATTAAATCGGTGGTTTTGTTCTATGGCATGTTTGGTGAGTGCTGTCGTCAGCTTTTTATGCTATATTTGTGCCTGTATACTCTTTTATGTAGATATTGTTTTGATTGACCTATATAAGTACCATTACAGTCGTTGCAGTCTATCTTGTATATAGTATTAGTTTCGTCTTCGGTTGGTATTCTAGGTTTAAGTTTTGTGAAAAATTATGTAGTTTAAATACGTTTGCAATTTTTTCGGATACTGTTGGTATGTATGGCATGGACACATATTTATTATTACTATTATTTGATGTGTGGGTTATTTTATTATAGGTTTTGTGTATTCTTTTTTTTATTATTGGTTCATAAAAGTGTTTGGGGTAGGAGTTTGCTTCTAGAACTTTTCTGATTTTTTTTCAGATTATTTGGTCTGTATTTTGGATGTGAAAGTTGGATGTAACGATCTGTTAGGCTGTTGATGACGCTTTTTTTTATAGTTGTTTGGTGTATGGGTTTTAAAGTTTAAATATCTTTGCAACAACACTTCTTTCGTGTACCAGTTGGTTTCAATAATACCGTCCTTATTATATTTAACTGTTAAATCTAAGAAGTGTATGCTATTGTTTTGTTCTATTTCCTTAGTGAATTGTAACCTTGATTGGTTATTATTGAAAATATTAACAGTATATTCTATTTTGTCTTTTGGTAAGCAAATAATGCAGTCAACTACATATCTTTTGTAGAATGTTAAAATATCTCAGTTGCGTTAAAACAGACAATCCAATAACACCAAACATGTAAGAAAATTTAAAACAAATACTTAATAATTAATAGTGTAAGTAAATAATGTAATGTAAAATAACCATAACATGGATTTAAAATATTATATTAATGTAGTTATCTGATGATGGTGTAATAAACCGAAACGTTAGAAAATAATAATAAAATTAGTTATATCTGACCGAAATCCCCAAAAAAGAAACTATCAGATATTATTTGATATTAATGGTCAAGAAAAGAAATATATATATATATATATATATATATATATATATATATATATATATATATATATATATATATATATATATATATATATATAAATTCGTTTCCGGGTATACTCCCGCGTAGGTGATAGGCCCCGAGAGGGACCGTGGTTGTCTGACAACCACGGTCCCTCTCGGGGCCTATCACCTACGCGGGAGTATACCCGGAAAACGAATTTAACATTCACCACCCGCGAAAACCTGAAAAACAACATATATATATATATATATATATATATATATATATATATATATATATATATATATATATATATATATATATATATATATATATATATATATTAAATCTTTTTCCGGTTACTCCGCGTAGGTGATAGGCCCCGGAGAGGGACCGTGGTTGTCAGAAGCCGCAGTAAGCAGTTATCTGTTAGAACCTGAAGATGGCAGATGAGATTCTGCCGAAACGTCGTTCAGACAACCACGGTCCCTCTCGGGGCCTATCACCTACGCGGGAGTATACCCGGAAAACGAATTTAACATTCACCACCCGCGAAAACCTGAAAAACAACATAATATGTCTCTACGGGGAGAAGACATTTCATCAGACAAGAAACTACGAGAAAATATTATCAAAAAGAAGGAAACTTCTTGCAATCTCGCATTTCTGCAACGCTGCCGGGATGAAAATATCATTCCGAAATGCATGGAATTGACGTTCCACAGAAAGGATCAACACACAAAAAGAATTCTCCGAAAAACTAGCCTAACCTTGATGAGAAAATCAATCCACGACACTAGACGGACATTAGACAACATCAATACACAGTTACTAGACCAGCATCTTTATTTAAGCAGAACTATCGACCCGACATTATGGACCATTATTGACCAACTTGCACATTTCAGGGAAGAAAGAGAATGATTTAACTACAGAGAGGTTAAAGAATAAATTTAACCGCCTTCAACTCCAACAAAAGCCCATCAAGAAATCCGAACAATTAGAACCTACAAGAGTAGTTCACAATGTGTCCAATTACCATCTCAATGAGGCCTCGTTGAATGTATTAGCCAAGGGATTTAACTTCGCGATAGCACCAGCACGTCTACCGGTAGAAGACATAATCTGTGGTGTAGAATCGGCCATTGGCAATTTAGATAAAAACATAGCGGAAACTATACGCCAGGACACGTAACGTATATTAAGAACAGCCCGTATACCAAAGAGGAATCTACAACACGAGGAATTAGAAGCACTGAAGACCTTACGACAAAATGAGGACATCATAATTTTACCCGCAGACAAAGGAAACGCAACAGTAGTGATGAACAGCGACGATTATCATACAAAAATAGAAAGTCTACTAGGAGACACTGCATATCAGCTTATTACCACAGATCCTACTACTTACCTGGAGAAGACGACAAAAGCCAAAATCAAAGTCAGTCCAATCGACAAAGAGACACAGAACCAGATCATCCCGCGAGAGAAGTCTTCAAGATGTCCCAAATTTTATGGTCTACCAAAGATTCACAAAGAAGGAGCTCCTCTAAGACCAATTGTTAGCTCAATAGGGTCACCCACACAGCAGTTAGCAAGACACTTAGCCAGACAACTACAACCATTTGCCGAGGAAGTTAAATCCTACGTGAAAAATGCAGACCATTTCATTGAGTTATTAAGAAATCAGACCGTCCAAGCGGAACATCTTCTAGTGAGCTTCGATGTCATATCCTTGTTCACCAACGTACCCTTAGAGGAGTCACTCGACATTATCAAGCGAAAATATCATCCAGCAGATCATATTCTTAGGCTAACTCAACATTGCCTAAATAATACCTATTTTACATACAATGAGCAACGCTACAGACAAACCGAAGGAGCCCCGATGGGCTCCCCCCTATCTCCAGTTATTGCCAATCTCTTTATGGAGGATTTAGAAACTCGAGCACTACAATCTGCACCATTAAAACCAAGCCTATGGCTAAGATACGTCGACGACACATTTGTGATTTGGACTCATGGAAGAGAGAATCTCACTAACTTCTTAGAACATCTGAATAGTATTCACGACAAAATTAAGTTCACCATGGAGGTAGAGACTGACAGTCAGCTACCATTTCTCGACGTACTGGTCAAGAAGAAGCAGGACGGAAGTCTAGGCCACACAGTTTATAGAAAAGCCACTCACACTGACAGATACCTAAATGCACAGTCACACCACCATCCAGCACAACTAAACTCAGTAGTAAAGACATTAGTCACACGCTCGCAGAGACTAGCAGATGCAGACAACCTCAAAGAAGAAATGTCAACTCTTCACAAAGCGCTGCGAAAGAATGGGTTCACACAACAAAGAATACAGAAGTTGTCAAAACCGTCTCGGCCGAGAAATCAAGAGGACTCCGAACAACCCATAGCAAAAGCCTATCTGCCATACATAAAAGGAACAACGGATAAAATAAGCAAACTTCTACGTAAACATAAAATAGAAACAACTTTTAAGACCGACAAGAAAATCAGCACCATTCTTCGAAATCCAAAGACCAAAATTGCTCTAGAAAGTCAAGGGGTATATGAAATACCTTGCCAAGATTGCAACAAATCATACATAGGACAGACCAACAGAAAAATAAGTGCAAGACGCGAAGAACACATAAACGCTGTTAGAAAAGACGAGAGAACATCATCTTTAGCTCAACATGTCAAAACTACAGGACATAGGATTGATTTCGACAAAACAAAAACACTAGCCAATATCGAGCATTACAAGTCAAGAATCATCAGAGAGGCCATAGAAATAGAGAAAAGACCACACAATCTAAATACACGAGATGACACCCAAAGACTACCTACCACATGGAAGCCTGCTCTGGTATTGCATGCTGCTGTCCATGAGGAAGCAAGAAACATAACGCAACGAACACACGAAGAGGAACCAACCAGAGCTAATCTAATAGGACCAAGTACACGGAGTCGCGCTCGAAATCAGGGAGATGGGTGCAACAGACCGTGACATAAGCACAGACACGCATGCGCGCCCGAACAGGACCGATTACACGAAGCCGCGCTCGAAATCAGGAGATGGGTGCAGCAGACCATGACGCTCGGAGTGTGTCGAGAGCAACAGAGCGTAACATATATATATATATATATATATATATATATATATATATATATATATATATATATATATATATATATATATATATATATATATATATATATATATATATATATATATATATATATATATATATATATATATATATATATATATACATATATATATATATATGTATATATATATGTATATATATTTTTGACTCACCCTGTGTGTTAATCAAGTAATGGTATAGAAAGTGCTTACACTCTGTATGAAAGATGCTTCTTTTACGAGCATTTTGTTTTTTTATTCATTGATTTATCTCTAAAATTGTCCGAATTACAGCTCTTTTGCTGAAATCTTGCGTATTACCAACTTTCTGAATTTATCGAGAAACAGTTTTGTAGTGAAATAAACTGATACGAATTTTTAGAAAACATTTTTATTAAACACAAAATTATAAACTGGGATAACTGCTTAATACCGTGTATTGCCACCCCTAGCAGCTCTAAAAAGCTTCTAATCTACGCGGCATACTGGAAATTAGGTTTCTTATCGTTTCCATTGGTATACGATCCCATTCTTCCACTAATGCATCTGCCATTTCTGCGAAACTTTCCAGAGGCCTCTCGCGAGAACGTACCCTTCTCCCCTAATTCATCCCACAAATGTTCTATAGGGTCCATATCGGGGCTTCTCGCAGGCCACTGTAATGTGGTGATGCCCGTAGCTTCTAAAAAGTTTCGCACTATTGCTGCGATGTGTGGTCGGGCATTATCCTGCATCAATATAAAATTATTGCCCACTAACTCTGCATGAGGTAAGACATACTGCTGTAAAATGTCAATGTAGATTAGGCCTGTCAACGGCCGCCTCACCGGAAAAACATGAAGGGGTGTCTTTCCATTCATTGAAATCTCTCCCACACCATAACCGACCCACCATTAAACCTTTCGCATTCTCTTATTAAATTCTGATTAACCTTTCACCAGTCCTTCTCCACACTCTTTTTCTTCCATCCACCATGTTAAGGCAAAACCTTGACTCATCCGTAAACAAGACATTCGACCATTCAGGAATATTCCATTCTCCATAATTTTGAACGAAATTTCTTCTAGCAGCACGATGTTCGGGCAATAATTTAGGACCTTTTGCAGGTCTCCTAGCTTTTAAATTAACTTCTTTTAGACGTCTACATACCGTCTGCTTACTTACTGCAACACCACGAATTCGGCGAAGATCTTGCTGAACATTTACCGCAGTATTTGATCGGTCCCGTAATATCCGCAATCTCAAGAAGCGATCATCTCTTGAAGAAGTTTTCGAGGGCGACCAGAACCCACCCTTCGAGCAGCGCTTCCTGTTTGTTCATACTTGCGGATTGCTCTACGAGCAGTTGCTTCATGGACTCCCACTGCATGAGCGGCGTAACGTTTACTACGTCCCATCGTTTACTAAAGCAACTAATCTTGCTACTTGTTCAGGATTTATTTGAGGCATTTTATGTTATTTTAGTCTCTAAAACTTTTTTAATGAAACTTAATTAATGACACAACGACAAAGAGTCAAATATGAAGGCATACAACAAATTAATTGCTATGGCAACGGCAATTGTTTTTTAAAAGCAATGTGATCCTACAACGAAATAAATTTGTGGGATATGCGCAAGGTTTCAGCAAAAAAGCTGTAATTCGGACAATTTTAGAGATAAATCAATGAATAAAAACAATATGCTCGTAAAAGAAGCGTCTTTCATACAGAGTGTAAGCACTTTCAATACCATTACTTGATTAACACACAGGATGAGTCAAAAATTAAGAAAAAACATGGTTCGAGTTTTTCCACTACCATCCAGGAGGCTTTGAAAAAATTTCCACCTCTTTATTTTTTTTTGAAAGACAGAATTACCTACAACAAATAAAAAAATTAAAAATCAACCCACTGGTTTAAAAAAAAAAAGGAAAAAATTTAGGTCAAAAATCAAGTGCGTCACTTTTTTGGATCTGAGTGTATATGTAAACGTAACAGCATTTTAATTTAATCCATAGGTACTTAATGCATGAAACTTTTTCCTATAAAATATCCCTAAACTGATTTACCGGCTATTGCACTTTAAGCACTGGATAGCAATAAAATAGCAGTAGAGCAGGAAAGTAATTAATATATTCACAGGTTGTCGTTAACAACGTGGGTCTGCTCTAAAAACTTTAATATGTTCGTGGGAACAATACTAGCCCTTCAATTGGTTCTATTGTACAGTGGTCACTTTCCGTAACCATTACACATTTCAATATATTTTTTACTAATGTAAGTGTTTGTAATTGGGCACCTATTCAGATATAAATATGGTAACTGACTATACCTCCTTGCCAATCTCTTTTTCAACAAGAAGTGTCCATTTATTGTAATTGTAGTGCATTCTATTGAGCTTTTTTTGTATATGACTGGACAATAAAATTTCTCTTTTGTGCAAAGTGGTGTATAATGGTCAAGATTTAGCTTTTTCTGTTTGTATTTTCGGGATGAGTTTCTCACGTTTACAAAGAAATTTGGGTAATATAAATTGACGTAAGACATGTTATAATACACATAATAACTGAAACTTTCGAGGAAAGCAAATGAGCAAAAATATTGAATATTTTGTGGCTAGTTTTGAAAAACTAAAAACTACTAGCTAAAAAATAAAAATCGATGTTTAATTTTTTTAATGACTGAAAAGCCACTAAATTACTTGTCAACGATATTTTTCGTTTGAAATTGAGTTTTTAAATATGTTCTGTACCGACACCTCGTTGAGAGAGTTCCGATATCAAATGTTTCTTTCAGGTGTTTTGTAATTACCTACTATACAGAGTGTCCCATAAATGCTTGGAGAAATTCAACAGCGTATTCTACTCGTTAACATAAGAAAGAAGTTTGTGTAAACATTACGTTTTCAGTATTTCAAAATAAGAATAATTCTTAAAGTGTTGGCCGGATTGCTCTGCAATTTGGAGTAAGGATACTGTATATTCCATTTTCAATAAGCCTATGTTGATTATTATAATTTTTTAAATTCTCCCATCAGTGGTGCAGAAACAGGGATTTGATCGAAAATTGTACTGGAGAATTTGTTTGTTGGATTATTTCCAAAATAATCCAATTTATGGAACTGATCTAAAATACACAAAAATATACTTCTTTTAGATGTCGATAGGACACATCATTTTCGACACAATATTTTTAAAAGATCTCAAACATTCTAAAGATGAGAATATTAAAAATAGAAATAGTTGCGCAGACGGAGAAAAGTTTGATAAAAATGACATGTTCACAAGGTGATGGTAAATGTACAGTTATATTTTCAATTGAGAAGGAAAACTGAATCGAAAATAGTCGACGTGAATAATTGCGGCCATTGCATTTTAAACCATCAAAAACATTGAACCATTTAAAAGATATGGAATGATAAATGAAAACCAAACATCCAACCGGGGTTTAGTAATACTTTTAATTTAAGAATAAATTGGATTCATCCTACCAAAATATGAAAAAGGAATGAAATACAAAAGCGTCAATCATCTCCAGGTGATGTTAACCCGATTGCCGAAACACGCATCTAATACAGTAACGAGTATTTTGAACTTTGTGGCGTTATCACAGTAAAGATCCTAACCCACTTTTTTGTGTATTTCAGATCAGCGTACCAAAATATTGCGTATTCAAAAAAAAAAATTCAATACCATTACTCTGATTTCATCCCTGCTCCCACAAAATTCTGAGGGGAAAAAGTTGATATATAAGAAAATTATTGACAAAACCAGATAAAAAAAACCGCTGCCAATTACCTGAGATCAGAACTTCTCACCGTAGTAAAACTCGACGTGTGTGGAGTTTGACGTGACAAAAAGTCACATGTATTGACGTTTCAAAAAAGTCACATCTTGACGTTTCAAAAAATCACATTGGTGGAACGTCACTAACTATTTTTAGACATTGGGACCGATTTTGCTCATCAACGAACTAAATCTCTTCCTTGGCCTCTAGAATGTGTACGAAATTTGAAAGCTTTATCTTAAAACTGTAACTGCTATCGCGAAGTTAGACAGAATTTTTCTGTCTGAAATTTTTGTATCGTCATAATTCGTCGAGATTCGTCCAGGAATGCAATAAAAATTTTCAAATTTTTTCCACGAATACATAACTTCCTCACTTTGAGGGGTGAGGATGTAATTATTCTAAATTGTTAATAAATGTCAAAGCAGCATATCGGTATCAGGTGACAGAATTAAAAAAATGTAATTGCTATGGAGAGGAG
>JANEYF010005752.1:547500-598104 GCA_029963845.1 Rhamnusium bicolor | reverse complement strand
GTAGTTCTCTAGCATAGCCGCGCGGTGCATTTATAAATGCACAAAATGTATTGGTCAGTAACAATTAGGTTTAATACTTAGATATTAATATTATTTGTCGAAAACACAATTCAATTTATATTCAAACACAATCTACAAACGTCCAACTACTACCGATGTCTATGAAATAAAATAAACAATGAAAATTGATTTGACCGCTATCGGAACTTTGCACTTATGTATATCTGCCTGCCGTCTGCACCAATCGCATTTTGTTCCCTACCCTGGCTAATGCTGCAAAGCTTATGTGAACAAACTTTAACTACATAAATTATCACTTAGTAAATGCTCAAACTGCCAATCTCCAACTTCCATGCAGTAATACAGATTCTGCTGAAAACGTTCTCGCACATTTTGGAGCATTTCTGGGGTGATTTGGCGACATTCATTTGTGATTCGTTGACGTAAATCTTCCAATGAAGCAGGTGGAATAGAATTAAATCTGCTTCTCAAGTTACCCCACAGAAAAAAGTCTAATGGAGAAAGATCTGGTGATCGTGTGGGCCATTCTATGGAATCCCTCCTCCCAATTCAGTGACCCGGAAAGTGTTGATCTAAATACTGATGAACAGGCAGAGCACAGTGCTTGTTGACATATCAAATGATTCAATAATTTTCAATAATGTCAGTCAACATGAGGTCAATTGTGTCCTCCAGAAGTTCCAGATACATTTGTCCTGTTAGATTGCCTTCTAGGAAAAAAGGGCCAACGATACGATTACAAAAAAATTCCAGCCCAAATGTTTAATTTTTGGGGATGTTGAGTATGTACTCCATGAAATATTCGGGAATTAGAATCAGTCCAATAGCGACAACTATGGCGGTTAACTGTACCTTTGAAAAAAAAAAGAACATTTCATCACTAAAAGAGATATTAAAAAAAATGTGGATTTTCAATCGCTCGCTCACTTACTACCTCGCAGAATCGTAAACGACGATCACCATCATCTTCATTCAGTTATTGTGTCAGGCTAATTTTATAAGGGTGAAATTTGTGGGTATTCAAAATATGTTGACTAATAGTTTGTGATACAGCAGATACAGTTGCCAATTTTCTTGTACTCAACGTAGGGTCAAGCGCAACATGGCCCAAAATTGCCACTTCTGCCGCCTCATTTCTTATTGGCGGTTCGATGATCCATTTTTTATTTGCCACAGGTCCAGTGGCTTCAAATTTTTTTAACCAATTCTGAACATGACATGCTGTCGCGACACAATCATATTTTCATGTTGTTGATTGAATAGTTCAGTAACCTTATTAGTACATCGATTGTTGCCATAATAAAGACCAATCACCTCAGCCCTCTGTGCAATTGTATAAACCATTGTGGCTTTTTTAGATTAATTAGAAGTAAGTCACGCACCACACATTAACGTAAATCACGTTTATTAATCAAGTGAGAAACTGAAACTGAAATTTCGAGTAATTTCTTCAATTGTATTAAATACTTATCATGGATAAAGAGAAAAACTTTTAATAAAAAGGTAAATGCAACTTTCGTTTTCCGATTACATTTAAGAATTGTATCCCTCTATTGAGGTGGTCCTTCACCGTATCATTTAGTGTGTCGTATCAACTGGCTACTTTCATTTAGAAGTGTATCAAAACAGTGGCTTTGGTAGCTAACACATTTGTCCTTCCAGCGGACAAAACACTAAGAATACTGTTATTTAATTCAATGCAATTCTTGCTTCTATATTGAGTAGTTGTTTTAATAGTTTCTACTTAAAATGTATTGGAAGTGTTGTGTTTGATTCACTGTCTACCTTAAACTTTTACACTAGCGCGTCAGATAAAAATGACAGTATAAAATATAAAAAACTATAGTTATTTATTATCGTAACCACGGTAGGTTTGAGGAGATGCTTATGTAATATCCAGTAATTATTTTTATTATTTTTTTTCTAGAAATGTATAAATCCTTAAGCCGATTCTGTTATTGACTCACTTAAAAAGTCCTGTGTCCCTTTATGAGCATAACTAATTAATAATTTAAATAATGTCTACACGTTTATTAATTATTATTAAAAGATACTAATTATATCTGGACAGGGCATGATGAAGTTCTCTTGGCAATGGTAATTTTTCAACTCACATTTTTATTGTAGTTACTAGAGTAAGTCCATTAAATTAACTTCTCAACACGTGAATATAAAAGAAAATACTCGTGCAAAAATCTGTTATGTATATAACGTTTTATCAACGACAGCGAAAATATAGAACATATATAGTCTTCTTAAAGTTTCATTTTCCCAATTTTCTTTTCCTCTTTATTCTATCTTCTTTACCCACATCCTCATTTATTTCTAAGTTCGCACTTGTCGCCCCTTTTTTTTGGATTCATTATGAAACAGTGTTTTTATTCAATAGAGTTGGGTTTCATGAGTTCTGTGTGTAGGTAGAAATTTTTAAATAAAATGAAAGCTAACTCAGTTTTGCTTTTAGCGGAGCCGACGGCTTTTAGTTTAATTTTATTGAATGTACAATTTTGAAGTTCTTTTTTTCAAAGAGAAAAAGTCCTTGTAGACTTTTTGCGCTAAATATTGAACTTACAAAAAAGTTAATCGACATTGACACAGCTTTTTTAATATTAATACACAAATAGTGTAGAGAAGAAATGACACGGTGCGGTGGTAGCAGAATAAAAAATATCTGATGTAACCAGCACATAACTTTCTTCTCGGTCACACAGATCCACATCCACACACACGCATACACCCACACACACGCACATAAACACACACACACACACACGAACCGACATCATCCGAAAATAGTCAGACTGGATTGAGGAGGTTTCAAAACGTATATATCAATCAAAATCTCGAGGTGGAAAAAAATCACGATTACTATACTTTCTTATATTAAGTATAAGATATTAAGATATATTATTATATTAAGATATAAGATATTTAGGTATAAGAAAGTAAAAAAGAAATACATTTTTTTCCTCTCGGTTACCCGATGACAGACAATCTTCCAGTGGCCTCTGAATATTACGGGAGTCATGTCGGTAAATTAACTACAGTGACTTCCCACATCCTGCAGGGTTACTGACTGTAGATTACAGAATTATGTGTCCTAACAAAACTTAAAGCGACCACCTTCTGCATTTTTTTTTCATCTTATTTATATTAACGTCAGGACGTTAATATATATAGAGTTTAGCACATTGCTATTCCACCACTCAAACAGGACAGCCACATACAACAACTCGACAGACTCGACCTCGGGAGAGTTAGACAGTGACTAGACATGTTCTGCCACACAACAACGCTCTAGCCAACTGTGTTACCGTCTCGATATTTTAAAAACGCCACCATGTATCCATGTCCTAACTATATTCGAACCCAGAATCCCTTGATCTCAAGTCTAACGTGTAAACACTGAGCCACTGAGCATTTGGCCTGCCAATCAGGCATAGGTAACATTTGGTAATGGATCGTGTAATTTTTTATTTACTTAGCGCATTTACTTTTTCACGTATTGAGTCCCGTCACCGACACTGGCAATGTCTGTGGGAATGGTTTTATGTCCACGTGTGTAACCCTCTTATATACAGCTTCGGCTTTAAATTTCGAGTTTGTCTAATTTCCGTGGTTCCGTGGTTTATTTATTAACTACCTCTTTGGCCACAGACATTGACTTTCAATATTAAATCCGATGAATTTCATTCATTAAAAATTAAACACAAGAGGTAATAAAATCCGATTTTTTCTTAAAGTAACCAAACAGCGTAATATTCCAGTGACTAATATGCTGCAGAAAGCGTTGGTTAACAATATAAATATTAGGAGGTTCAATACTGAACCTTGGAATACTCCAATGTTTGTTTTTAGATTTTAGATTACTATATTATTCACACGAAGTACCCGGAGATTAAGATTCAACCCATGTGTTTAGTAATTCTCCTAAAATCCAAACAGTAAATTATATTTTCAATAACAGGTATATATACCAGTATACCAGTACTAGTTAGTGAAATGTTGAGATTAAAACAAACCTTTCATTATTTTAAGTTTCAATGTTAATAAAATGTGTGTAAATTTGAAAGACAAATTATTGTAGATATTTAAATTATATATGTAATCCAATGATCAGCGAGATTTTAACGAAGGGGATAGTTCTTTTGTATGAACTGCTAGCTAGCTAGTTATAATGCATCTATATTTGTACAAGAAAATGGATGTACAACTACGAGCAATATAATATACAAATAGTTTCAAAACATTCAAAATTGTATGTGTTTAATGCAGCGACCTTTACAATGTGGTTAAACAAAGTTGGTACAAATTGCAAAAAACATATACAGGGTGTCTCAACCAAAATTAGGCACCCTGATTAACTTTGGAGATAAAAATTGTTTGAAAAATTGGTGTAACACGTCGACCTTGTTTCCAAGGGGGACATATTTTAATGTAATGCTTGTATATCTATCATCATCCCTCTACCCTACACGACCACTCCCTCAAAACATTCAAATGGCAAGGGGGTTGAGTGATACATCTTTTGAAAGGTCTTTCAATTCCCTACATAACTGTGTATTTTTTTTTAACTTTTATCTATTCGTTCTTAAGGAAAATAATTTTATTTTTGATGATTACACACAATCGAAATCGTTTAAAAAATCTAAAATACACGGCACTGGGTATTGGAATTTATAAAAAAAACTGCATTTTTTAGTGCTCTCAAATCAACACGAGTTTTTTCGACAAAAAACACTTTCCTTGTCCGTTTAGTTTTAGAATAATAAAAGACTCATAAGTATTTGATAGTCCTTGAACATTAATTTGTTCACAACCAATTTTAAATCAAGATACATTTTACCAGAGTGAGTTCTCATAATGGTTTATACCTTTCAGGAGAGAATAGAAATTGTCAGCATTTAATTTAAAAACGATAATTGTGCTAGAGCTACAGAGCGCATATTCAATAGAAATCACATAGATAGAAGGGTTGGTTCTAAGTATGTTTTACAATTATTGACAAAATTTATGAAAACAGGTTCTGTAAGAAACAAAAAGCATGAACCTCAGCGACCGATTACGAATGAAGCAGTCGAAGTGGCAGTTCTAAGTTATTTGCAGATGGATAATACTCAGTCGATCAGGAAAGTAGCTGAGGCTTCCGGTGTATCACGAAGCAGTGTTCATCAAATTGTAAAGGCCCACAAATTTCATCCATATAAATTTAAATTGGTACACGAACTAAACGAAGATGATCCGGATCGTCGGCTTGATTTCTGTGAGATTTTTAGTGAACAATTAAACGGTAATGCCAATCTACTGTACAATAAGTGTTTTTCTGATGAATCAACATTTCAGTTAAATGGGGAGGTAAACAGGCACAATTGTAGGTATTGGAGTGAAACTAATCCACATTTGTTCATGGAAACTCATATCCAAAGGCCTCAGAAGTTAAATGTTTGAGCTGGCATCTTAGGGGATCACATTGTCGGGCCGTTTTTTATTCCTGACAATTTAAATGGCGAAAGGTACCTCGATCTGTTAGAAAATAACGTCGACCCAATGATTACCCAAATCCTCGAAGAAGACGATAATCTTTTAGAGGGCGAACCATTTTTTCTACAGGATGGGGCACCCCCACATTTTGCTATAGCAGTCCGTCAATTTTTGGATAATCAGTTACCTGAGCGATGGATTGGAAGAAGAAGTCCTGTGGAGTGGCCCGCTAGGTCACCCGATTTAACTCCCTTGGATTTCTTTCTGTGGGGAGATTTGAAATCGAAGGTATTTGGAACAAAACCCGCATCTCTGGAAGAGTTACGTGAAAGAATTGTTCGAGAATGCCGTTTATTGACTCCAGATGTGTTCAGAAATGTTCGTACAGAATTTCAAGACAGATTATACTACCGTATGGAAGTTGGTGGGGGTCATTTTGAACAATACATACGGTAATTTAAACTGCTTCTTTTATTTTTATTTCCCGAACCTAAAATAATAAAACAATTATTTCTCAGGAACGAATCGATAAAAGTTTAAAAAAATACACAGTTATGTAGAGAATTGAATGACCTTTCAAAAAATGTATCACTCGACCCCCTTTGCCGTTTAAATTTTTTGAGGGGGTGGCCGTGTAGGGTAGAGGCATGATGATAGGTAACAAGTATTACATTAAAATATGTCCCCTTCAGGGTGCTTACTTTTGGTTGGGACACCCTGTATGTCGTTTAAATGTGTACCATGTATGTTGCGAATTTCCTATATAAGCACCCGGGTAATGAATCATGAACTAAAATTAAGAAATTAAGAATTTGTATTAAACATATTACATCATATTCAACAATGGCTGTGACATTTTAGGAGCAGTAATTATTTTCTTTTGTATTTGATGTTTTCATAGGAAACGAACGGATTATGCATATACAGTTTGTAACAAAAGTATGGAATAAATTCATTTCGCATTTTAAATTAATTTTAAAAATAGCGGGGAAATAAATTGCCTCCTGAACTTTGGGGCTGGAAATGTATACAAAATAGAATATTTAGATGAACAGCGATCGAAGACAAACTCGATAAGCATCGTCCCGTGCAGAGAATATTGATTTCGAAAATCTAGTCGATCCATCGGATTTTTCTGTCAAATATTCCCATTATAATCTCAATATAAGAAACTGCGCCAGTAAAAAACCGACTCTTGGATGCTAATGTCGGCTTCGACCCTATTTGGGGGTTGTCTAATTTATATGGTGTGTTATATGTTTTCATGAATTCCTTTTTTTAATGTGTATATTTACAATGAATATTACTTTCTCACCCCTCAAAGTGAGGAAGGTATGTATTCGTAAAAAAAATTTTGAAAATTTTTATTGCATTTCTGAACGAATCTCGACGAATTATGACGATACACAAAATTTCAGACAAAAAAAATTTTCTGTCTGTGTGTCTGTCTGTCTGGTTCGCGAAAGCAGCTACAGTTTTTGAGATAAAGCTTTCAAATTTGGTTCACACATTCTAGAGGTCAAGGAAGAGTTTAAGTTCGTTGATGAGCAAAATCGGTTCTTAAAATTTGAAATGGCAAAAAAAATATTAGTGACATTTTTGAACCGTCAATTTGAAATGTCAAATTTTTTTTTTACATTTCAAATTTCAAAATATTAGTGACATTCCACTAATGTGACTTTTTTGAAACGTCAATTTGAAATGTCAAAAAAATATATTAGTGACATTCCACCAATGTGACTTTTTTGACACGTCAAAAAATCACCTTTTAAAAATAGTATATTGTTTTATTAGGATTAAAAATGACACTTTGTTTGACGATCAATTATTTTTGTATTTGCGAGGCGAAGCGCAGCGTAGCCGAGTGAACGTAAAAATTGCGAGTCAAACAAAGACACTTTAAATCCGAATGAAACATGTTATTTTTTCTTCAAACGCAAAAAAAAATTCGAAATATTTAAACATTAAGTACATACATAATTATTTTGAATTATACGACTTATATATTTCATCGTGTTGCTTGTGACAAACACTATGTGATTGCTATGGATATTGTGTGGTTGCTAGGGACGCCAATAAATATAAACAAACATTCTATTTAAGCAAATAAATTGTGATTTATTATAGTCCATTATTAGAAAAAAATGTCTGATTGTGAAGATTTGACGAGTATACTAGCAGAGGTGGTTGAAATTGCTACCGAAGTGACTTTAAATCTTCTACCACCAAAGTCGCGTGAAGTGTACGAGTGCTCATATAATCGCTTTATGCAATGGTGCTCTGAAAACAATATAAAATAGTATTCGGAAAGTATTTTATTGACATCTTTTTGCCAGTCTGTCCTCAAAAATGAAATGTTCCACTGACTCTCAAGAATGGCGTAGATATAAGTAAATTTTCCAAGTTGAATGAATTTTTAAAAAGGCAGTCATGGTTATACCTTTAAAAAAGCTAGGGTTTTATCGAAGGACCAAGTTGAACAGTTTTTGGATGCTGCTCCTAACATACATTATTTAATGATGAAGGTATGTTTAAAATTAAAGACGAAGTAGGCAAATTTTGTTAATTTTTATTTATAGGTTGCCTTAATAATAGTAAATGAAGGCGCATGTCGTTGTGATGAACTAATTCATTTAAAAACTGATGACATTGAAGATGTTAAGTCTGCTTTACTGATAAAAGTTCCTCATACTAAGACCGGTAAGGGTCGGTCATTTACGGTTCTTGGAGAAAAATATTTGAGTATTTACAGAAAATACGCTGCTCTTCGGCCAAAAGGTTTTGAAGAAAGTCTTTTTTTTTATAAAGCATCAAAATGGAAGTTGTCAACGGTCAGTAGTCGGTATTCATAAACTTAGTAGTGTTGCAAAAGAAGTGGCAAAATATTTAAATTTACCAAATGCAAATGAATATACTGGACACTCCTTACGTCGAACTTCTGCCACTTTTCTTGTAAATTCTGGTGGTCACTTGTCTTAAAAGACATGGGGGTTGGAGGTCGAACACTGTTGCAGAGGGGTATATAGAAGAATATATAGAAAATAAGTACAGCAAGAAAAATATTTCGACTCGATGAACCTAGTACTAGCACCAATGGGCCTAGTACGTGTAATAGTATCAACACTTGAATCTCGATAATACAGCTGCTTGCAATAATGTAGAAAATCTAGGAAAAATTAATCAAGAAATGATACCACTAAGAGTGTAACAGTGTCAGATATTGCTACCACCACCGTTAAAAATGTTAACAGTTAATGTTTGTTTAATTTTTATTCAACTTGCTCAAACTGCTCTTTCAATATTACTATCAATAAATAATAATAATTGAATGAATTTATATATCTAGCCTAATCAATAAGTTTTGTATTTCATTTCATTGTTTAATAATTTTGTATGGTAAGAATTTCATATTTTAATTTAAATAAACTGAATTAATATGAAAATGTTTAATTTTTATCTAAATGTACTTTTAATACTAGGATTAAAAATACTTTTAATCCTAGGATTAAAAGTGTTGACATTTTTATATTAGTAACAAAAACATCAATTTTTGTGTCAGATTTTACCATTAAAAATGATGACTTTTGTGACGTTTGAAGAAAAAATATATTAGTGACATTCCATCAGTGTGACTTTTTTGAAACGTCAAAAGTTACTTTTATTACACCACACATCGAGTTTTTTTGAAACCTCAAAATATGACTTTTTTTGAAACGTCAAAAAATGTGACGTGTTTGAAACATCAAAAATTACTTTTATTATAAACTCCACCACACATCGAGTTTTACTACGGTGAGGAAGTTCTCATCCCCAAATAATTGGCAGCGGTTTTTTTATTCTGTACAGATAATGCAATGATAAGGACTCCAAGGATCCACATTCTGGGGTCCCAAATCGGATTTTATCACTGCAGTATACGTGTGTACTGTTCACTGATCGACTCACGCGACAGGCTCAGCCCATTTCCTCAAGAAATTATTATAAAAAAAAATTAAGTAATTTTACATTCTTTGTGGAGAATTTTTTCATCTTTTATTTTTATGCTATTTTTTCTATAAAATCAGTACTTTACGAAATTTATGCAAAAAATCGCAAAAGTGCACCTATTTTCCAAGATCGCGGCGATAGCTTACTTTCAACTTTTCAGGACTCTTTAGACGTTCATTAGTAGGTCTAAACGAACATCTTTATCAATTTTCAAAACTTTTGGAATTATTTTTGTTATTTTTCCTTCATTGACTGGACTACATGGCATGATACAATACTTACTCCTCCTGATTTTAGCTAGTTCTTAACCTACCTGACTTTTAAAATCAAAGGCACCATAAGCGAAATCAGACGTTTTTCCCTCTAAATTGAGCCAAATAAGTGAAGCGAAAATTGTCGTCGTTTTTAACACGCTTTTATTAGCTTCACTTGTATGTTTGCTTGTTTGTTTGTATGTTTGTTTGTAACCGACTCTTTGGACTCGATTTTAACCCACTTTAAACGGACAGATTTAATTGAAACTTTGTACACTTATTAAGAACCGGTAACAATACAATAATTTGATAAGTTTATATCATTATCCTGTTCAGGATCGCCAATCCTTTCCTCACGTATCCCTGCGTGAAAGCAAAGGCTTAATATGTCAGTAGTTTCCATAATTGTTAATTAGCCCGGTGGTCGAGTGGGTTAAGGCACTCGACGCGAAACGACAGACTCATCCGGCGTGAGTTCGAACCTCACGGCTGAAATAAAATTTTTTTTTTTTTTTCAGAAATATCTGTTGGATCGTAATATGTTATAATATCAGCATCAATAAGCAATATAAATATAGTTTAAAACAACTAAAAAACACGCTTTCATAGCACATCAAACTAAAAAGTTAAAAATAAATATAGTTTAAAAAAACTAAAAAACACGCTTTTAAAGCACATCAAACTAAAAAGTGAAAAATAATTATTAATATAAACTGAAAATAATAATGAACGAAAAAATACTAGTATTATTGTGAAAAAAGCGTGGGGTGCTCGATATACGAAAAATATTGCACAAAGCACCCCACGCTTTTTTCACAATAATACTAGTATTTTTCGTTCATTATTATTTTCAGTTTATATTAATAATTATTTTTCACTTTTTAGTTTGATGTGCTTTAAAAGCGTGTTTTTTAGTTTTTTTAAACTATATTTATTTATCTTGTATTTACTCACATTTTATTTCATAAATCCCAGTTTGCCATTAAAATATTGGAGCATCAGTATGCAAAGCAAATCTGTGTGACCAAATAACGACTGCCAGTTTTATCCATAAAGGGAACACCATAGTTCCAATTAATTCCGTTTATAAAGTTTTAATTGAACGATTGATTATAAATTAATTTATTGAATGAACAGCGTTGTAAATTTAAATTATAAACAAAAGTGTAATTAATTGTTTATTTAAATGCCGAGTGGGTTATATTAATGAATATATTTGAGCAGGAGCGCAGAACGGTAGAGTAGCATCGAGTTTTGTGCTACATAGACAGGAGCGCCAACAAGTTTCAAACTTGGGATTCCATCAATGGAGGAGTGTTTTATATGGAAATGGTGAAATAGAAATTAGCAACCGGTTAATGAAAGTGTTGTTCCAGAACCGATTTCTATTTGCACTTAAGGGACAAAAACTAAAACTTATTTTAAATTATTTTTTAGTCTTTGAGATTTCAAAATTCGTTGGTCGTCAAAATGTCGTCCTTAAAATAATTTCGCGTTATTTTAATCTACAGAATATCGTCTACATTTTTGTTAAATAATAATACAATTTTTGTCAACGTAAACATTAAAAAATAATTAATTAAACAATTGTGAATGCATGCAGTTAAATGCAGAAGGTCAACGTTTAAGGCGTGCTCCAAAATTTGCAAATTTAATCAAGCAAATTGTTTGTTAACATTAAGAAAAAATACTGATGAGTCCATAATTAGTTATAGATTTTTTATGAGCGCTTACAGGATATCTTATAAGGTAGAGTTTCGTCTATCAGCCTATGCATCATATTGCATTTAGTTGTATAACTTATTTATTATGAGTCATAAAATTATAAATCCTACACTGTTTTGTTCGGAAAGGATAAAGTAAACTTTTCTTAAGAGAATAACATTGATTTGAGCTTTCGTTTAGGAGATAATACGAGGGGAACGCAAAATTGTCTAAACTAAATTAAATTTTGAAACATTTCAATCCGAAATATTGTCGTTTTAGTTTCGTTTTCTCGCAAAATACAAGTTTTAAAAAGATTTCAAAAAGAAATCTAATTAGCAAACGGGCATTAGAGGTCTGGTAGTAAGAACAGGAACAAATTTTCACCCATTTGCCAACATATGTGGAATAATACTTATTTACATGTGACACAAGGATGAAAAATGTAGTTTTTCGTATGATTACGGAAAATTGCCGGACGAGGCGAAGCCGAGTTCGAAAACCGTATGATTACGAAAAACACAATCGTTCGTGTGTGATACACTATTTTTTAATCGATTGTAAGAAGAAAATAATAAAATTTATTTATTATATTTATTTTAGTTAACTGAAAATTGATTGTAATCGACTTCACGTCACTGATACAATCTGAAAAGAATATCATAATAATTCGTTTTATTTGTTTATACATATATTGATTATTATAATGTTTATAACTGTTTACCGCCCGAAATAGTTATTTACGTAACAAGACCGGATTCTTTACTGGGGGAGCTGGCAGTTTTCGAAGCGGGCGAGCTCAATAAAGACACTTTCCGGGTATGATGCGTACAACATTTTTTCTGCAACCGTTTTTGCTACTCTCAAAACACTTTCTAACTTGAAATCTTTTTGTTAACAAATTTCATAAAAAGCTTAACTGATTTGGGACTGCAAGGTTTTGCATTTTTTTTTAATTTGTGACTAATATTTCACAAAATACCCTAAAGTGTATTGACTGTACCTAAACGCACGAGAACAAAATGCAACATTTAAGAACAAAAATAATAAATTACAAAATATATAAATTTTCATCATAATGACTTTTTTAACAAAATTGTTTAAATGGTTTACCGGCTTGCGAATTGCAATTTGTTTTTTAAATACTTGCTAATGGTTTTAAGATACAAATACATCTACAATAATGGCTCAACCAAGAATGATTTAAATGAAAATTAATCATCTTTAGCTAATATAAAATCTTACTGACGTTACAAAGCGAAATGCCTATATAATTTCTGTAATCATTAAAAATTAGTCACGGTGACAAATAAATTATCGTAATTTAAATCTATTCAGAGTTTTCCTTGAAAGATAGTAAAGTTGTGTACGATTTGTTGTGTAAACTTGCAGATTAGTGATCTGAAAATATTTAGTTTCCTCAAATAATTCAAAAATAGTCATATTAATCTAACGGGAGTTAATTTTTTTTCATGTTTTAAAAATGTTTTTTATTTAATTTATTCTTAACATACTTTAAATAAAGTTGGTTCAACGTTCCTTATGTATACATATTTCTGTCTCTTTGTATATCCTCGCAAAATTTGAAAACGGCCGGCCGAACCGATTCTAGCGAAGCCTTTTTTTATAACTCAGCATTTGTCTAATTAGGGTGTAGGTTATTAAAATCATTATTTACCCTCCCCTCTCGCTCAGACGGGACATTTATACAGTAAAAGCATAACATTTGTTTGTAACTCACTTCCAGTAGAGTTATAAAGATAAGATTTGGCAACGTTATACTCATGGATAAAGAAAATCCAAAACCCTACAAATTTTAACATAGGGGTGCGAGATATACGGATGAAGATTCTGTATTATCCTCCAAAAGCCAGAGAGTTGAGATTTGGCAAATTTACAGATATACCTTCGTAAACATCAAAAACCTGACAAATTTTGCCCCAGGGGGTGAGAAATAGATGTAGAAATCCTATATTTGCTACCAACTTATCAGATTTGGTACACTTATTGACATTACTCCTAAGAAGACGGCAAAATTTTACTAAAAACTCTAACTTCTGAACCTTCGAGATTTGACTGTTATTTCCTCGATAAAAAGGAAAATGCAGACGCGATAGATTTTGCCCAAGGAGAAGTAAAAATCATATATTCACTGCCAATAAAGCTAAACAGTCTAGGTTTATTACGCTCGTAGACACCTCAGATGATGAAAATAATTCAAGACCCGTAAAATTTTGTAGAAGGTGAGAAATAGAAGATCAATTCTTATTTACTACTTGAGATTTAGCACACTCTCAGGCATTATCCTCAGCTCGAGGAAAAAAATTCAAAAGCAGTCAAATCCATGAAGGGGGGGGTGAAAATACGGGAAGAGATCTCGTGGGAATTAGATCTCATGAGACGTCCCAAAATCAAAGGGTTAATCTACAACTGGTCAAATTTTACCACAGATATGTGAAGTAGGAATAGAACATTATATCCACTTCTAGTAAAGAAGAAATTTGAGATTTGGAATGCTCATAGAAATTTATTTAAAAGCATATTTTGTCTTTGAGATGAGAAATAGAGGTAGAAACTCTATAACTTCTACCAGTAGAGTTGTTAGAATATGAAGAAGTGGAATTTCACGAATTTTACACGGAATGATGGATAGGGGGTGAATTTCGAGACAGGTCTTGCAGTTTATAAAATTAGTTCTATTTCATATTTTTGTTGAGTTTGGTTCTTTTTTTGCAACTATTTTTTTTTGACATAATTCTTTATGGATATGAATTGAATGCTAATCTGCAGTGCTTGTTTACAACGTCTGGTTGGATATCGATTGTTTAAGTGTTTGTTTATATTTATGTGTAGATTTGTGTGTTCGTTTTTAGAAATTACGTCAAGCCCTAATTTTAATTTATTTCGTTTAAATTGTAAGAATTCATTTCCATCTACTTAATTATTTTTAAATAAAGTGCTTGATTGTAGTCCTGAAGATGAATTGTTCTTTATCAAAACGGCAGCAATACTTTAATTTACTAAAACAGTGTAAAGCCTTAATCCTCGATTTTTTTACCCCTGCAAGTATTTATTTACAAAGTATTTTGAATTTGTTTTTAAAAGTAACCTGATCTGAAACGAATATGCAGGATGTTATGTTTAAAAATAAAAAAGCTGTAACCTTTTTGTTTCCTATTGTTTTTAGATATCAAAACATATTTAAAATTGCAAAGGAAACGTGTATTATTTTCGATGCAAAATTTGTTTCGTTTGACCTTACCTTACAGTTAAAAATAATGACAAGGTTTGGTCCACTTTTTTAAATTTTTCTGAAGGAAAAATCGTACATTTTATCGTTTTCGTTAATGTTATTGGATAACTGATAGTGATGATAATTGATAAATGAATTATTTTTCATTATTTTTAAACATATTGTGTTGCAACATTCAAATAAATCGACCATATTTTTGCTCCATTTCATGATCAACAAACGAAGTCTCGTAAAATGTACAGTTAATTTTACTTATATTTCACAAGTAAAAAATTGCACATATGACACAGTCAGACACAAGAAAGTAGATTTATTGTATACGAGATTTTTTTGAAGACCATAATTAAGTAAACAATGTAAACTTTCTATTTTCGTAGAACAGTATCAAAGTGCAATTAAAATAAATACAAGCTGTCACTTAAAATTCCATCCCATAACAGTTTCTGCAATTTTGAGATAATAAAAAATTTCAAATTTGTATTAGTTTTTCTTCAAAGATTTGTTTGTAATTTCTAAAATATACAAGGTAAACAGAAAAAAAAATTAAATGTAACCCTGTTTCTTATCTCATGGGAAGAGATACGTAATACTGTAACTATTGTTGAAAGAATTTGGCATCTAAAATTTGGTTTTATTATTAATAAAATATAAATATTCATAAAAAATGTAATAAATAATTGTTTTCTTTTTTAATTTAGACTGTAAAAGTGACAAAAAACTTTATAGTTTTAAATTTTACTGAACATTTTTTTTATTATTTTTCGAATAGTAATACTCGATTAAAATGAATTTCTATTTAAAAAAACTGGTATCGTTCAAAATGCAAAAATAAGTTTCTATACTGTTCTATTAAAAATTCTACGCTTCGTAACGCATTTAAAAGAATCATTTTGGCCTTATAAAGTAACTAATATAGGAGTATACACTTACAGTAAGACACAGTTATCGGTGTACGGTGACCTTTGTCGGAATCATTGCAGTACAGCTATTCGGTACAATGGGCTCCGTAACATCGTACTTTTTATAACCCAGCTTCTAAGTTCACGATGGAGTTAATAATAATCTTTTACTGGTTCATATTATTTTAATAGCACTGAGGTTGATTTCAAATACATCAGAACGTTTCATAACAGTAATTAATATTGGCTAAAATAAACTAGAAAAATTTTATACGCTCTTCAAGTAATTAAAAATATCTACAAAAATATCCCAAGAAACAAGAAAATCGAATTCTAACCCAAGTATAGAGGTTTATACCAGTTCTACCAAAAATATTTTAAGCGTACAGTTCATCCGACATATTTATTTACAACTCAACCAGATACATTTACTTGGCCCTTTAAAGTGATTACATTGTAATAAAGTGTTTTTAATTTAAGCAATATTTTTAGTCATTTTATTTTTATGTTCACACAAATCACATTGGTGCACGCTCTATAGTGCTAGTAAATAGCTGCTAGCTGTTTTCTGTGAATATTTATTGACTTAGTTGAATTTTTATTTGAGGATTAATTTTACCATTTTAAAAACAATAGAAATTTCAATAATTAATTTTAATATTTGTTTATCAGTAGAAAAAGATTTTAGTAACACAGAGTAAAACTGAAATTTGTTATTTCTGTCCGTAATTTTAACAGAATCATTTCTGCCCGTCTGCCCAAGAGAGCTTCTTTCTCTTTGGAAGTTAAATTTTGTTTTTGGGAGTGCGTTCATTGACTACTAGTAATTTATATTCGCTGATGACTGACTGTTTTGACCCTAGCCGTTGCCGACGATTTGAGACCCCTTGCGGTAGCAATAAAGCTAGGATTGACACTGTGTTATTCAGGCAATGTTTCGAACTCATACATTAGTAAACTAGCAAATTCGCATCTATCTGAAGACTAACTGTTACGACCCAGGCAGTTTGCTAACGATTTGAGACCCCTTGCGGAAGCAATAAACTCAGGATTAACAGTCTATCATTAAAACTGATGTGTTGAACTCAGACGCTAGGATTTTACATTGCTCTGACGAACATTTTTCTAACCCCTGCTGATTGCTAACAATTTGAGACCCCTAGCGGTATCAAATAAGTTGGGACTAATAGTGTATCACTCAGACTTTGTATCGAACTCAGTAAGGTCATAAACTCCGCTCTTAAAGATATAGCCGTTCACGTCCTATAACCGCGTAGATAGGGCATTCCTGAACAGACCGATTCTAAAAGCAAATTTAAGTAATTTTGTAGAATAAACTTGGCTTGTAGTTCTTCTTTCCGCTAGTAGTATTTTTATATTTCTACAATCATTTAACGTACAACGATACAGTCGTCTTTTTCGAAACATGCTTACTTCTACTTTGGTGTATGACAATAGGTTTTGTTTGAAACAAACATAAATATTCCTTTATTTTTAACAGATATTTTTATATTGATATATGCCATTACTTTGGTAATTGTTAAATTTACAGATCTACTTTAATAAAAACATTTTTGTAAAATTGTCAGTGCCTTGTTTTATTTCTGGTTTACTTTTTCTAGACCCCTGGATATTTCCGTCTCCACTCAGTTATCTGAGACCCTATTATCTGCTAATAGGAAAAAGTGCTGTTCCTGCATTCTAAAGAAGCACTGACGCCCGAGAGAAATGCAAACCGCACACCGTTTTACCACCGTAGTTTCGGGCGTCGCGAGTTTTTTCTTTTTCCTTTTCCTTGCAAAATGAACCATGAACCATCAATCTTCTTTTATCTAACGAATGAACATATTGTTTGGAATTTCTAGTATGTCTTGACATGACACCATTGAGTTGCTGATCAATTAATTTAAAAACGAGTATTTTACATTGGATCTCTGAGGGACTCTTATCTTAAATCAGAATTACAACTGCATAACCATGTTTGCGAAGCAGGAGAGGGCAGGAAAAATTGAACAAAACGACATTGTCAGCAGACAAAGTTGTAGGTACTGCGCACGGCACGGGCACATACAACGTCATGAGAAGGTGAATGTATGGTGTGATATTGTAGGTGACAGATTTCGAGTCGTTACGTTTTTGAAAACAGTCTGACTGGTGAAATTTGCTCACAATTCCTTCAGGAGGAGTTAATTCCTACTCTAGCAATCCTGTTTACAAACGAAGAAGATCCTGGTATTTCTCCTAATGACATTATCTTTCAACAAGATGGTGTCGGAAACTATGGATAAGAAGAAGAGGAAGTATCAAATAGCAAGCTCGATCGCCGGATCTAACCCAGTTCGGCTATTTTCAATGCGGTTAATTAAGAAACAAAATTTGCGTAAATAAGCATGCAAATTTAGAAGATTTGAAAGAGAGAATTTGGCAGAAAGTTGGTCAGATAAGCCCTAATGATATTGCTAATTGTAAAGGAAGTTTGTTATCTACTATAAAGTTGTCAAAATGTAAACGGAGCATATTTTGAACATTTAACTTCGCTCTTTCAATGCAGTTATCACTAATGGGAGTTGCCAGTTAAAAAAATTAACGATACAGTCATAACTTCTACAAAAATGTTTGAAAAATATCTGTAAAACACACCGATGGACAAGGCAGAAGGTTTTTATTTTTAGGCTGATAGTAAAATTGATTTGTAGAAGATATGGGCCTATTATGGAGATTTTAGAATATAAGTTTCGCTGTATTCTAATATTTTGATTGATGGCTCCAATGCCTCCCTTTGATTCGTCATTGGAGTTTTCCTCAGAGTACTTGTATGATGAAGTTATTCTGGTGTCACTTTTTATTTCCTTGAGTTAGCTCCAATTTAGTAAATCATCCAAATAAGTATTGACAGTCCTCCGGTGTTTCTATTAATTTATTATATATTTTAATGGTGTGGTATTCTTAAAAGTGGTTCTGTTCATAATTAAGGAATAATAAAGTTTTATGTGCGATGTTAAATATGGATTTTTTTAAGTAAAATTGACTGTTATCATAAACACGTATGCTAATTTATATGAGGCAACGTACACAGCCTTAAATTTTATAATGTTAGACAATTCACTAGTTGTACCAACATATACTTACCAATAATATCAATGATTTGCTGCAATTCTTTAGATTTTGTAGCTAAATTATGTCTTCTATAAATATTTCTTTTGATTTTCTGAAACAAAGGAACACCCAAAATTAGTATTAATATAAAGCATAAGAGTCAAAATTATGTATTAGTGAATACAGAAGTGATGTAAACACACCACTTTCTGTTGGAATGAATGAATCTGAATATACTGTGAAATGGATGAGATAAATGCAACTTTATTTGAGAAAATATGGTGGGATTATGCAGCAAAATATTTCATGTTCAATAACGGTCTTGAGATCACAACTCAAAATGGATGCTTATCTGGAATCTCTATTACGCCTATGCCAGGAAGAAATATGAATTGCATGTGGAACATAGCAAGGAACTAAGTTTTATCGAAAATGACGAGAATTATTTTAAATTTTGTCATACGGTAACTAGTGGATATAGGTTGAGGAAGGACTAGGAGATAAAAAGATGTGGAATAAATGACACAATAGTGAATTAGTGCAATGGGAGGGGACCATGTTAAGTTAGTTTAAGCAAATGGAGGAAGGAAGCGCCCAAAAATCAAATGCACTGAAATCTCTTGTGGCTGATTCCTGAAACCAATGAACATGACGCTGGACATGTTTTTTTAGGAAGACATATGTCTTATTACCGAATGGGCAAGTGTGAAAATTTTAAGTTGCTCATAAATAATTTATAGAAGAATTTTTTTAATTTCAAATTTTGGTGGTGGTCCTTACTCATTAGAATAAAAGTTTGAGTTGAAAAAACAATAGAGGTAGTGTTAATTTTTTTTGCACAACTTTTTTAGCATTGAGGCTTGAGACACAATGTGAAGTGTCGGTGTATATCTGTATTAGAAGACAAATTTGAAGGGAAATGATAAGAAACACTGCAATATGATATTACACTGGCATCCTGTCATTATTTTTCTGGATGTATACTTTTATAATAACAGGCTTAGGTATGGTGGCGGCAAGCGGTAAGACATGTGATCGGGAGCGACCAACACACCATCTCCCTCGCTTTAACCGACGGGACCCTAGGTGGCTACACGTCTCTCCTCGCTTGTCCCTCAACTATAACATTCGCCGTGACTATATCTTAGTAATTTTAAATACCCGGGTATCTTTCGGAATACCTGGGCACTGAAAGTTTGTATTCGGGTAAAACACTTTTTAAATTAAAGTTTAAAACGGTTATAGTTTTTTAAAACTTATCCAAATACAGTTTTCAAGTATCATCAAAATGCCCGAGTACAACCCAGCGATGATGGTGGCCCATCCAGAAACAAACATGCATTAAACAACATTACAATACTCATCGTTTACTAAATAAGTTTAGTTTATTTAATTACCATTTAGTGCTAATGAACACCTTCGTGAAAAATAATTTATTGAATGAAATGAAATATAATAACGCTAAACATTTTTGCTAATTATTATTTTCTTCTTTTACAAAAAAATTATCACAGATGAGTAAGTAATAACGTATTTCTTTTTAAATAATTATTTTCCCGGCTATTTGGCAAAACGCTGAAACCTGGATTATGCACATTATGTTCAGTATAAAGTTATTTTTAATTCTAATTACTCTGTTCAGTAAAACCAAAAATAAATAAAACAAAAGTACTCACTAGTTGAACAATGACTTCGAAACTTTAAAACATCCACCGATACGTGTTTCTGCATTTTCACTTCGTCAAGATGGCCCTTAGAATGCCTCGAAAGTGATTACGAATCTTAGTATATCCTAATGTAATAAATATTAATGGCCTCAGAGTACAAAATAATTGAAATTATCAGTGGAAATTCTCCATAGGGTTAGAATAATTCAAAACAAATTAGGTATCCTCTTCTTGGTAAAAGTTTAAAATATGGAATGAACTTAAATATAATAACGCTATAAATTGTTGCTAATTATTATTTTCTACTTTCTACTTTCTTTAATTCCATATTTTAAACTGTAACAAGAAGAGGATACCTAATTTGTATTAAATTATTCTAACCCTACGGAGAATTTTCACTATAAATTTCAATTATTCCGTTCTCTGAAGCCATTAATATTTATTATATTAGGATTTATTAAGATTCGTAGATACTTTCAAGGCTTTCTAAGGGCCATCTTACGAAGCAAAATAACATATAAAATTAATATTTTTATTTTTTAAATATTAAAACATATAATTTTTTTTTTAAATATTAATTTTTTTATAAAAATAATAATTTTAAATTTTAGGATACCTAATATATTTTAAAACTGATTATTTTTATTTACAATTAATATGAGATAGTTTTTTTGGGGATTTCGGTCAGATATAACTAATTTTATTATTTTTTCTAATATTATATTAATTGTAGTTCTCTGATAATGGTGTAATAAACCGAAACGTTAGAAAAAAATAATAAAATTAGTTATATCTGACCGAAATCCCCAAAAAAAACTATCAGATTTATTTGATATCAACGGTCAAGAAAATAAAAATATATATATATTTGTAACGTAGGTAGGTTAATCCCATATGAGTAATTATTCATGATAAGACAAACAGAAAAATTCTCATAAAATTCCTTAATTGGTGTGACCGGTTTCTTGAAATTTATTAGAACCAAAAAAAAAAGGGATATATCTTAAATTTACTTACCCCCCTTTTGACTATGTTGCAAAACTATTTTAATTTTGACTACCCTCCTGGTTTTATTTATAAAAATTCCTGTGTCTGGTGATGTGAAGTAAATTATTTGCTTGTTCACGAAACCATTTACATCTATAAATAATTTTATGAATTTTTTCTATTTGTCTAATATATATATATATAAATATGTATATAAGTATATATATATATATATATATATATATATATATATATATATATATATATATATATATATATATATATATATATATATATATATATATATATATATATATATATATATATATATATATATATATATATATATATATATATATTTATTTACAATAAAATCCTATATAGTATTTTACAAGAATTACAATAAAGCACTAATCCGACTTAGCTATTTTAATATTGCACAAAACACGAAGTTTATTTGCTTCTTTTATTTTTTTCGTTTATATCCATACCGGTACAACGGTTTTCCCCGGCGATATGGTCCTTTTATAAAAATGTTGCAGCGCCGAGAGAGTGTATTGCTTTTCATTTCCAAAGTATATAAGCAAATAAAAAAAGTTGCTTTCTGTTCAACAGTATTCGCCGTGATGCCAGAAGTACAAATAAAAAAAATTTATAAAAACGAATCGATAATGAATTTACAGATAGAGCTGATGTGTGAGTTTATGTGTTTGAAAGTTTTAAATTGGTTATTTTTTATTCTCAGTATCCGTTTAATCTCCGTCCAGTTTCATTTATTTACATTTTTTTTTAAATTTGATATTTAATTTACTTTTATTTATAGTTACAGAAATATTGTTTAGGTATTTAGCAGAAACTGTCATACTTTTATTACTTAATATAAGAAATTACTTAGACTGGGCCAAATTCCGTAGTAATTCAGTGGCGTCAGACGTGAGCCAACATATATGTAACTAACCAACAATGCAATTTCGATGACAGCACACTTACTTGGTGGCACTGGTTAATATGAGTTCCTTATATTATGGACTAATAAATTTTTTCTCTTTTCATTGCACTTATATTTCATCGGATAGTTCGAATATTCCACTTTGTTTCAAGTTGAACGCCCATGGTCTAAAAACAAGGTTAAATAGGCCACGCCTACCATGTTGTCAGGCATTTGTAAATTGACAATCTGTCCCGGTATCGACTGTTTACGAGTTGGGAATCCCAAATATAAGACGTGGACTGTATATGTTACATGTATTAAATGTGGAGACAGCTTTTAGCAACTGGTCAATTTTAAACGTATACCGTACTCTGCATCAATCACTAGTATTGTTACTCGTGAACTAATCATTAGAAGTCGGGAGGCAGCGATAAATGACGTTAATACCAAGATTACCTCCAGGTGATGTGTTACCGCGTAAAATATTCATGCATATATGACACAATTATTTTGCCTTGTGGTTATTTTTGCGAGTTCAGTAACACCCAAAGTTAAATACAAATAGGGCTGCAAGTATTGGTTAATGTAAAAGTTTTATAATTCGAGGTTTAATAAATCAAGTACAGCGCCGAGAATTTTTCGACATGTGGCAGGATGAGACTAACAAAGAGAAGGAGATCGAAGTGATGTATTTGTATATTGTCAATAAACTTAAATTGCGGGATTGTCAAAGTGCAACTGAAGACTTGTTAAAGGACAATTGTAAGAACATTAGAATTTAATTTCGGCAGAAATGGCAGGAGAGTCATTCGAGTATGACATCTCCTGTCTAAATATTCTAAATGGCTTGAAGGACATTTCATATTCGATGATATGTTTAAGCATATTAGCAGTTCTAAGCCGTCGACAAGTGGTCGACCTAGTAAAAACTTTTTCCGAAGGTTCGGAGAAAACTAAAAAGCGTAGAATACGGCCACTTTTGGAGCGTTTTGGTACTGAAGAACTTTCTTTTACTACACAGTCAAGTCTTTATTCTCAATGACAATGTCTCGGAGCTAAAATAGCCGAAAGAGTGTCAGGATCTACCGAAGAAGCTCAGTTATGGCAAGTGACATTAGTACACCAGTTAATCTCTCGTCTGATGAAGAGTTAGCTTCTTTTGTATGCAATCGACTTACAAGGAGGCAGTATATAGCAATACATAATGAAATAAAAGATCATAAAGCGGATATATATCCAATGTATAATGAAATAGTTGCGGCAAAAAAACGTCGTTATTCTGACGGAATTGAAATCACCGCGGTGTCGGCTGAAGTGAAATTGCAGGCAATAGTATACTACACAATTCAACGCCTAGTGTGTGACTGCACAAGTTTCCACGGATGTAACAACCATTTACAAGTGGGGATGTAACGGAGCTTCAGGACAAAAACGATAAAACAACTATTTATTCAACAAAACGAAAATATCGAATATAACGATTCATTTCTATTTATTGTTTCTTTTGTGCCGTTACATTTGATAGTTGAAAATGAAACAATACTTTGGCAAAATCAGCGCCCTTCCTACATTGCTTGTTGTCGCTCAATTAAACTACTATTTAGAAAAGAATCAGAACAACTAACTAGTGCGTGAAGAAGGAACTAAAATAGAATAGGAGATAAACTCTTTACACCCACCGAGGTATCATTAGACGGTCGCGTTTTTTTAGTGAACCATAAATTCAAACACTCTGGTAGATGGCAAAATATGTGGTTATCTTACTGGAGCCCCGACATCAAAATGTGTCATTTGTGCCAGTCCAAAGGAAATGAATAACTTAGAAAGTCATGCGAACGTAATATAAGTGCAATGAGTCTATCTTATCGACTTTCAAGTTTGCATGCGTGAATAAAATGGCTTTGAATCGAAGCTACAAACTTGAAATAAAAAAAAAAATGGCAAGCACGCAATAAAGATGTGGCCAAAGTCGCAACACGTAAAACGGAAATCAGCAAAAATCTACGAACAGAAATGGTCCTCCTCGTGGATATACCAATACCTGGCTGCGGGAATGAAGGGAATACCGCGAGACGTTTTTTTGCAAATCCTTATTTTGCCTCTCGCCTCACAGGCATTTATAAAATATTACTTCATCAACAATCCGTTATTTTACGAACAATTGAATGTGGCCTACCAGTAAATGCAAATAAGTTTGGAGAATATGCATTTGCAACGGCTAAACTGTATGTTTCTCTTTAAAGTTAGTATTTTATGTGGGCAACAGTTCACAAGTTGTTAATACATGGAGCACACATAATCAAATCGGCTACTGTACCTATTGGTCAGTTGTCAGAGGAAGTGCAGGGGACAAGGATATAGACTGCAAATGGTTTCGTGAATAACACACTCGGTAGATCTCCAGGAAAACAACCATGGAAGATTTGATACATATGCTGTTAATAACTTCAGACCCACTTATTAGTAGTTTATCAAATCTACCATCCCGGAAAAGTGGCACATTATCAGCCGATGTAATAAATATGCTCGACTGTTGGGACTACCAAGCTATTTCATACAACTTTTGTTAGAATTTAATTATCACGATTTAAATAAATACTTTTTTTCCAAGTTTAAATAACGCGTTAGCAATTAAATTACTTAACACTCGGTATTCATCATTATTTTGTTATTATGGCCTATATATACAATATTTTTTGTAAATAAACATGATACACTAAACTTTTATTTATTTAAAACGGTCAAAGAAATTTTGTCCAGCTAAATCGTGGATTTTTATCTCTATGAGACGTCAAGAAGTTATACATTTTTAACTAGAACACCCTGTATATTTTTAAAAAGATTAAAAAACTTCTCAAGAATACAACTCAACAACATGCGTAATTTTTTTTCGAACTGTCTGTGAGCAACAATTTTTTTTTACATAATAATTTTACAACGTGCATCGGTAGAAATGCCTATTAATTGACCACCACGTAGTCCAGATCTTAAGCCGATTAATTTTTACCTTAGGGACACAAAATAGTGTATAAAGAAAAGCACAATCTAATGATAGAAGAGCGTTAAATAAAGATACAGCAAATAATAATTGTCTATATAAATAATAATATTTTGGATAAAGTAACAAATAGTGTAAATATTTGCATTGAAGTGAATGGTGGATATTTCGAACAATTTTTATATGTATAAAAATCTAAAATATGTTAGTTTTGGTCGATTAGGATAGTTATTTTTTATCTGTTATCTTTTCTCTGTTATTTTTTATTTAGTCAATTCTTCTTTTAACATCGGTAACCACGTTGTACCAAATTCTACAGAGTAATTGGATAAACATTGTTCATTATTCAATAATATAATTGCCATATCTTCAATTTTCCTTTTTTTGCTGTCCGGTTCTTTCGTTAAAATTTATGTCCATTTTTCTAATATCATGTTCGCAAATTTTTGTTTTTCCATTTTACCCTTCCTAATATAATGTATGCACACCTAACCTTACATTGAGAGGTCTGGATGACTCTCCCACATAATGTTTATTACACTCACACGGAATACTGCAAATACGGTTTTTTTGAATTTTGCTCACAATTTACTGGTTCTGTTTTTGTTAAAAGGAATCTCAAAGTATTATTCGTTTGAAACATTGTCCTGACATGAAATTTATCTCCAACACGACGTCCTAATTTTTCAGACAAATCTACGTACATAAGGAATCATTTTTGTAAATTGTTATACAGGTACATATCTATTAGTATGAGTTATTTTTCTGTATACACTAGTTTCAAATGTGTAACAATTTTTTCAAAATATTCAAGTAACTTCATTTGCATTCATTTATTTTAACTATGCATATCTGGCACAGTTGAATAAAAACACATGTTATACAGCTGTATTCTGTTCAAGAAGTTTTGTCAATATGTATACAAATATTGTCTGAACGTTATTTATGGCATTCTCTAAATTTTTCTTTTTCTTTTTTGGGACTTACTACTACATAAATAAGTCCCAAAGAAGAAAAAGAAAAATGTATAAAAATATATAAAGCGTTATTTTTAATAAATTAGAACATTTTGACGCCTCTCGTATAGTTTATCCAATATGAATTGAAACACTTCAGTCTAAAGTGTTTATACCAGGTGGGCGCATTTCCACTCTCATCGTCAAAGAAATAGAGCGCAAATCGTGCTTGTATTTATTGAACGATACCTCTACATTACATTCGATATGAGAATGTGGCAATGCAACGAACCAGATGTGAAACTCGGGCGGTAGTGTTCGAACTCTGACGAATTAAGTCGTGATTTGAATAAACTACTGGACTAGTTGTTTATATTGACCGTACAGTGCAGTTCATGTAATAATTTTGGATAAATAGAATTATTTTCTGTAAGGTATTTATAGCATTTTAGTGATCTTATTAAGTGGTTTTAATAATATTTCAATATTTGCATTAATTATTATTAACATGGCTTTTTGGAGGACCTTTGAAACGCATGAAAATGAATTATCTGAAGAAAATATTGAACCAGTGGCTCCGTTAATTGAAACTAGTTCGGAGTTTAATAAGAACAAGGATTTACATGTTCAATGTCGGCGTCTTATTTTAAATATTTATGAATGTTTAAAGAGAGAAAACATTGAAACGACAGATAGGGACATTGTAAATAGAATTCATGAATTACCTAACTAAACTTTCGACTTCTACGATTTTTCGCGTTATTAAGGAAGGGGATGTTATAGATAGAACTCATATAAAATAGTAAAAAATTATTCGATTTATTTTAAAAAATTAAAAGATAATTCTAAACCTTTTTGGTCGACGCCCATGGGTATGACTAAATTCCCGTTGTTGGCGTTTTTATGCTGTTCCAATTCATATTGGAAACATTTTACATTTATGAAGATGTTTTAATTCTCAAGATATTTTCGCAATCTATGTGTAAAATCATATTGTTTTTTAGTTTTTCTTCTATGCCCTAAGTTGACGATTCTAGAGCCCGATTAAAGATATAGTGAACATCCTGTACATTATATATAATCTCCCTGTTGATTCCAAACGTCAGATTTAATTTTTGGTATTATCTTTCTTGGCTTAGTTTCCTTTTATTACTTTTGTATATAATTTGCATGGGATCTGAATATTTAAGATGTTGGAAGGGCATTCTAAAAATTTTGTGGTAATTGAGCAAGGTTTCTACTTCTTTTCCATTAACATCGATGATTATTATGCTCTTTCTTTATTTCTAAACTAAAAGGGACAAGAAAGTGAATAATACTAAAGCATTCTGTTTGAAAGCTCTGTTTCTCATTCCAGTATTGAAGGGTAAATAGAAGAACTTCAGCTTAATCAAGATCGTACAAGGTGGACCAATTTCTAATTGAATTTATGTGGGATCTGTTTTCAAGGTATAACCTAAATTTTATTATTTTTAAGTTGGAATGCATAGTTAATTTTTGCATAATTCGATTCGTCTTTTTGTCCAGTTTGAACATTAGGAAAAAAAAAAAAAGAAAAAAAAGGCGGGGGGGGGGGGGGGGGGGGGGGGGGGGGGGGGGGGGGGGGGAGGGGGGGGGAAAAAAAAAGGGAAAAAAAAAAACAAATTTCCCCCCGGGGGGGGGGGGGGGGGAAAAGGGAGGGGGGGGGGGGGGGAATGGGGGGGGGGGGGAAAAACCCCGGGGGGGGGGGGGGGGGGGGGAAAAAAAAACAAAAAAAAAAAAAAAAAAAAAAAAATATAAAAAAAAAATATTTAAATTTTTTTTTTGGGCCGACAACCCCTTTTTGGGGAGAAAAAAAAAAAAAGGGGGGGCCCCAATTTGAAAAAAAAAAATTGTAATATAATGGGGAGGGTTAAAAATAAAAAAGCACTTTTCTTAATCTGTTAGACTGTAAATATTAGAGCCAACAAAAATCTTACCATTATAATGTGGGGGGGGGGGGGGGGGGGGGCCCAAAAGAGGGGGGGGGGGGGGGGAAAAAAAAACCGGCGGGGGGGGGGGAAAGGGTTTTTTTTTTTTTATTATTTTTTTTTTTTTTTTTTTTTTAAAAAAAAACAATTTTTTAACGGCTTTAATAATGGGAATTTAATTTTCCAGTCTAACAAACAAAAGTTAATTTGCGCAAAATTTTTTCAAATTCGGGTTGGTATACCCATTTTATTTTAATGGCTTTGATATCTGTGACCAAAAAAAAAAAAAAAAAAAAAAAAAAAAAAAAAAAAAAGAAGAAAAAAAGGGAGGTTTTTGGGGCAAAAAAAAAAAAAAAAAAAAAAGGCCCCAAAAAAAAAAAGGGGGTAAACCCCCCCCCCGGGGGGGGGGGATTTTTTTTCCGGGGGAAAAAAAAGAAATTTTTACCAATAAAAAAAAAAAAAAAAGTTACGAAAAATTTTTCAAAAATGACGATGTACACTAAGCCAGATGGCTGTGATCTTCAAAACTTGATTTAATATGGATTAATTCCGTTGTTTCCTCATTATTTGGCAAAACCTTGTTTTTCTTATAAAATATGTAACAATTATGAATTTCTCAACTAGCAAATGGTAAAATATGATCCAGTAAAACGATACATATATCTTTATACTATAAAAATATACAGTCACCATCTTTGAAACTCATGTATAAAATTTATATAAACCTTTTCTTGCTATTTTATTTATTTGTATGCAGTAAACTGAAAACTGTCCTGAAGAAGGTAATAAATTTACTGAAACGTTGGCAAGTTGAAAAACTAGGTTTTCTAAACACTGAACCTTTTGTCCAAAAAACTTTCCAGCTATAATTTATTGGTCTAAAATAATTACGTACAAAATTTTAATAGTGACGTTTCTCATTTCAACAATAAGTTTATTTCCGTTAAGTCTATATGACAGGAGATTATTTAGAAAAATATAATATGTTTAGTTCCAAAAGTTCTAAAAAAAAAGTGACGCACTTGCCTTTTCAGAAAATTTTGCTCACTGTTCCACCTCTGACACTTTCCAAGATATAGCGTTTTTACGTGAACCTTGTTTTCTCGTCTTTAATTATTAGGATGTGATATTCGTCTGGCGAAAAGTAGTACGTTTTCATGGAGTGTTGAAATCGAGTTCGGTTCAATACCTTTCATTTATTTATTTATTTGTTTATTTATTTACTTATTACTAGTACAACCATTCAACAGATTGAATCCAATTACAGAATGGGAACATATAATAATACTTGAGACACAGAGGAATTTAATGTTACACCCAGATCTCGAAATGTTTTGGGTCTGTTTAGAATAGAATTATTTAACGAGCAATCAAAAATAATTGGTTCATTGAAAAAGGTTACATTACATTTTGCTGCATTTAGGGGTAATTTATTTGCAATGCACCAATCATTTATAATTACTAAGTCAACTTGTAACTTTTTACAGTCATCGATGCTTCTGATATTATAATAGATTTTTATGTCGTCTGCATACAATAAGCAGTTTATCTTCAAATCACAAACAATGTCATTAATATAGATGTTAAAAAAAGGAGACCCAGATTGGCACCCTGTAAAACACCGGATGTTGCTGTAATTTGGACAGACTGATGGCCAGAACATTCAACATATTGCCTCCGATTAGTAAGATATGATTTAAAAAAGTCTAGGTGTTTCAGTGAGAGCATGGAGTTTCATAATGAGAATGTCATGGTCCAGTCTATCAAAAGCTCTAGAGAAATCTGTGTATAAAACATCAGTCTGAAGTCCAGAAGCAATAGATTCAACTAAAAATTGTGCGATACAAAAGAGATTTGTAACAGTAGATTTTCCTTTAATAAATCCATTTGAAATTGGCTTAAGTCATTGTGCATATAACAATATGCATGTAATAAAATTTTAAATACTTTTGAAAAGTTGTTTGGTATAGTAATTGGTCTATAGTTTTTAGTATTAGCCCGGACACCTTTTTTAAAAAGGGGTACAATTTCAGACATTTTCCAAATGGTTGGAAACATTGCAGAGTCGATTGCTAAATTAAAAAGAATTGTCAGAGGTTTCGAAAAGATGGGAGCACAGCCTTTGAGGAATCAGGACCATTCGTAAATTTAGGCTTTAGTTTTGTAAGACTATTGTAAACAGCCGATTCTTTAAAATGATATTAGTAAAAATTGTCAACTATTTCATTATTATTTTGCTCGACAACCTGGGGATTAAGTAGTGTAAAAGATCTTTGGAAAAAATCAGCAAAGGAATTGACAATATTTTGCTGATCCTCAATGTTAACACCATTATATATCATGAAAGTCGGGACAAAGGATACATTTCTTTTGATATTTATGAATTTCCAGAAGTTATTTGGATTATTGGAAATATCATCCTCTAGTCTTTTGCAGTGACTTTTGTAAGCTGCATCGATAGGTTCTTTCATCAACTTTCTGAACGATTTAAATTCCTCTAGAGTCTGGGGATCACCATGTTTTTTATATTTTTTCTATTTTAAATTAATGTTTTTGATTATTTCATATGAAAACCATGGAGGATGATTTATGCTACATTGTTTTAGTTTTAGGAACAAATAAATCACTTAATTCAAAAATTTTTATATAAAATTGCTCACATACCAGGTTAACGTCGGAGTATTTAGAGAAAATTCCAATTTATTTGAGCAAAACTTTGGTAGAAGTGAATGTAGTTAGCTTTTCGAAACTTGTAATGAATAGTATCAATTTTTTTGTTTATTGTTACTTGACCGAGTAGTAATGTTAAGAAGTGCAACTAAAGCTGGATGACATTTATCAGCTGATGATTTTGATTTGTTGGAAACTGTAATTTATCATTACATATTTTTATTTTAAATAAATTAAGTTTAACAGCCACTCAGCCATAAAATGGAAAGTTTGAAATGGTTGGAATTTATTGGTTATAAAACAAACCTCACAGTTGACAGTGTGCGTGTCTAGATTCAATACTATACCCGTTTTCATGTAGTTGGATTTCTATACGATCCCAGAAAAAGTCGAATCGACCTTGGGACTCAAATCGAACTCAATACCTGTTTTAATGCAGTTTGCAGTTCGGGAAGTGTATTCAAATCGATTTGAATACTCTATGAAAACGTACTGAATATGCACTCATGCCATTTATTGGATGGAATTTTTAAAACAAATTAGGATAAATTTCAAAGTAAAATTGTATGCTACATGTATTGAACAAATTCCTTTAGTTAGGATAATTTTTATTAATGTTTTAAATAGCTCAGCTTTATAAATGACACCCTATATATAAAAAAAATCAGAAATGTTCTCCTTCCATTAGAAGATTTAACTAGTATCTAGGTAATATAGATATATCAACGCAATTTGCGTTTACTGCCTATCTGTAAGTCATTTTATTCTACTATTTTTTGAGGACACTATATATGTAAGACAGCAAATCTCTTTTTCTTACGGTTAAAAAATATAAAAAAAATTATGAACGTTTAAAAATGGCTCAATTTATTTGCCCAATCCTCTATATTTACAATATAAGAAAAAATCTTTGTCTCAGTTTACTGTGATCATTTGTCATCTAATCTTAGGTCGTATTTCATTTTCAAGGTATAATAAAATAAAGGAAGAATTATGGTTTAATGGAATAAAACACTCAGCTCTTATTTTATACAACTTTTTACTGAAGGAAGGCAAAACAAAGCTCATACGTGTATTCGAATCTCTAAATCATCGATATCACTTTTTTGATAAAACGTGAGGCCTATGTCATTAATTTGTGAGTCAAGAGTGAAGCAAAACAGTGTTCGGGAATTAAATATCTTCAGACAGGGAAACAATTTCTTTTTTTAATTTTCATACAGGATAACGAGTTTAGCCATAACATCACACCAAACCTTGAATCCTTGTGGATACAATTGCTTAGAGTAGATATTTATGAAATTGTGGGGCGTATACAGCATATCTCAAGACGGATGTTATATCAAAGGTGAGACCCGCATAAAGGATGCATACCGTGGACACGTGTTTCGGACTTGTTGGTTCTCATCAGCGTGGCGTAGCAAAGTTGAAAAAATAGACACAACTTAGGCAAAACGACCCAAACAGAAATCACTGATAGAAGCCAGTCGCTCATTTATGGCTTCAATTGAAAGACCCCGTGTTTACAGGGCGACAAATAATGCCTTTTTATAGCTGGCGATAACGTTAAGTTCTTATTAGTTTTCATAAAACGGTTATTTATAGATGATACAAATGTCCCTCTCCTCAACTTAGGTTAATGCCCACGCGCAAACGTTGCACTGTAAGTAATTGGTCAATTTGCCAGTTTGACCTGGATGTTTTACCTATTAGTTGGGAATCTGGAGGCCCAAAATCGATCATGGGGTGTGAACTCTAAGATACAATTTTTAAAAAAATACCATCAAGAAAGACCATACGGATTTGAATCTGGAAGGCGCAATGCCGTTCAGGATTACAAAAAGACATAAACGACAGAAACGAACACCACCGACAGGAAGCCAGTGGCTCATTTGTAGCTGCAATTGAAAACTTCGCGTTTACAGGGCGATAGACAATGTCTGTTGCCCTGTAAACATGGGGTCTTTCAATTATTGTATGTTGTATGTTTTGACGCTTTGTTCTCTCTCAGATATCTTAGAAAAACACATTTTAGGTCTCTCAATAATTCCCTTTTTTGTTGGAGGGTAATTGGGAAAACTTATAGATGTTTCAAACCATGCGTAGTTACTAAATAGAAATCTTTCGCTGTGTATATTACACCGTACCTACTTCTCAAAATCTTTTATAAAAACAAAAACTTTTCTACGCAAGTAAGGAATGTCTTTGTCAGTAAAAGTTCATCAGAGCTCGATCCTGATATGAATAAATTTAAAAATATAAACTCGTATATACATAAAGAAGATTTAAAAATAACTCATATTTATCTTAAGCTAGTTCAAATTGGCGCAAACATGAGCAAGTTTCTAACCATATCCCTAAAAGATCATCTTATTAGCTAACATTAATGACTAAAAGTATAATTCCGAAACATTGAGAACTAAACCAAAACGCTAAGGTTCCTAAATCATACATCTTGATTTTCGATATAAAAATAGCTTCAACAAAAAAATAATTACTATATTCGTGTGTGAATAGAATGTTACATATAAAAATTGTTAGACTTACCACTGGGTAATGACGTCCTGGTAAAATAAAAATTACTTTAAAATCCACCGAGAAATAAGCAAATAAAAACAAACAGTATTATTAAATTCTCTATAATCCGTCTATTAATAACGCGTAGGAAGCACAAGTTTAGACCGGTGTATCGCAGGTAGTTCACAATTTCTAGTTATAATAAAATACCTATAGATGCGCAGACTCATTGGGTATTACCTACACATAATAAAAATCGGATACGGCGTTTTTCGAAATTTCGAATTTCTGCCAACTTTTGACGTCCTAGGCCCCACTGTACGTCGTGTGAAAGAACCCTTTGTATCATGCTTCATGTTAAGCGCGAAATTTTAAATTGACCTAACACTTTCCAAATTTGGCAGTTAAGATTGTCATCAACATTTTAGGTGACACATTAAATTTGGTGAATGTGGTACCACCAGAAGAGAGATAATGAATGAAAGAAGAAAAAAGGTACAATTTCGGAAAAAAAATTTTTATTACGTTTCTGGGCGAATCTCGACGAATTATAATAAAAAAAAACATAACTTTATGAAAAAAAATCTGTCCGCATGTCTGTAGTATCGCGATAGCAGCCACAATTTTTGAGATAAAGCTTTAAAATTTGGTACACTTGTTCTAAAGGCCAAATACAATGAAAAATTTGGTGATGAGCAAAATTGGCCAGCTGAAAGGGAGTTCATGGGACCCAAAATTTTTTTGTATTTGACTTTCCAAAAAAAATATATATTTTTGATGAAAGATTATAAATCATGTCTACTATATCAAGCGAATAAAATATATTTTCCAAGTACTTAAATAAAGCTTATGTAAACTGAAATATTTTACGCATTTGGCCTCATAAAATGGGGTTAGGATAAATTTAACAGTTTGACGTTTGATGAAGTTATGTTTTTTCATTATAATTCGTCGAGATTCGTCCAGAAATACAATAAAATTTTAAATTTTTTTCTCCCGAAATTGTACCTTTTTTTGTAAGAAAGTAAAAAGTAAAAAAATTAACTATAACATAATATATAGTGCTCTAACGTAGAGTATTTTCAAGCTACTGTCAAGTGATTAGTCTCGTGTGGGCAAGGCACACCACCCCATCCACAGACAAGTTTCTGGCTATTAGCCATCATCAGTACGGAACAGACAAATGGAGCGTACCAATAACGAAACACCCAATTCTAATAAGGTTGAGTGAACTTAAGATTAAGATTTGAAACTAAAGTTTGTAATAACATTACTAAAGGTGCCAACACCGAAATTATTTTAGAAATCACCGTGGTAGACGAGATATGAAAACAAAATTAATGCAAGTTGTTTGTATGATACTCTAGGTAAAGTAGAGGGGTTGACAATCCTTTGAATAATTTTGAAACCAAAAACCTTTATTTTTACATAATTTTAAGATTTTGTCTGAAAATGATCAAACAAATATTCGAAACGTCGAGTGATTTATTGTGAAGATTATGTAATGTAACAAAGATGTGTTGTTGACATTTTAACATGAATTTGTGTTATATCTAGAGAGATTTTCTTTGATGGAGATTTAACCATTAATATGATAGTATAATAAAGAATTTCAATTAACTTCATACCTTAATCTGGCTCCGCAATACTTAATGCCAGCCCTAACTCTAGCTATTAGGTCAGTATAATAATGATACGAATTTGTTTCAGAATCATCCGAAGAGAGCATTTGGTATATAATACGCATAGTCTCATTTCTATGGATATATCATATTTAACATAATATGTTATAACTTCATCGTATTGAATATCTCAAGAAATATTAACACAATGTGGGCGAATATTTGGAAAGGTCAAAAGGGGGCGCCACACATAGCTTTATGTGATCTTGTGATTGGCAGACGAAAACGACGTACCGGTTGCTATGGAAATGATTGTTCCAGAGTTAACTATTGAGGACCGGCGCCTGATTGTATTTTGAATTGTCGTTTTTTGCTGATAATTTAGTTTTAGCACTTCTACACTCTTTAATTATTCATAGTCAAAGACGAAGAGTCATTATCTCACAAGTAATTTAAATTTGTCTTTGTTTTATTTGAAGGTATTGCCCTAATTAAAAATACCAGCCAACTGATTCAAATTTTAATATGTAAACAGATTAACTGTTTTAGATGAATGTGCGAGTGGATTAGATTTTGTCATTTCCTTTTCGCAAGGCGCTGAGTTATGTAAATTTTAAGAGAGTGGTAAAACTGGAAACTTTGTAGAACTTATTCGGGACTTGTTGAATGTCGGTGGTTGCCTCATATGCCAGAAGTTATAAAAGAAAAGTACTTTAAAAACTATTTCAATTGGCTTGTATATTACCTAAAAAATAATTTAATAAAGTTACAAGGAGTTCGTAGAAACTTTGTTCATGATCAAAATAAGAACTTTTCTTCTAGTTGGTGATAATGGTAAATACACTAAACTAAACAGATTTGTGTCAGTAACAACATGGTTCTTAAAAATGAATCGAGGGGGTCTAAACAAAATAGTAAGTTTTTGTAATATAAAATCGATTTACTCGCGGTGCAAGTAATATTACAATTAATGGGCATCTACAGGGTTCACATTGAGTGTTTTATAATACCCTGCAGTACCCTTTTGGAATTCGACCCCAAAAGTACCTAATTTAAGTGCCCTTAAAGTTACCTAATTCAAAGGTAACAGAATGGAAAAGTTCATACCAACAATATGAGTACAGAAAATGGTATATGAACAGAATGGAAATTACTGCAATTTGATGAAGATATTATTTATGGGGATGTTAATAAAAAAAAATCTTCAACGAATACTGAAATACATAGTTATTAAAAAAGTTGTACTGGTTGTTTTATGCGTTTCATATCTAAATTCTAATTATTTCTTCAATAAGGAACAGAAAAAACTTTATCTCCTATTTTTATTTTTAGAGGACTTCCAGCCAGGTACGTGAACAATTTATCCTACGTTTCCTCCGAATTTTCGGACTTTTTCAAGGTTAAAATCTAAAAATAATGGTTTTACATAAGTCGTAAATTAGATTAGTGACAGAATACATATCTAAAAAAGTGTTTTCTTACCTAATATAAATTTCCTGTTTTAATTTCATTGTATGGCTTTTATCTTGTTTTTCATAATTTTTTTTATTTGGTAGGTATGTGTGTTTTTACGTGTAGTTCGACGAGTTAGGCAGAGAATGATCAGTATTTGGTGTCGTCGTTGATGTGTTTCTTGTTAAGAGTAGGTAATAACAGCTGATAGTATACATAATTTACACAATTTTAACTTTCCGGATACACCCATACTGCATAAATAAAGAAATACCAAACGCATGTTTTTGGAAATGGCCGAAATACAAAATAACAAAAAAACAGTAAATTATCAAACAGATATAGAAATCTAAGTAGCATATATCGCAATCTTATTCAATAGTAACAATTTTTATACATCCTGTATATGTGCTAACTGCAAAATTTCTTCTCAACGGCTATCCAATATCATGAGAATGTTTACAATAACTCTGTCACTCGGACCATCAATATAAGTATACTATCAGCTGTTATAATTACCTTCTTTCATCAACGACGACTACAAATACTGATTATTCTCTGCCTAACTCGTCGAACTACACGTACACACATACCTACCAAATAAAAAAAATTATGAAAAACAAAATAAAACCAGCCCATACAATGAAATTAAAACAGGAAATTTATATTAGGTAAGAAAACACTTTTTTAGATATGTATTCTGTCACTAATCTAATTTACGACTTATGTAAAACCATTATTTTTAGCTTTTAACCTTGAAAAAAGTCCGAAAACTCGGACGAAACGTAGGATAAATTGTTCATGTACCTGGCTGGAAGTCCTCTAAAAATAAAAATAGGGAAATAAAGTTTTTTCTGTTTTTTATTGAAGAAATAATTTCTTTAACAGCCAACAACTTGTAAAATATCATCTAAATTCTAAGATAGAGAGGAGCTTCTTTAGGTCAGGTAGATTAACGACAGACGATAAATCCAGAATGTAAAAAAGGATCAGCAGGACAGCATATTATTTAATGGGAAGCTGAAAAGGAAAAATTTAAAAATGAAAAAAAAGTGTTATTGCAGATTGATGACAAAGAAAATATTTCTAGTTGTGATTTAAGAATTGCTATTTCTTCTTATGATCGTGCTGTACAAACTATTGCTGGATAAAAGTGAAACTGGTTAATCGATTTCCTCAAAAACCGGGTATCCAAATATAGATATACCGGTTATTCCCGTAATTGGATATCCGAATAATCGGTTATCCAAAAACCGGTTAACCGGTTATCCTAAAACCGGTTAATCTGTCTTCCGAAAACCGATTAATCGGTTACCCGAAAACCGGTGGCCACCTGTCTGCCTGTTGTTTCAGATTTCAACAACATTTGAAAGAAAATCATATTAATTGATTATCCAAATAGTTGGTTATTCGAATAACCGGTTATTCGAGACCGGTTATCGAAAAACCATTTATCGGAGCAACCGGTTTTTGGAATAACCGGTTGACCGAGTAACCAGTTTTCCATTTTGTACAAAACCGATTAACTGGTATCCAAGATACCGGTTTCAGTTACCAGCACTAGTACAAACTACCAAATAATGCAAGACGACTTCTAAAAGATAAGAAAGATGTGTCAAATAAGACCATCAAATGTAATGTTTAGTGGCTTTAAAAGATTAAGAGTTAAAAGAAAAAATTAAACGAACTGAAATAGAGAAACTTTGAAGCAAAACTTAAAAATGAAAAAGTTGTATTATACAGGGTATTCCAAAATTATGTAGCTAAACTTTTACAGTAAGTAGATAGGCTCAATATAAAACGATATAAAACAAAAACTCTTATAAATATTTGGTTAAGTATACATGTTAAAAGAGTAACTCACAATCCATAACAGATACATACAGAGAAAGTTAACAATTGTATGAGGGCGCTTACTGGGAAGAGCGTATGAGATTTCAGTATCGCTAAATCCTCGGTCGCATGTTGCTCGTTCATTTAAAGAAATCTTTGTGTATACGTATTTACTAAAATTATCTGTATTTTACAATTTCAGTGTTTCTTCCGAGACGCCACAGATAATAAAACATTAAAATTATGAAAAATATCAGAATGCTGTTCTGGCAATCAAATATTGATTTTTTTTTCGAAACAAAAAGATTCTAAGTAATTAAATTAATATTCTCATAAATAATAAAGAAAAATAATACCATCTTAAAAAAAAATAATACGTAAATAAATAAATAAATCAAATTAGATGCTCAATAAGACCTCCTTCTTCAGCAAGGCAGTATCCCCATCTACTGTAAAAGCTCCTTCTGACATTTTCGTTGCGATTGCCCATCTTGCTGGCAACAGACGGGCAACTGTAAACTACATATACCGCTAGTCGTATATCTAGTGGTCTGGCTCAATTTGTATATCAAATTTTAGAGGTTACTTTTTGTTTAGGATCTAAACAGTGTCATATAAATTTATTTTTCACTTGCGGTGTATCACTACAGAAAAATGATTTATCTGTCATATTTTGATAGCATTCACCATTTTCGCGAAAATCAACTCAAAAGTCTAATTGCATTGTAGACATCTTCTAGTACAATTGAAGAGCAGACTTTCTAATCAACTTTTGTCCATTCTTTCACATACTCAGTCATAGAGTGTTGGGCACTTTATCGGCTCACTAATGAATTTATTATTATTTTCCATGCTGAATTTTAATTAAAATAATGCATTTAAGTTGCATGTGAATACATAAATTCAATAGTGAGCCTATAAATAAAGCTGCAAATCGTTTCTGTGTATCATGGTCGTAGAGTACAGATGTACTTACTGTCGCCGGCATTCACCTTGATCGCGAAACTCTTTTTTCAGTCCAGTCTAGTATTAGCTTTCGAATTGTGTATACGTTAAGTCACTTGGTCGTATTGCATATTGTTTTTGTGTTTTTATTTTATTTGTTGTACTGTATTGTTGATATTAATTTAATAATAAAGCATGGCAGACGTACGCAGGAGTAGAAAACGGCCATTTGCTGACAAAGTGAATAAATTCGTAGGTGAATTCCCGGATTTATTCTATGATGGTGCTAAAATAATTTGTAAAGTGTGCGAGAAAGATTTGATGTGCTGGGATAAGCGTGATTGTGGACTTCACGTAAATAGTGTACACCATAAAAATAAAAAAAGTGGTGTGCCTTCGACAACACAGTTTATGTTTGATTTACTATTAATGCTGATTGCCTGTGATGTTCCGCTGCACATACTCGATAAACAACCATTTCGAGAGTTCTGGAATAAATACAATGCCCAGGTGAAGTTACCAAGTCGCACAACGTTATGTAACTATCTACCAACTGTACACGTAGACATGGTAAATAAGATGAAATGTGAATTAAAAAATACACGGATGTGGTTATCTATTGATGAGACAACAGATTGTAAAAAAAATCTATTTTAAATGTTATAGTACGAGTACTGGACCCTCTTAAACCGACAGTTCCACTGTTATTATCTAGCAAAAGACTAAGTTAGTGTACTAGCGAAACAATTACCAGGGTGGTGCTGGAGACGTTAGAAAAATTTGAACTGTCAAAAAGCCAAGTGTTGATGTTTGTGACTGATGGCGCCGTGACAGTGCGTTCGGTAGACCGTTCTTTGCAAGAACAAGGTTGTACGTTTATACATGTTACGTGTAAAGTGCATGCTTTACATCTTATGGCAGACACGATTCGAAAAGGTTTTCCAGAGGTGGATGCATTAATAACAAGTACAAAAAAGTGTTTCTTAAATCTCCTAAACGTCTCCGTACAAGTGTCCCGGTATTTTTGAACCACCAAAGCCGATTCTTACACGTTGGGGAACATGGTTGCAGGCAGCTTTTTATTATGCTGAATGTTTCCAACAAATAAAAGCTGTGATACTATAATTCAATCCAGATGAGTCTGCAGCTATTAAGGAAAGCCAGACAAAATTCGGATATTTCCGTTGAAACAACTTTAAAAAATATTGCGAAGAACTATAAACCATTACATGAAAGCATAAAAAAATTAGAAAACAGTGCGTTGTCGTAGTAGACGAAGTAAATCTACTGCTACACGTTATAGATGACACAACAAATGAGCGCGTTAAAGAAAAGTTCGCAAGTGTGTTAAATAAAGACACCGGTTTTACCAAATTAAGACAAATATGTGATGGTGCAGCCCCAGATCCGTTAAGTGTATTCAAAGACTATTTTACTTATACGTGTATTACATCAGTAGATCTCGAACGGTCGTTTTCAAAATATAAGAATATATTTTCACCAAAGTGAACATCACTCATGGAGACAACCATAGAAACGTACCTGATGCTGCATAATGGCTACACATCTTCTCCAGTTTGTGATAAGCAAGCTAGTTCATCATGCTAGTTAAGAGGGTAAGTTTTACATACATTGTTATAAATTGTAACAGTTTATTGTTTCTCGTATTAGTTAAGGCTTCTATGATTCAAATTAATATCTATCTCAGTGAATGTAGTAGGAAAAATCAACTTAATGTTTAAACATTTTTAAGAAAGGAAGCCAGTTATAGATTTAACGAACTTGCACACATGTTTTTAATACTGGGCGAATGCTTTGAAAGTGGTAAGTCAGCAGTGAGACTTTATTCGGATAAATTTCCAATTAATTTTCGCGAAAGCAATGGATCCTTTCGAAATCATTTTTCTGTAATAATGTTCGATAAATCATATTTTAAAGTCAAATTTTTAATAACGAATTCAAAAATATTTATTAAACCACGCAAACTAAGTACCTTGCGCACTGCCCTTGGCCACTTTCTTGAAATATAAATGTAGGACACTGTTATGATCAGGTACGTATCTGTCATGGTTGATGAGTTGCAGCACAAATAACATTTCTCCTCCATCTTTAAAAGAGTATAAATCCTTTAATATGATTGAAGCGGAACGTTTGCCAGTTACGTACATATATCTATCCCGGCTTCCTGCCGCAATGTTGGTTCCCGAGCTGGTGCATATACTACAGTTATATAAATAAACGCATACGTATCAATTACTTCTATTATATGAATGCTCCTTAAAAATTATATAACTGCCGGTTTTGAAAAATGAGCAAAACGGCAAATATTTTCGTTACCTGTATTGACCAAATATTTATAAGTGTTTTCATTTTATATCGAGCTTACTGTAAGAATTTGGCTACACAATTTTAGTACACATTTCAAAAAATACAAAAATTTGAGAGATGAGCTGATTTTTTTTATAAAGTTTGTACTGTTTCTTTTTAACACGCTTTTATTAGCTTCACTTGTATGTTTGTTTGTTTGTTTGTTTGTAACCGACTCTTTGGACTCGATTTTGACCCACTTTAAACGGACAGATTTAATTGAAACTTTGTACACTTACGAAGAACCGGTAACAATACAATAATTTGATAAGTTTATATCATTATCCTGATCAGGATCGCCAGTCCTTTCCTCACGTATCCTCTGCGTGAGAGCAAGAGGCTTAATATTGTAAGTATATTCCGTGATTCTCAGTTCGGTGGTTGGCCGAGCGGGCAAGTCTTAGTCGACGCGAAACGACGGACTCCTCGGGCGTGAGTTCAAATCCCATGGCTGAAATAAAAAAATATTTCTTTTTTTTCAGAAATATCTGTTGGATCGTAATATGTTATAATATCAGCATCAATAAGCAATATAAATATAGTTTAAAAAAACTACAAAACACGCTTTCATAGTACATGAAACTAAAAAGTGAAATATAAATATAGTTTAAAAAAACTAAAAAACACGCTTTTAAAGCACATCAAACTAAAAAGTGAAAAATAATTATTAATATAAACTGAAAACAATAAAGAACGAAAAATACTAGTATTATTGTGAAAAAAGCGTGGGTTGCTCGATATACGAAAAATATGGCACAAAGCGCCCCACGCTTTTTTTCATAATAATACTAGTATTTTTCGTTCATTATTGTTTTCAGTTTATATTAATAACTATTTTTCACTTTTTTAGTTTGATGTGCTTTAAAAGCGTATTTTTTAGTTTTTTTAAACTATATTTATTTAGACAAAAGTTTCCTTTTTTTAAGAATCTGATACAACGTATGTAATCCTCCTATTTTATATTTTATTAAATGTCTATGTTTTAACACAGTAATGAACATATAAAAGACAACTAAGAAAATAAGTAAGTTTAAGAATTTCATAAAGAGTAATTTAGCTCACTTTATATAATTTAGGTAATACATATCACACATAGCGCTGATTTTATTGCAACAAATCATCATCACAAGATAAATTGTATTATTGCCTTATATTTGGTAAATATTTTGCAGTTGTTCATTATCTAAATGTTATCGTTATCAGTCGATATAAATAGCTATACATTCTTGACCAGCATTTTGTTAATGTGATATTGGCCTAGTAAACGAATTGGAAATGAAGAAAAGATATTTATTATCGTCAGTGATTTGGTCGTTTCTTAAATAAAAGTCATTGTCATTTCTTCAGAAGATCAGTTTTTGAGGAGTCATGTACAACCTATTCGAATATCTACGAGTCGTACATCACTAGATTATTTTACCAAAGAATCACAGCACAAGGTCACATGTTCGATAGACACGTAGAGAATGTGTTGACACTTCACATTTTAAATAACTCAAATATTATACATGTAAAATATATTGAACCTGAGCCTCCCTATATCGAGGGACGTACAACAAGCGTATTTTGTCAGTCACAGACTAAGTCCGCCAAAAAGTCTGCTCGTGTCTGGAGGAGCGATGAATGAGTTGGCCACAGAACGACTTTTTTAGGAATCGGTTCCACCGATCAGGTCTGAAATACATCAGTCCCGCCGACTTGGTCTGGGAAAGTACAGGTAGTTTGGTTTCCACAAACGCAAGTACCCAATCTTTAATTATTATCAACTTGGTACCGGAGCCCCATTATATTTTGACCCTTTTTAAACCTATATAACCTTTGAACTAGTTGAGATAACGAAATGCGGTTTTCGCCAGTCTTCTTCTAATTTTGATAAGTTTTTTCCTGAGTATCAGTCTTTTTTTGTTTACTTCCGGTTTAACCGGAAATGACAGCGTATTTTCGGGGATAGGACAACTTTGTTATTTCAAATGGAACACCCTGTATATTTTTTCACAGTTGGAAAGTCCATTGTTACTTCATTCCGAAAATTCCGTACTTGTCATGGAAATTATGCAGCGTGATGGTTTTATAAGCTTTTTGAGTGAATACTGCATTTTATCGAAATGCTACGAAAAAAATTCACAAAGTAGACTATGGAAATAAAAGACAACCTCACTTGCTGGTGGATTTAGGCTTTACCATATATCAATATTGAAGCATGGAATCCAAACAATATTTTAAGGCACAACTATCAGTACTGAATGAGGAGGTTTTGCGGAAAAAAAAATTGAAGAAAAATTTACAAAAATGCGCTGCCGACACAGATTACTTCTAGACCATTAGTAAAATATTTGCAAACTATTTTTTTTTTCGTAATCAGAAGGAAAATTTAACATCCAGTTTTTTCTTGTTTTCGAAAATTTTGATTTTTTGTAAAGTTATAACATAAATTTTACTTCTGATTACGAAAAAATAATTTGCAAATATTTTACTAATGGTCTAGAAGTAATCTGGGTCGGCAGGGCATTTTTGTAACTTTTTTTCAATTTTTTTTTTCTGCAAAACCTCTTCATTCAGTACTTGTAGTCCTGCCTTAAAATATTGCTTGGTTTCCATGCTTCAATACTGAGATATGACATAACTTGTATCCACCAGCCACCACTGGAATAGACTCCAAAAAAGAAAAAAAAATATTGCTGTCATAGGCTTGTGTCTTTTGAAAATTGTTCAAAAAAACCAAATAAAAGGAAAATAAGTAAATGGGTAAAAAGATGGATTTTGGAAAAGAAAAAATATGGACACACGTCTTTGATTCGGGCATGAAGCAAAATTTAAAAAAAAGGAAATCGTCATATTTTTGAAAACTAATGCAACCACTAAAACTGTGGAAGGCAAAATATCAAAAAAAATTATGTCAAAATCTAATCGTATGAATTTCTCTTTTTGTATCTTTTAAAAAAAAAGGTTCTCTTACATAATACGTCACCGACTTTACAATTCTCACGCTACTCGTTGGCCCTTTAAACATGCTTAAAGGACCAGTGGGGCCGGTTTTAATGGATCTAGCCCGTCAAAATTCCCAACTAGTGGGCCCTGTCTCACAATATCTAGGCATACACGAGTGAACTTTTTGCCAGAGTTAGTCCGCTAAATAGTTCACTTCTATGTGGAAAGCCGTGATCTAGTTCCTTTATTCTACGCCCTTCTTTTAAATGCAGCGGACACCGGCTGACGAATTTAGCTCATACGTTTCCACTAACGTACTAATGGACACATTTTAATTCGCAGTGCGATGGCCGATCAAAATCAACTGGTGATCAAAATCTACTCCTAACATTCTCAAATAATTTTTAAAATCGTTTGGCTCAATCGCTCGTAATTCCTGTAGTAAAGGCATGTCTCGAAAATCTGTTGTATAAAATCCGCTGGTCTTTCAAGTCTGCTTGATAGATCGCGAATTTGATCCGTACGGGTTAAATTCCCATATTTGACGATCTGTGCGGCACACACGAAAAAATCTGGTTTGCCGGCGGGGTTTTTCCGACATACGCGGGAAATTTTTATTTTTACCCCAAGTAACCCACAATGGTGTAATTTATGGAGTATTATACATATTTTTGGTATATTTTGGGTTTTGATGTATAATTCATGTATACATAGCTAATAAATTGACTCCGTCCTCGGACTATTAGAATTTTTATTTTTCGAAGGACAATGTCAGGTTCACCGGATCTGGTCAGCCGCAATAAATCCGTGTGTGGCATTCCATTCTACAAAATTCTTGTATTACTCATTAACAATAAAGAGATTTCATCATGGTGAAAGAATACTCCTGGCCTATGTTAACACTCAAATAATTTGATTATCCAACAAATGCTGCATAGATGCCAATCCTGTCGATATTTGAGGTGTGGTTCTGATCCTATATTAACCTGTAGATTCCCGTCTCCTGAATAATTTCTGTATGTTAGATCACTTAGTTTGTTAGATTAATTTCTTTGACCCCGTCACATAACATCCTTTCGACCCAGCTTCGTGATTTTTATTAATACTGTTTAGGTAAACAGAGGAGTTAAGTATAACTTCTGGAATCTAGGACAATGTTAATAAACAAAAAAAATTTTATAACGTGAACAATTTCTATTATTTTTTTTAATAACTCGGTAATATTTATTTATATCACAACAATAATACGTTTTTATTATAAACAATTTCAGTCAGATAAAAAGGTTAACCTTACTTTGGCGCACTGTGTACCCGTAAAGGAACTCCCACTCTGCTGAACCTATTGATGCTCACATTCGGTAATCTCCGTTTAAATCCGACCATGTCCGCTTCAGAAATTATTGATCTCAGTATATAATATTATCCCTAAAACCCTTTTGAAATGGAGATTTTGGGGTGAGAGCTCCCACTCTATGGTTTGAAAAGGTGGGGGAAATAATCGAGTGTAGACAGAAACAAAACAAAATGAGAAAATGTACGGTACAAGTTACAAAGTGCGCTGCAGAACAAAGCCTTGCTAAAACGGAATAACGAAAATGGAAGATTCAGGACAGAGCTGCTTTGATTACCCAAGTTTCTTTATTAGCAACGTTTCGGGAAATATTGCTGGAATTACAGGATCGTTACGCTACGAGCAGAGCCTGAATTATCAGTAGAGTTGGCAAAAATGCGCTGCAGGACATAGGCGTACGCATCATAATAAGTGTAATAAAAGAAATTAACTAGTAATAAAAGCAATAAACTGTTACAATTTATAACAATGTATGCACAACTTACCCTCTTAATTAGCTTGGTTATCACGAACTGGAATAGATCTGTAAAAACTTTGCAGCATCATGTATGCTATGAAATGCGCAAAGACGTTTATGAGATTTAAAAAAACACTTTTTTTGTACTTGCTATTAATGTATCTACCTCTGGAAAACCTTGTCGAATAGTTTCTGACACAAGGTGTAAAATATGCACTTTACACGTAATACGTATCAATCGAGTTCTTGAGAAAACGGCCTACCAAACGGATTGTCGCGGCACCATCGGTCAGAAATATCAACACTTGACTTTTTGACAGGTCAAATTTTTCTAACGTCTATAGCACCATTCGCGTAATTGTTTGGCCAGTACACTCAATAGTCTTTTGCTAGCTAGTAACCGTGGAAATGTCCAGTACACGTACTGTAACATTTAAAATAGATTGTTTTTTACAATCTGTCATCTTGTCAACACATAACCACAGCCGTGTATTTTTTAGTACATATTTGATCTTATTTACAATGTCTTCGCTTACAGTTGGTACATCGTTACGCAACGTTGTGCGACTTGGAAACGTCACTTGGGAATTGTAATTATTCCAGAACTCCTGAAATGATTGTTTATCGAGTATGTGCAGCGGAACATCACAGGCAATCAGCATTAAGAGTAAATCGAACATAAACTGTGTTGTCGAAAGCATGCCATTTTTTTAGTTTTATGTTGCACAGAATTTACGTGACGTTTACGATCACGTTTGTCCCAGCACATTAGGTCTGTCTCGCACACCTTGCAAATTATTATAGCACCATAGTGGAATAAATCCGGGAATTCACGCCTTACAATGCGTAGACACGCCTTCCCTACTCCAAACCCCACCGCGGATGCAAAGTAAATTTTTATTTTCAAAATAAAAAAGTCATTATTTTGAGCAGGTTTTTTGGATTCTTTCCCGTGTACATACAATCACCCACATGTTCTCTGTAAACTGAATTTTTTTATTATTAAATTTCCTTTATATTTTATGTGTGCCCCCTTTGGATCCGCCACTGCGCTCGTGAAACATATAATCGAACAATTTAATTTCAGTTATTAATTCAAATTTTACCCTTCAAGAACAGTTTTTTAATTCCAGTTATAAAGGCATGGGCGGCATTACCGAATTCTATTTTGTTCGTAGGTATTGTTACGCCACTGGACTGTGTAGACTGGTTAGATGAGACTGGAATTGTACACGATCGGCCGGGAATATTCTGGACTGCTCTAGATCGTGTGAGTGGATGTATAAATAAGACACACGGTGGGCCGACTCTTAATCGGAAGTTGAACGTGAACGAGTTAAGAAGAAATAAGAAAGAGACTTATAAGTGTTCAAGTGTGATTATAGTTAAGACAGTAATTAATCTATTGTTGTTAATTGTTAATTAGTAAATAAAGTAGTGAGTAAGTGTTACCTGGACTTTCAATCAACGAATCTACGAGTAGAGGTGTTAGCGTGGATAGCAAACACGTAACGTTTTCCACAGAACCTGTGGTATTTTCTAACGATTTACACCCAACACTTCTAGACATTAAAAAATAATGAAGATTCGCTATTGTTACTTTTATGATATTCTAAAAAAAATAATAAATAGAATTTCGCATATAGTGATACTGATAACATTTTATCACAAGTTTAAATATGTGGGATTAATTTGTAAACATTTCTCACTATTTCATTCAAATTGTTAAATCAGATATATTCGATATCCATAAACAGTAAACAATGTATATGAATAATTAATTGATTTCAAAATGCAGTGACATGTATGTATGTATATTATAATGTGAACGTTTTAGACATTTTATGATTTAATTGTTGCATTCAAAACACTTGTTGACTAACCTACAAGTGTTCATTATCCGTTATTGGCTTAAATCTAGATAATTAAATAGATAATGACTCAATAACCCCAGAAAGAGCTCCCTTTAGATTCAGTGGCGGTGCTATAGATGTATTAGGAATTAACCCTAAAACACAATATACAGATGCCATAATTTTAGACTTTACATATGCATAATATAAATTACTTAGTTGCTGTCTCAAAATGTCTTTTATATTTCTGAAAAAAATGTTTGTTTAAAAAAATCCTTACGTGGTTGTTAACCATCTTTCAAAACACCGAGGTAAATCTCAAAATCTAAGATTTGATTAGATAAAAGGAGGACAGGCCCTAAAACTAATGGATATACCGAACGTGGTTTGGCTTTCACTAACCACAAGAAACTGCCACTGTGGTGTCATATCCTCATCATAAGCCAGGAACAAATTTTTAATTGACTCGACAAATTCGAAGTTTCCATCCTTTCAATCGAAAACAAAAACTTAGCTGAGTTACAGCTAATCTTTACTTTTTTTGAAATAGCATGAACTGATACTAACCTGAGCCTGCAAATTTTTTTTATTTGATGTGAAATCTAACTATTTTCATTTTATTACGTTAAAATAAACGTTTTATAAAGACTCGTTCATTACGCAATTTATTATATGTGTATCAAGCAAAAAAAGTGTGTAGCATACATAACAACAGAGACTTGATATACAATTTTAGCTAGTATATGTATATACAATTAAAAAGCCGTGGACCCATACCTATACTCTGTGGCACGCTTCATGTATTTAAACAAGACAAAATTAACCCGTTTTACAGAATTGTAGCCAGTATGTTGATGAAAACATTTTTTACGAAATTTAAAAAAAATTAACTATATGGATTAATGGTGTTGGAGAAATCGTATCATTCCTAAGTTACCATGATTTCAGGTCAAATGCGCTACTGAGATTTAAATTTAAGTGTTCATTATACGCTAAGATATTTTACAGTATTTCCCTAAGACTGGGCGAATACGCCAACGAAGTGTGTTTAGCAAGACATTTTTGGACAGACTACTAAGTCATGTCGAATTTATATTAAATTCCTAGAAAAGTCGAATACGTACTGCAACAGCAGGAAACTGGCTGAAAACACAGGAAGCGAAATTTTCTACTTTCTAATATATTATTGAAGAAGTTCTAAAAATGTCAGTACTTCAAATTTTGACAGGGGTTACCAAAGCGTCGGGAGGAACTGAAATAAAAATATTTGAGGAGAATTGCCCACCTTTATGGTAAATTGAACGATTTTCCAAATGATTTGAAGGGGCTGTTACTGGAAAACCAGTTGAGGCCATGGCACAAGAAAATGTCAATTGTGTAAAGAATAAAACAGACATGTGATATTCAGCATATCTCAAAGACTCATTCATCAAGTTTTCATTCGATAATTCATGAATCTTTAATGATGCGATTTGTTCTCTGTTCTTGCCACACTTGACACAATGACTGGATCAGTGGGTAATGTGGTAGTCATGTGGTGTAAAAAAATATTTTAGCTGTTCCAATCCGGGCATTTTCAGCACATGAACTCATTCATGATTAGTGGCTTTATTATTGTCAACTAAATCATAATCCAAGGTCTGGCTGCTTGAAGACAAAGAAATTGAAGCTATAGTAAAAACTACGCGATCATTGGGAATGAGAATAATTACCATATACTTTGGGAAACGAGACATTATAAAAACTATGTTGCTTGTTAAACAGAAGACAGTAACAGCCACTTGGTGCATTATTGCTGTTATGAACTACATAGGTGAATAAAGTTCTTAAAAACCTGCTACCATATTCATGTCTCGGCACATGGCGGATTCATTGAGAAATAGCTCCCTCCCATGGGGCTCATCAGACCGAGATATAGTGTTAATTACTTTCTTTTTTATTTTTTTTTATTTCAAATTTAACAAAAAATCAGTTTGGAATCGAAAAGAGCGTTTTTTGCTTTTTTTCTCTAAAACCAAAAAAGAATTTCGAATATGACGTAATAACATTAATTGAAGCTAATTAAAACGTTTATAAGAAAACATTAACACAGTTTATGTACAGGGTGAGGTAAAAAAATATTCAAGGAAATTAATTTTCTTTTCGTAACAATTTAAAAAAAAATTTTTTTTTAAATCTCCCTGTATGTATGTTTAAAGAACATGGTCGTCGCTTAAAAAAATAAGAAAGTTATGAGTCTGGGGAGTTTTAAGTGGCGCACCCTGTATATATATATATATATATATATATATATATATATATATATATATATATATATATATATATATATATATATATATATATATATATATATATATATATATATATATATATATATATATATATATATATATATATATATATATATATATATATATATATATATA